>CM018050.1:4774010-4936510 GCA_008638375.1 Nyssa sinensis
ATAGATACAACAAATTTTTCGATCCAAAAAAAATAACTTTTTTTATTTATCTAGAATACCTAAAAAATAAATTTTTACTTTATAAAATGTTATGATTTTTTGGAATTGAAAATTTTATTTTATATTATATATATATATATATATATTTATTCTAAAATGTATTTTAAATGTCGTTTTAGCATAATCAATAATATTTTTTAATGGTGTTAAGATGGAAGTTAACAATTGGACCTTTTTAGATTGAAAAATGTATCATGGATTTTTTGGATTGAAAACTTTATTTTAGGGACTTTTTAGTTTTTTTTTTTCTTCAAAATTTAAACTATATAAAAGAAAATTCAAAAAAATTGATAAAAGTCTTATTTTGGAGTCAAATTAAAATAAAAATATAGATAGAGTGTAAAAGCTTTTAAACTTGGGGAGGGTAAAAACTTAAATTAAAAGGATATATTTAAAAAAACTGAGAACTATAAAAAAAATTCAAATAAAAAAAACTTAGATGGGGCAATTGCTCTCCTCCAAGCCCAAGGTGGCCTCCACACTGGTTATGTATTTAAAATACGAAAGATATATTTAAGTAATTTCATAATATAATAAAGACAAGATGTATTTAAATCTCCATTTCTCAAAATTTGCCCCAACTCGATTAGATTTTAACGCTTTTCTCAGAACTCCTTTTTGTACATTCTTAATCCATCACATGAATAAGTGCACAGTGGGTTATTGTAAAAACTACCCCATTAATTCATGTCAATAATTCAAGTCAAATTTTAATAATTCCTATCTTTTTTTAAACATCGCATGCTATGATTTTAAAAAGAAGAGATATACAGAAGGTTCTTATGTGTTAGATCACCAGTTAGATTTCAATCGTTAATACCCTACTCACATTATGTGCATGTGTGTGTGTATATTCATAACTACGTTACGTACTTTAAAATACATAATATAATCAAGACACCATGTGTTTACATTTCCTTTTCTCAAATTTACCTCTTTCTCAAAAATTGTTTATATACATTCTAAACCCATCACAGGAAGGGGCACTGGATTACTGGAAAAACTCAGCCTATTAATAATCCCATTAATTCATGTCATGAATTCCAGCTCAAGTCAAATTTTGATCATTTCTACCTTCTACTGGAGATGCATTTTTCGAACATCGCAAGCTATTATTTAAAGAGAAAAAGTCCAAAAGAAGGGCTTTCATGAGGTTTTGAAATCAAAATTACTCGTAAAGAAAAAAACAATAAGAAGACGAATAGTTGGCTCGCATACAAACCAAAATTAATATTATTGGAATTAGACCTTCCCCATTTGACTATTGTTTAATTAAAGTTATTTTAAGGAAAGTCTTCTTGGTGAAGGTATCACTTTAATTAAACTAATCCAGGGTTGTCACTAAGTGGTTGGCAAAGTTCTTTCAAAACTTATGTAGCCGTATATATTAATCATCTTGTACGTCCTCTCTGTACAAACACAAGTTTGATTTGAACTTCAACTAGTATGTAAAAGCCAGACAATTTTTGTTTCCTCACTGAATCATTCATTTAATTTTTTGCATATATAATATGGGCTGGGTGTGTATCTAATTGTCTCCCAAGTATTAAGTAAAATAGTTTTAAAATAATTTTTTATTTCCTTTACTGACAAATAGAGGGCCCTACATTTCATCCGAAATAGAAAAACTCCCAATTCATATAATATAAAAAGGTGCAATGTGCATATATATATAAACAATGGAATATAAACCTTTTCACCTAAAAGCACCAAACAATAATTGACTAGTAAGAAACAGGAGTTGAATGGAACTAAAGTTAATTTTGAATCAAACTGAAGCAGCATTTTGCCGAATTGGCAGTCTTTAGCATTTTGTCACTTAAAATTGAAGATTCCTCCTCACCTAAGCTAACTATAAGCGGCTGTGGAGACTAGTGATCAAAGACTTTGCGCAAATAAAAGGTTATTCGAAAGAAAAAAAAGTGATACACGTTTCTTCTTTTTGACTTGGGCGTGTGAATTATTGTCTGTAACCGCGTAAACGCCTCACACTGGTTTTTCTTTTATTCCTTTTAGCTGGGACCAGATTGATCATATAGTTGGCAACGCATACACATAATGCCAAACAAGTTGCAGCGAGTTTGGACTTGATATTAAGGATGACGATTGGAGGTTATTCATCCAAAGTTGATGTAAAGCAGACAACGGAACATTTCATACAACAATAAAAAAGAAAGTAAGTCAAAAGCAAAATTGTTTTGTGAAAGTGATTGAAATCGGTAACTCAATATATTCTTAATGAAATTCTCATATTTTAATGTAGGATATTTTGATCAAATTCACAGGTTTAAGTCTCAAATTAGATATTTTTATTATTTTTGAAGAGTAATTTTTCACTGTATTTCTTTAATTATTTTGCATATGAATTTCAAATTGAGTTTGTGTTTCTATCTTTTTTTTTTCTTCTTCTTGTTGACGCAAAAGATGAGAATTTTATTTAACAAGAAAAGCCACAAGCTACAACAAAAGAGGAGGAAAGCACTGAACCAATCAAAGACCTCAAAGACAAAACAAAACCAGAAGTTGGAGAGGAGAAATTGAGGAGGGTCCTCCACACACATGGATGCATCATCAACTAATTTAACATTCTGGGCTAATTCATGAGCAACAACATTACTTGTTCTGCGAACAAAACTACAACTGTAAGATTGAAAGCCCCAACCTTTACATCTGATCTGATCATGCCAACAATTAAATAGTCATCATCTGCTGAACGAATCCCATTAACAGTATCAATGGAATCCCCTTCTAAAATAATGTCCACAATACCAATGCCAAAAGCAAATTGTACCGCATGAAGGGCAGCCAATGATTCTACAATTGAGACACTAAAATAACCGTTAATTTCTTTGACATCCCTCCAATAAAGTTATACCACCATGGCTAGGTAGTGTTCCTGTAGCTACGGCTACACTGCCAAATCCGCAGCACTAGTACTCGGAATAGCTTCTGAAGGTTCCCCGGTTCCATCATTTTGAGCAATTTCCCTGATTTTTACGGACCCAATAGTATTTTGCAAGGTGTTGATATCTTCTACATTAGGGATAATCTCTGAGGCCTTCAAACCTTCACCCCCAACTCTAGCTTGGGAGCCTAACGTACCCTCGGCAATAGTAAGAGGTCATCGATTGTAAACTCTTGTTTTGCTCAAAAATAGGTCTCCAACTTTATCTGGTTTTTCAACATCAACCCCAAATGTTTCACCACCAACATAATCACCCCCAACCATTTCACCACCAACATAATCACCCCCAACCTTTTCAAAATCAACCCCAACCGTCTCACCCCCAACATAATCACCCCCAACCTTTTCAACCTTTTCAAAATCAACCCCAACCATTTCAACACCAACATCATCAACCCCAACCTTTTCAACATCAACCCCAACCATCTCAACCCCAACATCATCACCCTCAACTTTCTCTACATCAACCCCGACTTTTTCAATAGCAACAACATCAATCCCAACTCCTTCAATATCAACCCTAATATTTTTGGCATCAATAGAAGGTTTTGTTTTCAAAACCACGCATTCAGCTGGACACAATTGAACAGGCTTCAGCACGTCACCTTTGCCTCCTTCAACGCCAACTCCAGTACTAAGAGAGTTGCTTAAAAACTCAGTCTTCTTTTCATTATCCCCAAATGCAGATTGTTTCACATTCCTGTCATCTTTGACGATTTCAGTGGTAGAATCCAATGGTTCACCTCCTTGAACTATAACCAAAACTAGAATTAGAAGCACGATAAAATATATATATATATATATATATATATCTATACTAAAATATATATATAAAAAAATTATACCTAGATTGTAAGTCGAAACAGGAGAGGAAAGTTTTATTTTCTTATGGCTTTCATACAATAACTCAGCCTTCCTTTTCTTGATTGGAAATCCTTCACTTTCTTTGAGGGTTGTAAGTCACGCTATCGTTCAACGCCTCCGTACAAAAAGGTAAGTAACAAGGATAGGAAATCAAGGCCCACAC
Source organism: Nyssa sinensis (assembly GCA_008638375.1). Taxonomy (NCBI): domain Eukaryota; kingdom Viridiplantae; phylum Streptophyta; class Magnoliopsida; order Cornales; family Nyssaceae; genus Nyssa; species Nyssa sinensis. The sequence goes on from CM018050.1 coordinate 4,778,063, forward strand.
AAGAGAGCGAAGTGAAGGGTTACTATCAGAAAAATCCTCATCCACTAAAGGGTCATCATATAATCCCAAGCCAATTTCTCCACTTATGAGCTTCATATAAGGCCTAAATAAAAACTCACTCTCTTTATCTATGAACATCATCAATTTCTTTAAAGACCCCTTTCCCTTCCATTGTACAACCCTCGAAAACTCATTTTTCACCTTCCTTACTCTTTTAGTTTCTTTGACAAATTTAGGATGGTAGGAAGGAAGAACCTCTGGCTTCGGTCCACACGAGGGAAATCTCTCAAAAAGAAATAATTGCAAAAACATGGTGCATGCATAATTGGTTATATCATAACGACCAATTGACCGAACAGTATCATCATGGTACATATCTAACCTCCGATACAAGGAACCTAAAAATAAGGGCCTTAAAGCAAAGTTGTAACCTTGTGACAATTTGACGGCCAAAGGAAAAACTCATGAATTTATACCATCTTCAGGGGACATAGGCAAGACATACCAAGCAAGCCAACATGCAATAAATGCTGCAAGACGGTGAGGGCTCTTAATGCTGGGACCATCTACCTCGCCTCTTTCACCCCGATCTTTCTTTTTCCCCTTCGCACCATGAAGGTCAATATCTTTATAAAAAAATCTTAGCCAGCCATCAAAAGACGATTTACCACCCACATCACCTGTTCCCTTCGAACTGCTACTCTTACTTCCTTGGCCTTTTGAAAAACGACTATGTAGATAAGCAAACTTGGTAAAACATTTTTGAAGATATTCAATAATTTTTCTTTCTTCTTTGAAAATTTTCACTGAAGAAAAATCTGACAAACCAAATAATGGAAGACGAAGTAAAATAAACACATCTTCTAAAGTTGGTGTAAATTCACCCCAAGCAGTAATAAAGGTGTGGGACGAACTACTCCACCTTGAAAGTAAAGTAAGCAGACTTTTTCTATCTTTCCTACATCCAATGGTAGCACAAGTCTGAATACTGTTATAAATCTCCGCCTTTTTCAAGATTTCTCCAAACTCCTTTAAAATCACAGATGTCCATTCTTCCTAGTCAAGCATAGGGCCAGAACTTGCTTCAAAATAGGTAAAAGAATAAGGGTAATCCCCTCTCTCCACACCCAGCCTAGACACTGACGAAGGAGGAATTTTGACCCCTTTATCAAAAGGAAATGAGGGATATAAAATAAGAGGGTAACGTACAGGAATAAGGTCTTTACAAGAGCTCATAAAATCTGAACTTTTTCATTCCTTTACCCTAATACAAAGCTAATCTTCCGGCATACCCATGTACGGCGCCCTTCGCCATTAACACTCATCAGGAACTAGAGGGGCGACTCCTTTGATTCCCAAAGAATCACTGTCTTGTTCTCCAAGATTATTAAGATAAGCCATATTGACTGGAAAAATAGAACCAAACAATAATAAAAAGACAGATATAAAATATATATGTATATATATGTGAAAAATAATAATAGTAATAATAATAAGATACAAAAATAGGGAGGATTGCTATCTAAACAGTAAGAAGTTGGCCGTAAAGCAGGATGGCCATGAAAATCCCAAGATGCAAGAAGAGGGTCGTCAAAATCCTAAGCTGTGTGATCTTAAAAAAAAAAAAGAGTGAGAAACATAAAAAAAAATACGCAATTATTTTGTCACAAAAACATACAACATCAATACACAAAAGTTTGGAACAACAAACACAAACGAAATTCCATATACAAACCTTACAAACCCCAACCAGGTTATGGGTTCTGAAATAAACTATTATATATATAAAAAAAATTTGTTCATACATCAAGTTGTTGGTGGACACCGTGAGTGAGCGGCAATCACTCAGTACGTGCGTTGAAGCATTTGCAAAATGAAAAAGGAAGACACCTCGAAGCTGATCAGCGCCGACGGCTTCGAATTCATCATTGACTAAAAGGCGGCCATGGCCGTGAAAATCCTTAACTGTATAATCCTGACTAAAAAAAGAAAAAATAGAGAATGGAATACCTCGTCAAGTCCAAAGCTCCAGCTCAAGCAATTTAGTTCAAAAAAAAAAAAAGAAAGAAAAGAAATGAAGATGCATGCCTTTGTCCTCGTGCCGTATAGCCGTAAAAAAAGAAAAAAAAAAGGAAGAAGAGGGAAGGTTTTTCTTTACGGGAGCAGAAAGTTAAGATTTAGTGGGGCTGGGCTTTTAAAAGAACAATTAGGAATAGAAAAAAATCGGTTCCTTTTATATGGTAGGGTAAATGATGATGATGTCATTCAAAACCAAGCTATCCAATAAAAATATGACAAGTAAGAAAAAATAATAATAATAAATTAAAAAAATAATAATGATAAAAAAATAAGGAAGAAAAAGACTGACCATGGTGCTTCCCCATTGATTCTCTGATCCAAATTGCTTCACCCTCTGACCTAGCCATATTACCTTGATATTCCCATATGTCATTCTACGTGTAATTACCACTCCCGTACGAATCCTATCTAATTTCGACATTCACTTTCAACATACTACAACACCCACACCAACGTAACCCATGCCATGAAATAACACCCCATCAAAATTAACCTTATAACGATCTCCCCATGGTAGTTGCCAACTCCTAAGGAGTCCACTAACCAATTTAGGAGACGACAGTTGGTTTGTTGTATAGTCTATGAAATAATTAAAAGCATACTTGACTAACTTCGAAGGAAGACGACTAGATTGCTCAAAAATGGTTTCATTACGATTTTTCCATAGGCCCAAGTCGTTGTAAGGAAGATACCAAAATTGTCAGTCCAAATTTCTAGCGATTTCATTGAACCAATCTCGACATGAAGTGGAGGTGAAAGCATTGGATCGAAGACCAAAATACAATAAAGCCCAAGTTTGCCTAGCCATCCAACAATTTTTGATGATATCTAGAATAAATTCTGGTTGGCCACCATAGAAGCCACAAGAAACATCTGTATCAATTTTTTGCCTTACCAAGTTATCTTTTGAGGGCAGTGCATTACAACAAGGGCTTGATTGTCTTTGAAGCAGTTCACTACTATGTGGTTATCATTCCCGCATCGATAGAACCCTCTGGTGCTCATCCTGCACTCGTTTTTGTGTCGCTTTTGGCACGTAGGGCAGGGTGGTATTTCTTCTGTCTTTTTGTTTTTGTTTTAGAAAGCTCCCGGGTTATGTTTCTTTGTCCCATGGGTCCTTTAACCCTTCTTGAAGTTCCTGCCACATCTTTTCTTAGTTTGCTCTCGCCATTTCCCCACCTCATTGAGCTCTTTCTCTATAAGTAATGCCTTGCTCAGAGTTTCGGAGTAGTTGGGCAGGTCAAATGCTGATATGCAAGTATGGAGGCCAAGGAGTAGCCCTTGTTCAAATCTCTTAGCCTTTTTCCTTTCTAATGTCACCATGTATGGGGAAAATTTGGACAATTGGGTGAACTGGGCGACGTATTTGGTTATTGAAGTTTCTCTTTACTTCAATTCCAGAACTCCCGCTCCTTTTGGTCCTTGATAGGAGTAAGGGAATAAGGTTTGTAGAACACCACTATGAATTTACCCCATGGCATCTCCAGTTCATCCACCCTTGTCAACTCATGGCTTATTCCATACTAACACTCCAGGAAAGAAACCAGTGGCTGCCTTAGTTGCAAATCAAAGCAAGGAAAAAGAGACCCAGACCTAGTCTGGAAGAGTCTTCGCACTGACTCTAAGAGAAACCTCTATGGCTAATACAGTGGTTATAGGTACACTTATTGTTTGTGGTATCCTTGCATATACATTACTTGATTCTGGTTTTACATATTCTTTTGTAGCACCCAAATTCGTTGCTAGATTAGAAAGGACACATAAGTCTTTAGATTTCTAATTATCTGTTTCTATACCTACGGGAACACCACTATTAGGATCTTTAGTATTCCAAAATTGTGACATTATGATTAATGAGCACCAGCTACCCGCGAACTTGATTCCCCTAGAGATAAGAGGTTTCAATGTGATATTGGGGATGGATTAGCTGTCCTCTAACCATGCCATAATAGACTACCACCATAAGGGAGTCTTTTTTCAGAAACCCCAACAAGTCAAGTTCGTATACGAGGGAAAGGGAGTAGCATCTTTACCATACTTTGTGTCTGTCATCCAGCCTTATAGACTATTGAAGAAAGGTTTTCGTGGGTACCTATGCAGTGTTATAGACACTCAGGCACAAACTCTATCGATGAAAGAAATTCTTGTAGTACGAGAATTCTCAGACGTGTTCCCAGACGACCTGCTTAGTGAGACAATCAATCAAGAAATCAAATTCTCCATCGACCTACTGCCAGGTACATAACCAATTTCCAAAACTCCATATAGGATAGCCCTAACAAAAATGAAAGAACTTAAGGTATAGTTACAAAAGTTGATGGAGAATGGGTTTATTCGCCTAAGTGTGTCATAATGGGGCACATTTGTCCTATTCGTAAAAAAGAAGGATGGATTAATGAGACTTTGTATAGACTACCACGAGTTGAATAGGGTGACTATCAAGAATAAGTACCCGCTACCTAGAATCAATGAGCTATTTGATCAATTACAAGGGGCTCGGGTTTTCTTAAAGATTAACTTATGGTCAGGATATCACCAGTTGAAGGTGAAGATAGGGGATATGCTAAAGACTGCCTCTAGAACCCAGTATGAACACTATGAGTTTTTGGTAATGCCATTAGGAGTAACCAATACCCCTGTGACATTCATGGATCTGATGAATAGAGTATTTAAGCCGCATTTGGATGATTTTGTGATAGTCTCTATCGATGACATCCTAATTTACTTGCGGAGCGAAGAAAAACATGAACATTTGAAGATAGCTCTACAGACATTTAAAAAAAATAAGTTGTATGCCAAATTCTCGAAATGCGAGTTTTGGCTAAAAAGCATAACTTTCCTCGGACACGTGATTAACAATAATGGAATATCCGTTGATCCTCAGAAGATAGAGCCAGTAGTCAATTGGCAACAAACTCACGACAGTTATGAAAGTCCGTAGCTTCATAGGACTAGCTGGTTATTATTGCAGGTTCGTCAAGGATTTTGCTAAGATAGCCAAGCTACTTACCCAACTGACCCAAAAAAGAATTCCATTCATATGGACAGATGAAAGGGAATAAAGTTTTCAAACTCTGAAGGAGAAATTGACTACGCCCCCTATCTTAGCCATCCTTACAAAAGAAGGAAATGTAATCTACAATGACGCCTCACACAAGAGGTTAGGCTACGTGTTATTGTAGGACAAAAAAGTGATTGCTTATGCCTTTCGACAATTGAGGATGCATGAGAAAAACTACCCCACACATGACCTAGAGTTAGTAGAGGTAGTGTTCACTCTAAAATTATGGCGACACTACTCGTACGGGGAGACTTGTGAGATCTTCACCGACCACAAGAGCCTAAAATACATATTCACCTAGAAGGAACTAAATATGAGGCAATGACAATGGCTAGGAAGACTACGACATGAGCATTCAGTACCACCTAGGTAAAGCAAATATGGTAGCTAATGATTTGAGTAGGAAGATAGGAAGCCTCGCTTACATAATCACCATCCAAGTGGAACTGATCATAGATTTGGACAAGATGGAGATCGAAGTGATTCCACCTGGTACGCAGGCCTCATTAACTAGCCTTGTTATCTAATCCATTCTTATTGAAAGAGTAAAGGGAAGCCAAAAATAGAGATGAAGCCATACTCAAGATCATGAAGGAGGTAGTGAAAGATGGTAGACTAGAATATGAAATTCGTGATGGGATCTTGCGATTATGAAACAGAATTTGAGTACCTGACTAACCTGAACTCAAGAAAGAGATTTTAGAAGAAGCACACGACTCATGTTTTACGGTGCACCCTCATAATACCATGATGTACCATGACGTCAAGGCGCTATACTGGTGGTCAGGATTGAAGAGGGACATAGCAGAATTCATCCCCCGATGCGCAACTTGTCAATAAGTAAAGGCAAAACATCAGCATCCAAGTGGACTTCTGTAGCCACTCCCAATTGTCAAGTGGAAATGGAAACATATCATTATGGACTTTGTTTATGGATTTCCGCCAAATAGAGGTTGGGATGCCATATTGGTAATTATGGATAGACTAACCAAGTTGCCTTACTTCCTACCCATCAAGAAGACTCTCCCTTTGAGAGATTGGCAGAGTTATACATAAAAGAAATTATGAGAATACATAGAGTCTTGGCGTCCATCATTTCAAATCATGATACGTAATTTGTATCAAGGTTTTTGCAAACCATGCAAACAACGCTTAGGGCAGAATTGAGACTGAGCGTGGCTTACCACCCGGAGACAGATGATTAGTCCAAAAGAGTGATCCAAATGCTAGAGGTCATGTTGTGATTATGTACATTAGAATTTAAGGTAGATTGGGCAAACCATTTCCACTAGTGGAGTTCCCTTACAACAATAGTTACTAAGCCAGCACCAAAATGACACCTTACGAAGCATTATATGGAAAGAAATACAGGTCTCCGATATGTTGGACAGAAGTAGAACAGAAATTACTAGGACCAGAATTGGTTTAGGCCACGACTGAGAAGGTGCAGACCATCCATCAGTGGTTGTAGACAATATAAATCAGGTACAAGAATTATGCAGATGCTTGAAGGAAAGACCTCATATTTTAGATTGGAAATTTTTTTTTCTTGAAGGTGTTATCTTTTAAGGGCAAACTCAGATTTGACAAGAAGGGGAAAGTAAGTCCTCGTTACATCGGACCATTTTGGATAATGGCCAAAACAGGACTTATTGCGTATAAGTTAAGATTACCCCAACAATTTTCCAAGATACACAATGTATTCCATGTGTCAATGTTACAAAAATGTGTGCAAGAACCCAACCACCTGATTGAGGTCGAACCATTGGGACTCGAGATGGATTTAAGTTACGTGGTGCAACCAGTACAAGTATTAGACCGCAGGGAACAAATGTTACACAATAAGACCATCCCCCTAGTCAAAGTCCTATGAAGGAACCGTGTCGTCAAAGAAGCTACTTGGGAAAGAGGGGAAGAAATGTGCTCCCAACATCCAGAATTGTTCAACGATTAGATGATGCAAGTTTGAGGGACCAAACTTCTTAATAGAAGGGGAGAATGTAACACCACCTCCCAACGAGTTGGGAAGCTAAGGCAATGTAATATAACTTAGATAAATGCATAATTTTTCAGTGACCATGCACAGTGACAACATGAAGCCTAATTAAGATAAAGTTTGGAACAGTCATGAGTTGACCTGGCCAAGTCAAGGTCAACAAATGACAATTCCTTGTGATCCAAAAATCACCAATCAATAAAAAGACACATCACCAATAATTAATAAATAGTACAAATTATTTATTCATTATAAAAAATAATTAAATACATAAAAATTTAAAGAAAAATATAAAAAATTATGGTTCCTAACCATGACCAAAAGAGATACATTGAAGGTCAATTTCACCCACCCATGTGTGTGTGTGTGTAAAAACATAAAAATATGTGTGAGAAAGTGATGAAGAAAATAGAAAAAATTTAAAAAAAAAAATAGAACTAAGCCCTCATGTGACTAGCATATGAGGGGAGAAATTGCTACACACACTAGAGTGTGTTGTGTGTGTGTGTGTGAGTACACATAACTGTGTACAAGCATGGGGGGAGGAGGAAAAAGTGGAATAAGGTGAGGAAAATGGGGAAAAAGTGAGAAAGGGGTGTGGCACTTGCTTGTAGGAAGAGAAGACATGACTTAAGTGCAATTGCACACTCTAAGCCGCCCAATAGTTGCCTTCAGCAGTACCACACCATGCTTGGAGCCACTTTTGACAGGAAATGCATTAAATGCAAAGAAGGGTATCTAATTTATAAATAAACCCCACTCAAAACTTTATACCACTGAAAAATGTGAGAGAATGAGAGAAATTTCGTGCAAAGAAGAATTGAACGGATTGTCGGTAGAAGGAAAGAATGAAAAAAGAAAAATCTGAAAGAATCTGAGATCAGCTCAACCAAGGTAAAAGTCTGAACTCCATTGCCTTATTTAAGTTTTTGAGTAAATTTTTAGCATGTTAGAACACTTAAATGAAGCTTAGAGCCTCTAAAATGGCATGTTCAAAGGAATCGCCATTAATAAAGCTCAAAAGAACTACCCAGGAACCGACCTTAAAGAAACACATTTCTAGGAATAGGGACTTACTCTAGACCAAAATGATTCACAAATCAAAAAGAACCAAGCCATTTGACCCAGAAATGAGTCTATAATAGCTTAGTTTAACAAGAGGGAATAATTAGTCACCTTGACCAAACATGATCTAAGTTCCATTTTAGGACCCTAGGATGACTGAGGATCACCCAAGGATCAAAATGATCCAAATATCATAAATTTTGGTGAAGGAATGGTCAAGATCACAATGACTGAAACAGTTATCAGAAAAATAGGCTTAGGATTTTTAGGGCTGTTTGTGGTGATTTAAAGGAAGGAAATGGCCCCAAATGATTCAAAAGCATTTTTAGAAAGATTTAGGAATGAAAAATAGTCTAATAGTGGGAGAAAATAGTTTTAAAAACTTGAAAATTCCCAAATTCCAGTGTTGATGCCGGTGTTACAGAAGACGATCGATATGGTGTTGGAAACGTGATGGAGAAGAAACTGTTTGGGGTCGGGTCAGATCCAGGTTCGGGTCAAACCCGGCCTACACAGTAGTTGGACTTTAATGAAGCTACGCCGTTTTAAGAAGAGTTAAAAGTTTTTTTTTCAATCTATTTCAAATTGTTTGGTTATAGGGATAGTAAATCGGTTCCTTGAGCTTAGTCGAACCAGGGATATCCTACTCCGATTAAGCAAACTTATCTGTTGTTTAGATTCTCAATTCAACAATATATATATATATATATATATATATATAAAAGCGCATGTAGCTCCTAGGAATCGAACCCATGACCAAGCCACTAACCAAGTCCAAAGACCAATGTTTAAACCACTGAGCTAGAGTCGAAGTTGTGCTCATAAACCAACCGAAAGTGTATATATATATATATCTATATATATATATATTATATGTATTATATCAGTTTTCAAAGGAGCCAACTTTCTATATTTGCACTTAGACCTCCAAAGAGTATGCTAATACTAAAGTCAGATTTTCAGTTAATCATGAAAGTGCCCCAAAAAAGGTCAAAATGACATTTTTACCCCTAAACAAATACAAAAATGACATCTACACCTTTAGAAACTATATTTAGCATAATTGATGCTATGTATGACCAAATTAAGATCTGGAAGAACCTACGTTAAAGTTTGTTAGTGTCCCGAACCCAATAGTGGCGTCCGTTTTAGCAAACAAGTTTCCTAAGTATGTAAACAAAAACTAACGGGCACATTTAGCACAACTTTACAAATAAAGTTAAACAGCCAGATCACCGCCAAAAAAATTGAAACTTCATAATGAACCTTTTAAGACTATTCCGGACTCAGTGACGAAGTCCATGTAGCAAAACAAAACATGAATTAGATAAACCCTATGAAACAAATTCTCTAAACCATGCTTCTTAAGTGTTAGCCACTCTAATAGGACCCACGTAAGCCATAGATGATACTGAAGGGAAAAGAAAGGTCGAACGAAGGCTGAGAGCAATTTCAAGGACATGTGAAGTAATTAGCTGGAACCCCTTTATCTATAAAGCACCGTTTGTTCATAGGGGAAGAATAAAAAGGAAGGGACTGACCCGAGAACAGTCCTAGGATAAGAAAGCGTGGGTGAAAACTTTTTAGAGATAGAGTCACCCGAGAACAAGGAGTGTGACAGTGGTTACAAGAAGGCCACCATAGATTCAAGCGAGAATGAAACACAAATGTCAAGTGAGTAACCTTGGACCTTGAAATGGAGATTTCCATAAATTATAACTTTTATAGTTTTATGATAAAATGTGCAGTACCTTACCGCTTTATGAATATCATTTTAAATGTTTTATTGCATGACTTTCTAAAATGTTGAGATAAATGTTTGCATGTTTTGACCACATCTCTTTAAATGTTTATGTGGCATGGATAGTTTAAATGAAAAGTTTTGTAAGTACATTTTAGCATGAAATTATACGCCAAAAAATGTTCATGACAAATAGTCATGCCCAGTTAGATGGTTAAGCCATATTTATCACATAGTCATACCCAGTTGGGGGGTTAAGCTAGGCTGTGTAGGCCTAGAGCTCTAGATTACACATAGTCACCTATGTGACTAACCAAGATAAAGTTAAATTAAGATTGGCATATATGATTTCATTGAATAATTACAAATACAATTCTTGCTTTCTATGTTTTACTTTTGCAAACTATTTAGTAAGAAAACTTACATAATTTCTTAAATATTGTCATATGCCTGCGATTTCTAAATGACAGTAATTTCAATATAAATCAATGTCTTACTGCCCATGAAAGTTAGGAAAGAGGTTTTGAAAACCCATAACAAGGAATTCGAGTTATTCATGAGCTTTACTTAAAGCTCACAGGGTTTTTATCTGTGTATTTTAGGTGGAGCTTTAAGTAATGTAGCTTGAAGGAAGAAAGTTTAATTACAATACTTTTGGAGGATTAACGAATTTGACTAAAGAATTGCACCTTTTGTAGGAGTAGCCAAAAAGAAAATTGAAAGTTGTAATATTTAGACATTATCGTTTAATGAAATTTTAGTTATGCTCTACCGTGATTTAGTTTTCGCTATTTTATAAGTATAAATGCATGGAATGTATGTACCAGAAAATTGGCATTCGGTTGGACACACTATCAATATACTACATTAGAGTTAGTATATTAATAAGGTGCCTAATTGGCCGGCCATTATCCCTAATCCGCATAGGGTGGTTCTGGGATGTGACAAGAGGTGTTGTAAGTTACCATGTATTTAACATTTGTGACAAGTTTTCTCAAAATTGGTAGAGTCCTAATCCATAGTGTTACCTTAAACATTATTTTCTTGGCCAGCATGTGTCCATTCATGTGAGGTCCACAGACTCCTTTATGGACTTTTGTCATGACATGCTAGGCTTTTTACTTGTCCAGACATATGAGGTAAATCCCATTAAATGATATTTGGTAATAAGCACTTTCCCTATATGATGAATTGGGAGGCCCAACGTCGTAAGACGACTATATCCCTTTTGGTGTATCCTTTAGGGTATTGTGAATGTTTGATGAATGACCAAACATCGACATAACAAGTAGGGGGTTTTGACCTGATTGTGACCTCAAAGATGTTGCAACAATGTACTAAGGTCTTTTTGACCTAAACTAGGAGTGGTTTGGCAGTAACCTCTCCAAGTACATCTATCATAAAGGCTATGGTGGCCGCGGCATCGGCGAAGGTGTTCTTGGCCTGAGGTAAGTAGTGGAACTTGACATCCTCGAAGCCGGCCATCACTGTTTCTAGGCACTAATGATAAGGCATGAGATTTTCTTATTTAATCTTCCATTTTCCTTAGATTTGGCCAATGATAAGGGCCGAGTCCCTGTATACACCAAGATACTTAGCCTTCAATTCTAGTGCAGCTTGAATGCTGACTTTGTAGGCTTTATATTCTGTGGTGTTGTTTGTTGAAGGTGTAGACACCTCATTTTATGACCCTTGTTTAAGTAGTAAAAACTGATGAATATGCTAAAAAACCTACTTCAAGTAAGGACTCTTCCCAATTAAGTCTCATTCCTATTAGGACTCCCCCTAACAGAGTCCTATTCTCGCTAGGACTTTCTTGCTAGAGTCTCAGTTCCATTAGAACTCCTTCTGATAGAGTCCTATTCCCGCTTGGACTCTCATGCAAGAGTCCCGGTTCCATCGAGAGGAGCCAGAGTCCCGGTTCCATTAGGACTTCTCGTAACAGAGTCCTATTCCTGTTAGGACTCTTCTGCCAAAGTCCTAGTTCTATTAGGACTCCTCTTGATAGAGTCCTATTCCTGCTAGGGCTCTCCTATCAGAGTCCTAGTCCAAGTAGGACTTTTCATGATAGAGTCTCACTCTTGCTAGGACTCTCTTATCAGAGTCTTAGTCCAAGTAGAACTCTTCCTGATGGAGTCTCACTACCGTTAGGACTCTCTTCCCAAAGTCCTAGTCCAAGTAGGACTCTTTCTAATAGAGTTCCACTCTCGTTAGGACTTTCTTGTCAAAGTCCCAGTCCAAGTAGGAATTTTTTTGGTAGAATCCCATTCCTATTAAGACTCTCTTGTTAAAGTCCTAGTCTAAGTAGGACTCCTCCCGATAGAGTCCCACTCCCGTTAGGACTCTCTTGTCAAAGTACTAGTCCAAGTAGTACTTTTCTTGATGAAGTCCTACTTCCGTTAGGGCTCGCCCACTAGAGTCCCAGTCCAAGTAGGACTTTTCTTGATAGAGTCCCACTCTCGTTAGAACTTTCTTGTCAGAGTCCCAGTTCAAGTAGGACTCTTCTTGATGGAGTCCCACTCCTGTTAGGACTCTCTTACTAGAGTCTCAGTCCAAGTAGGACTCTTCCTAATAGAGTCCCATTCTTGTTAGAACTCTTCTATCAGAGTTCCAGTCCAAGTAGGACTCTTCCCTATAGAGTCCCACTCTTGTTAGGACTCTCCTGTCAAAGTCCCAGTCCACATAAGACTCTTTCTGACAGAGTCCTACTCCTGTTAGAACTTTTTTGCCTATCAGAAGGCATTTCGATAACTTTGGCACCTTTTTGCCCACTAAGGGTATTTTGGTAATTTTGGCCCTTTGGTGACGAATTACGGGTAATTTGGTCTTTTCTCATGTCTTGTGGCAATTTAGAGATTTTTCACCAAATTAGGGATAATTTGGTAATCTTGAGAGATAGTAGTCTATTTAGGCTTAATTAGGACTTTCCACTTTTAGAGTTTTCATAAATCTGGTTGCTTGATATATCCTTAAGTGGAGATACGTTGAACCTAAACATTTTCATTTTAGAGTTTATTTTTCATTTAAATTTTATTTCTTTTTTATCTTATTGAATTTTACATGTAGACACCAATTCTATTGGTTTGTGCATTGTCATAATTATTTATTAATTCATTTTGTTAGTTAGGATAGTCATTCTTATTAATTATTTATTTATTTAATTAGATAATTAATAGTCAAGACATGATCCTAGCCCTCCATTTTAGGGTTTCATCTTAGACCCTTGGATCAAATCTCTATATTTTTCTATAAATAGAGCCCCTAGGTTATTAGTTTTAGGGATACGAAAATATACAAAGGGAAGACAATTGCTATAGCTTTACGTTGTTAGTTTAATTCTAGGGTTCTCTCTACAAGACTCCCTCTCTTGAGGTCAAAGCCTTACCGAAGTGACAACCTCTCTCTGCTAAGCCAATCGAAGTGATGCTTTCCGAACCAAAGAACAAACCAGAGATTTACTCGACAGAAGCTTCCGATCCAAACTTTCCTAGCTGAAGTGCTGCCAGACTACCATGACTGAACAAGGTACGCCCTAAAACCCTTAATAGTTTCTTTCTCTTTAGATCCGGTTGATCTCATTTCTTTTATCACTCTTGATAAAAAAGGGTAAACCGAAGAACTACGTGACTTTAATTCCATTTTCTGAATGGATAAGTAGGAAGCCTTCAGGCCCGAGTCAGATCTTCTTTCTGTCTTTTTTGTTCTGCCTTATTTCTTTACATTAGTTCATTTATTATTTTTTTCTTTCAGACTCACATCTCTCTTTTCAGGTTTTCATGACAAAACAGCCTTGTAAGTGAATATTTGAGGCTGATCTATTCGGATAGGGCAGAGTGGGTGCCTAACACTTTTCCACTCCGTACCTTAGCCCCGGATCCATATTTTTTTTTTTTCGCTTTATTTCAATGCTTTATTTATTTGATTCATGCCAAGATCTTTAAAATGTAATTAGGAGACAAGGCGATGGAATTTCAATTATTTCATTCATTTTCAGTTTCTTTTTAATTATATTATGTTGTAACGAGTTTGCTTGTTTCTTCCCCGAAAATAAGCTGGCGACTCTTCAACTTCTCTATCTTTCATAAGAGGTGTTCTTTCCCACCTTAAGGGAAGGAGACAGCCGAGATCCTTCTAAATCCATGAAAAAGGATTAACACACTTTCCTTTTTTTTGGTGCTGGCGCTTACAATGGCAACTCTATTAGGACTAAAGAAGGCTAGACTCGGATAAGTATTCACTTCAAGTCTATTTTCTTTACTTGCTTTACATTCATTTATTTTTATGCTTTATGGTAGATGTATTAATGTATGGATGCTTGAATGTATGGATGGATGAATAAAAAAGGACTAAAATCTGAATACCTTGCACACACATCACTTTTATACTTGCATTTGCACTACATACCCTTCTAAACCTTGGACAATTAGTAGCCCTCGTCCCGTATACTCACTCAGCTTGATGAGTGTCGCCGGTGAAAGCCTTTCACTCCTTGATCAAATACCGCTTGACCGGGACACTACACTCTAGTGGCCTTAGGATGGTATGCAAAAAGGTGATGCGGTACCATTTGACTATAGTCATTATAATCTAGTAGTTGTGAGAGGTATATGGAACATCCTATCAGAAGGGAAACCTTGAAACCTTTACCTGATCGAAAGGTCATGCATATAATTGGCCATAAATTCATGATTCATGACTTCGAACCTAGTTTTGGTAAGACACATAGGGGCTTTTTCATGTAATTTCGTGAAGTCAGAAAAATCTAGAAAGTAAAAAAAAAAAACCTCTTTGTTGGCCAATTGACACATAGGTTAAAAGCCTCTATGTGCCGATCGGCACACAGATTAGTGCTGAAGAGTTGCCCTCCTACTCTGCAAAATTTTTCCTATTTTCTAAAACTTTTTTCAAAAAACTCTGATTTTTTCCTAAAAAACCAATTTTGCAAGTTACAACGGGGCTAAAATGAGACTTTCATGGGTTTTTTCTTGACACCAAACAAGTTAATAACACGTGTTTTTCGAAAACAAGTACCCATAACTCCCTTGGAAACGGGCTAGCCAAGGCTAACAAAATGACTTTCAAAATGAACTTTTTGGGTTTATTCTCATGACATAAATCAACTCAAGTTCTAATCATGTTTGGCCCTAGTAAAGGTTCAGATCAATTTCAAATATTTTTTCGATCTTTTGGGAACTTTTCCCTCAAAATCTAGAAATGACTTTCATTCAAGTCCCCCATTATGCCAAAATTTAGGGGTTAGGTATGACTTTTGTGACTTCACAATCTAGATTCTTTAGTCATCTTAGCAATCAAGTTGAGCTCCAATTTGTGGCCCCTTCTCAATTATTCCTATCATGCCAACCACTCGGGATAGGTTTTCAATTCCTTTTCAAGAGTCACCTCTTTTTAGGATCCTCATCTCGTCAATTAAGGTTCATCTTAACCCCTCTAGTAAGGTCTAATCATTCCATTGGTATTACATCTTCCTAACCTTTAGGATTGCTTTTCTCATTCAAACAAATCATTCCATCCTCTTAGGACTCAGGGGTTTCCTTGGTATTATGTCCTTACTCTTTTTAAAAAAATCAAAAAAAATTTTAAAAATTTAAAATTCAAAAAGGTGCATACTTCATTTTCTACTGAGGAATGATATTCTTCTCCATTTAGATTAGATCTTATCCTACTCAAAGTTTTGAAATAAAAAAACTCTTTGGACTATTGGCTTGGATTCAAACTTCTATGCACTCATTGTGTGATCAAAAAATTCATTGAGGTTTCTTACCACATTGCAGCTCTTATTCCCTTGGTTGAGCCCAAAAACTATGTCATCAAAATCAAGCCAGTCACTAGACCTTATCACTGTGGATTAGGACCAATTACTTTATATTGTGGCCAAAATCAGAAAAGATATGGCGTGTTATAGAGATGAAACACAGAGGCTTTCCCAAACTGTCCAAGAACTGTTACAACAAAGGTTACCACTACCTCTACTAGTCCCAACAAGGCCTAACAATGCTTCTAATTACCAGCCACTTATACCTCATCAAGATCATCTCCCACAGAATCAACAAGCCCAAGATGAAGCCACACATGATCAGTTTAATCGAGCAGAACAAAGTGGGCCCTAAAATGAAGTCAAACCTCAAGAGAAGCCCAACACTAATAAAGAGGCTCTTTTCCAAAGTTGGAAAAGATGGAAGCCCTTATATGCAAATCTAGTCGTGGAGATGACATGATTGATATCCACAAGCTCTCCATGTATTTAGAGGTCCGTTTGCTCTACAAGTTCAAAATTTTAGACTTAGACAAATTTAATGGGACCGTATGCCCAAACACCCACCTCAAGCTCTATGTTTGGGCAATGCAACCAATAGGGGGCTACAACTAAAGTGATGACTCAAATTTTCCACCAAACCCTCAATGGGGCAGCTCTCCGTTGGCTCTTAGACTTGGAAGAGCCCATATCCAAAGACTGGGAACAACTCTATAATGCCCTTGTCAAATAGTACAATTACAACAATGAGTTAGACATCACACTCAAGGACCTTGAGACCACCAAACAAGAACCTAAAGAGACTTTTTCCACTTTCATCAACCGATGGAGGCCCAAAGCAGCCCAGATGGTCAACAGGTCGAGTGAAGCTGAACAAGTGCAAATGGTAAAGAAGAACTTGCTTCCCATCTACTGTGAATCAATGTTTGCCCACTACTTTGAGACTTTCAAAGCTCTTATAAGGGCTGGATTCTAGATCGAGGATGCAATTAATAATGGAACATTGAGGAAGCCTACACAAAACATCAAGCCTAATAACTCAAAGATTGCAGTCAATACTTTAACTCCACAATAGTCTTTCTCTTGGTTTGTTAGTTCAACCGCCTTACCGCCGCCAAATTCACACCGAAGATGCCCATCAAGGTCATTCTCAGAACTCTCTACATCATTGAGCAAAGTTTTTCAAAAGCTTTGTGAAGTAGGGCATCCCCAACCTTTGGATCCTCATCCCATTCCAAACCCAATACCTAAGAGCTATGATTTGAACAAGCATTATGCCTACCATCAATGTGCGGGCCACTCCACTGATTATTGCACCATATATGTTGAGACATGCTATCCAAGATTTGATTGATGAATAATCTATTAGGCCTCCTCCTTCAAGATCAACCAAGATTTGCCCACAATCAAGAATGATGAGCTTTTCAAGCCAAAGATCATTATTTTATTCTTCATGGATAAAATCTATATGTATTTCCTCATGTTTCAATAAAGATTCTTTTAGGAAACTTTCAACAAAATGTTTGCATGATTCATTTTGATTCTTTAAGAAAATGAATGTCTTCAAATTCACAATAAGATTGAATCTGAGCATTATCAAAATTCATCAATCATCTTGATTTTCTCATTGTTCACCAATTCATTTATTCGTCTCAAACATATCTTGTCTGATTCAAATCCATAAAAGATAATCATGACCCTAAGTAGACATCAACATCATGAGTCTCAACGATGTGACTGTTTTCTAAAAACAAGCAATTCCAAGGATTGGAGGCCATTACTTGGCAAACCAAATCTATCCTATCACCTATATCAAGATATCCACTTGAAAACACTTTGAGCTTGATTGATCAACCTTTCTTTCTTAAACCCATCTACCAAATCCTAGAGGGGAAAGCCTACTATGTGTGCACCCATTTAATGCATTCATAGAAGAATCAAAAAACAAAAAGAAGAAACATCTTTGCCCAGTGTTAAAGAAAAAATTTCTAAGTAAGGAAGTGAGAAATAATCATCTGAGAAGAATCAAAAGCAAAGGAAAGAAAATATTTGCCTCACTAAAGAAAAACATTTCCAAGCAATGAAGCGACAAAACAATCATCAAGGAAGGGTCAAAAAACAAAAAAAGAGAAGACCTTTGCTTGATCCAAAGAAGCATTTTCTAAGCAAGGATGCAAAAAATCAGTCAATCCAGCCTTGTATGTCTCAAAGAGATTCAAGAGAGAAATGAAATACATTAGACATGATTCTCCAAAAAAAAGATATGTAGGCAGCTTAAAAAGTCACTTTAGGCTCGGTCAAGATATTCGTGCTAAGAATAAACATGTACATGAAGGTCATGCTAAGAATAAATCAAGTATAGGAAAGGACATGCACATCAAGTTATGCATGTCAAAGCCATGCACATCAAAGAGATGCACACAAGGGACTTGGTACCGTGAACACGCATTTCTGGGCCTTATATACCTTTCATTTGGTAAACCTTACCCTATCTTACATTTTATCCCTAATACTAAGACCACCTTGAAGTCTTGCTTGCTTAAGGGAATTGTCATAGTTCAATTGAAAACTTTTTCAAAGGGTCTCATAAATAGATGGATCATATAACAAATGATTTCAGACAAGGGGCTTCCTCCTTGCCTGTTTACACCACATTGCTTTTTCATTCTTTACCCACTTTTTGGAGTAACTCATCAAGGGACTCCTTACATACCTTGCACCAAATTTCTTTCTCACTTTCTGAAGTAACTCGGCCTTGCTTCACAAAGGGCTCCATTATGCCTTGTTCATTTTAAGAGTGACTTATACTCTTAATCATACAATTTTTCCTAATCAAAAGGCTCATTCATGCCAATATAAGGAAATTTTTCCATCTAAAGGGTTTCATTTCACATTTTTCATGCCTTAACAAGTTTGCCCACATCATGGGTAAAGTCTCTATTACTTTGGTTCATCCAAAATTTCTTTCATTCAATGATTTCATCCAATATACTCAGTTAAATGCACAATCTGTTGTGAAGATCAATGATTCTCATTTTCTCAAATGATCAGACTGAATCATGCTCAAAATAAATACTTTAAAATTTTCAAAGGAATCTCCCAAATCATTTAGAAGGGCAAAAAGATTTTATCTATGAACTTAAAGATAAGTCTTTAGCTGATCAAGTCTCCTGAGCCTTTACAGCCTTAATTCACAACTCGAGCAAATTTTCCTTAGTCATCTTCAAAGATGGGAAAGCTCATCGTTCGAAACCAAGCAATGGTTCTTTTGACCTAAGCAACCAACTTGATTTCCAGTGATCTAGTGGCTAGTAGAGTTCAAGCTAAAAGTCAGAATTTTTTCTAAATGAAAAATCTTTGTCAAGAGTAAAAAAAAATATGTTTCACAACATTTTGTCTCATTCAATGAGAACATTTCTTTACTCCTATCTAAGTTGAGTACATCCCCTTCACTTATGTTCTCCTTACTCCTCTCCAAGTTGAGTAAATTTTATATTCCTCTAGTCGAGGTAAAAGTTCTTCATCAATATCATTTTTTTCATACCTTTCCTCACTCCTATCTAAGTTGAGTTCTACCTCATTCTATCTAGGTCAAGGTTGCTTCTTGCATATCTTGTCTCTCATCCATCTCGACAAAAAACTGTCTAAAGACGTAATCCATCTAGGAAACAAAAAATGTTTGAGAAAAATAATCCATCTAGGAAAAATATATTTGATGACGTAATCAATCTAGGAAAAAAATTTTTGAGGATGTAATCCATCTCGAAAAAAGCTGTTTGAGGACATAATCCATATACAAAAAAGCCGTTTGAGGATGTAATTCATCTAGAAAAACCATCTGAGGATGTAATCCATCTAGAAAAAAAACTATCTGAGAACATAATCCATCTAGAAAAAAGTTGTCTGAGGACGTAATCCATCTAGGAAAAAACCGTTTGAGGATGTAACCCATCTAGGAAAAAATCATCTGAAAACATAATCCATCTCAACAAAACCATCTAGGGACGTAATCAATCTCGGTAAAGCATTCGAGAACGTACTCCATCTCGGCAAATGTCTAAGGACGTAATTTATCTCGATAAAACATTTGAGAATGTACTGCATCTCGATAAATTTCTAAGGACGTAATCCATCTTAGAAATCCGTCTGTTAAGGACACAATCTTATGAAAATTCTATTAGGATAGCATTCTTCTAAGAAGAATCCTATTAGGATATCATTTTTCTTAAGTAAGCCGTCTATCGCATCACCATTTTGTTGGGATAGCATTCTTCTCGGGTAAGCCGTCTATCGCAATATCAGCCTATCAGGATAGCATTCCTTTAGGAAAACCATCTAAGGATGCAAATTCACCATCCTGTTAAGATAACATTCTTCTCAGGTAAGCCGTTTGAGGATGCATTATCAGCCTATTAAGATAGCATTCCTTTTAGGAAAGCCATCTGAGGACACAAATTCATTATCTTTTTAGGATAGCATTCCTTTCAAGTAAGTTGTCTAAAGAATCAAATTCACCATCCTGTTAGGATAGCATTCTTTTTGGGTAAGCCATCTATTGCATCACATTTTATCATCCTTTAGGATAGTGTTCATTTCGGGTAAGCCTTCTATTGTATTCTCGCTTAGCAACCTACAAGGATGGAATTTCCTTGTGGGTAAAACGTCCGAGAATGTAAGATCATCTCATGATAACACAACCTCATGAAAGACTTGTTAAGATTGCATTTCTTATCAAGTACGACTCCGAGGAGTCATTTTCGAGGGCGTAACCTCACAACAGTTTTATCTAGATGAATCTCTTTAGAGAAACTTCGGTAAAGACAATATTCATTTTCGTTGGTTGCGAACTACGAACGGTCTGATTCGCTTGAGGGGGATATGTAGGAATCTCATAGAGGAATGAGTTTGACCACATCAAAATCACAATCAAGGTCAAAATGGTTGTCTTTTTTTTTTTTCATTGCGTCGACGTTCATTTGCTTGCAAGTTCCGTCAATAAGGGGCTTTCTATAGACACCTCATTTTGTGACCCTTGATTAAGTAGTAAAAACCAACGAATATGCTAAGAAACCTACTACAAGTAGAGACTCTTCCAATTGAGTCCTATTCCTATTATGACTTCTCTTGATAAAGTCCTATTCCTGCTAGGACTCTCTTGCCAGAGTCCCGATTCCATTAAGACTCCTCTTGACAAAGTCCTATTCCACTAGGACTCTCTTGTTAGAGTCCCAGTCCAAGTAGGACTTTTCTCGATAGAGTCCCACTACCGTTAAGACTCTCCTGTCAGAGTCCCACTACCGTTAAGACTCTCCTGTCAGAGTCCCAATCTAAGTAGAACTCTTCTTGATAGAGTCCCATTCCCGTTAAGACTCTTCTGCCTGAGTCCCAATCCAAGTAGGACTCTTCTTGATAGAGTCCCACTCTTGTTAGGACTCTCCTATTAGAGTCCCAATCCAAGTAATTCTTTCTGATAGAGTCCACTCCCGTTAAGACTCTTTTATCAGAGTCCTAGTCTAAGTAAGACTCTTTTCGATAGAGTCCCATTCCCGTTAGGGCTCTCATGCCAGAGTCCCAGTCCAAGTTGGACTCTTCTTGATAGAGTCTCACTCGCATTAAGGCTCTTCTATCAAAGTTCCAGTCTAAGTAAGACTCTTCTTGATGGAGTCCCACTCCCGTTAGGACTCTCTTGTCAGAGTCCGAGTACAAGAATGACTCTTTCTGATAAAGTCCCACTCTTGTTAGGACTCTCCTATAGGAGTCCAAATACAAGTAGGACTCTTCTTGATAGAGTCTCACTCCTGTTAGCACTCTTCTGCCCATCGGGGGTCGTTTTAATAATTTTGGCACCTTTTTACCCACTAAGGGTATTTTGGTAATTTTAGCCCTTTGATGACGAATTAGGGTAATTTGGTTTTTTAAGATTTCTTGTGGTAATCTAGAGATTTTCTATTGAGTTGGGGGCAATTTGGTAATCTTGAGAAATAGTAGTCTATTTAGGTTTAATTAAGACTTTCCACTTTTAGAGTTTCCATAAATCTGCTACCTTGATATTTTCTTAAATGGAGATACATTGAACCTAGACATTTTCATTTTAGACTTTATTTTCTATTTAACTTCTATTTCTCTTTTGTCTTATTAACTCTTGCATGTAGACACCAATTATGTTAGTTCATGCATTGTTATAATTATTTATTAATTCATTTAGTTAGGACAATCATTCTTATTTAATTTGTCATTTATTTAATCAGATAATTATCACTCAAGGCATGATCTTAGCCCTCCATTTTAGGTTTCATCTTAGACCCTTGGATTAAATATCTATATTTCCCTATAAATAGATTAGGGACACAAAAATATACTAATAGAAGATGATTTCCATAGCCTTGCACTGTTAGTTTAATTTTAGGGTTCTTTCTGCGAGAACCCTCCCTCTCTTGAGGCTAAAGCCCTACCAAAGTGACAACCTCCCTTCGTGAAGCTAGTCAAAGCGACGCTTTCTGAACCAAAAACAAACAAAAGATTTGCTCGACAGAAGCCTCTGATCCAAACTTTCCAAGTTGAAGTGTTGTCCGACTACCATGACTGAACAAGGTATGCCCCCAAGCCTTTAACAGTTTCTTTTTTTTTTAGATCCGGTTGATCTGATATCTTTTATCACTATTGATAAAAGAGTAACAGTTTCTTTTTCTTTAGATCCGGTTGATCTCATATCTTTTAGCCCCCAGATCCATGTTTTCTTTGGTTTTTGCTTTATTTTAGTGCTTTATTTATTTGATCCATGTCAAGGGATCTTTAGAATGTAATTAGGAGAAAAGGTTAAGTAATTTCAATTATTTCATTCCTTTTCAGTTTCCTTTTAATTATATTCTGTTGTAATGAGTTTGTTTGTTTCTTACCCAAAAGCAAGCTGGCAACTCCTCAACATCTCTATCTTTCATAAGAAACGTTCCTTCCCATCTTAAGGGAAGGAGACAGTTAGGATCCCTCTAAATCTACGAAAAGGGATTAACATACTTTCATTTTTTTTGGTGCTGCCACCCACAAAGGGTACTGCAGTTTCTTGGCCAAAGGTGTGTGCGCTCCATCTAGGGCTATTAAGAGCATACCAATGCCATAACCCCTTTTGTTGGTGGCATTGTCGAAGTATATACACCATCTGTCTTCTTAGGTTCGCATGATATCCTCATCTAGAAATTTTGTCTCTCTAACAGCCACACCTTCAACGAGGTAGTCAACTGGGTAATCAACCATGACTTTTCACTTGATAGACTTCTATGTTTCATGATTTATGTCAAACTCGAATAGTGGTTAGAGCCATCAAGCTGTGTGGCTTGACAATGTCGACTTTTAAAAGAGGCATTTCATAGGATCCATTATGGATTTTAAGTGTTTGGTGTAGGCCATCATATAATGGCAGAGCTTAAAACTGACCCAAATAAGGGATGTCTAAGTTTTCTTGAGAGCACTGTAATTCTGCTCGTATGAGATCAACTTCCTGCTAGCAAAGTAATTGGAATTTTCCTTCTTTTCTATCATTTTGTTCTAAGTCTGCATAGCCCCTACGGTTGTCTTTGTTATAATGAGGTATAATAAAAATGGAATGCCTTGTTGAGGAGGAGCCAACATTAGGGGATTGCCTAGGTAGGCTTTGATTTGCTCAAAAGCTTCTTGGCATGCGGTGTTCTACTTCTTTGGGGAATCATTTTTTAAGAGTTTGAAGATGGATTCACAAATAATAGTCAATTGGGATATGAACTTGCTAATGTATTATAGTTTCCCAAAGAAACCCCTAACTTGATTTTCTATTTTAGGAGCATGCATTTCATTGATTGCATTGGCCTTGGTAGGGTCAGCCTCGATTCCTCGTTAGCTTCCAATGAAGCCTAAGAGCTTGCCAGATATAACTTCGAATACACACTTTTGGGGGTTCGGCCTCATTTAGTACTTTTTGATTTTTTCAAAGAATTTTCTGAGGGTAGTGGGGTGGTTTTCCCTATCTTTCGATTTTATGATAATCTCATCAACGTATACCTCAACCTCTTTATGGTTCAGGTCATGTAAGATTGTGGTCACTTCCCTTTGGTATGTAGCCTTGCAATTTTTAGTCTAAAGGGCATGATAGTGTAGCAAAAAGTGCCTCACTATGTTATGAAGACGATTTTTTCCATGTAATTAGGGTGCATTTTGATTTGATTATACCCCACAAAACTATTAACAAATAACATTATAGCATGATGGGCTGTGTTATCTACTAATAGGTCTATGTTAGGTAGAGGGAAATCATCAGGCTTTGTTGAGATCCCTATAGTCTACACACATGCAGACCTTTCCATTTTTCTTGGGTACGGGTACTATATTTGCCAACCATTCGGGGTATTCTACCACAATTAGAAACCCTACGACTAATTTCTTTTCTACCCCATCTTTGACTTTAAGAGACCACTCAAATCTCAATTTTTTGAGCTTTTGCTTTACAGGCTTGGACTCAAGATAGGTGGGGATTTTGTGTTGGACAGTATTTGTGTCCAGTCGTGGCATGTCCTTGTAGAACATGCAAAAACATCTTGAAATTCCTTTAGTAGCTCAATCATAACTTCTTTTTAAGCTTGGCCTAAGGTTGCACCAATCTTTAGTTCTTTAGTTTCATTCTTTAATCTTAAGTTGATGGTCAATGTTTGTTCCATAACTAGTTGAGCCCTATATTCTTTTTTGGTGATGTCTATTAATAACTTCCTATCCTCTAGATCAGGATTGTGGTAGAGATCATTCTCATCGTCACATTCATCATTATTTTCAATCAAGGGATACTCGAAAGAAACACTTATTTCATTTAAAATAAAATTAGAAAGAACATAGTCTGTGAGTTCATCAAGATTAATAAAATTTAAATCAAATGACTCATCAAAGTCATAAAAGTAGAGGTTTTCAGAATCTGTATCACTTTGCTCAGTATAGCCGAACTCTTCCTTGAGTTAGTCCCCAAAGGCCTGTGATCCCTTGACGATGTACCAGTTGTCTACTGGTGTTAGAGCTTGAACGATATGCTTTTTAGAACTCTCTTGAACACTGCCTCCATTGATCACCCCTATCATTTCTTCTGCCAGCTCAATCTTAGCAAAGAGTTTAGATGGTCTTTAAAGCACTTCTACCCAATCCTCGATTGGATGGTCCTAGGGAGCATCTATCATAACTTCATCATAACCGCAGGTGCAATCTCCAAAGATCTCCTAGTTGAGGATCTTGACCTTTGCCCTCTTTTCACATTTGGGCTCTAGAAAGCCATAGCAGAGGTGCTCGTCCCCTTGCCTGACGAAGTTTCTATTTAAGGTAGGGAAGTATGGTTTAATCTCAATCAACTTTGGGGGAAGTCCTTACTCTTTTGCGATTCTTTTGGCTCGAGTGACCAAGGCTTTATTTTTGAAGTCTTCTTTAGTGGTTATATAACTGAAGTCGAATGTGTACTATCTTTCTCGCAATTGGGGTGGTGTAGGCATGCCTTATAGATGATGACTAAGGCCTTTATTGGGCACGTACCCCATGAGCTTTATGACATGCAGGACTGAGCCTTTGTAAATGCTACCCTCAAGTGCTTGCTTAGTTTCTAGACTTTCGATATGACTAAAACCTGTTAGTGCCATGTTGTCAATCCCATGTTGGATTTCTAGGACAAGAGCAGTGTTATAAGTAGGATTAGTGTCTCCAAGGATGGTGACCACTCTAAGTTGGCATGTAAACTTAAGATTCTAATGTAGAGATGGTACTATGACTTTGATTTCACATAGCCATGGTCAGCCTAGTAGCAAATTAAAGGAAGCTAAAACATCCAATACTTCGAATTGTGTAGTGGTTTCGACTAGCCCCAAATTCATGGTGAGTGTCATGACTTCGATTTCTTCTCATTGTGTGCTCTTGTATGCTTGCACTACTTGTGTTAAGGGTGCTAAGTCAAAGACCTCCAAATCAAGACACTTTATGGTCTTAAGAGGACACACGTTGAGAGCTAATTCGTTATCAATGAGTACTATGGGTACTCTTTTTCCCAAAGCATTAATGGTTATGTGTAGGGCCTTGGTGTGGCTAGCCCCGACTTTTGGAAAGCCATGGTTTGTAAATATGATGACATTGTTGAAATATATCCTTCTAATGGTCTGAGTGAGTTGTTCAGGGGTGGTAGTGGTGGGAACTTGAGTTTCATTCAACTGTTTCAAGAGAACCTGCTAATGTGAAAGCGACGATGACGTAAACCCCAAACAAAAATATTGATGTCACGCCCCGAGACCCACCCTGTGCGGATCTCGAATCGCGAGCCCCGACCCGACTCTGGGTGCCGAACCAAGACTGTCTCTCAACTTGCTACACAATCAGTGCTACTAACATGCAACAACTAAATAGCGGAAGACTTAAACAAAAAAATAAATAAAAGTTACATGTGATATATAAAATGTTTACAAAATGTAGAATACAAAATTTCTTAGTACAACTGTTCATCCCCAAGATGTTGATAACATGAGAGAGCTATAAGACTGTCTGTACTAAATATTACACTGCAACTTCAAAAGAAATGTCCACCTCTAGCTATCAGGGTCTACTGTCTATTCTCGATCTCTATGCCTAAAATAGTCAAAAAGTAGTATCTGTTCTGAGTTATGAAAACTTAGTAAGTATTCCTTTACTCTGCCATGTGTACAAGTGTATATAAAGAGATGCTAACGAGTCAATGAATATATAACTCAATATCAAATGATAGAAGTCAAATGATAAGGGAATGAAACTACTCTGCTAACAATATCATACTGCTACAGTCATGAGCTATATCAAGTATGAAAATGTAAGCACTCAACTGAAAGCTGTAAAATCTCATGACCATTCAATAACAATATAACATGATTAAGCTATGAATATCAACAATAAAGGATAGTGATATCAACTAAAACTGAGATGCTCTCTTGGGGCCCAGAAATCCCTCTGAGCTCGTATTCAATTTCATAGGGCTCGCTGAATAATACTGCTCTGTGTACACTGTAACTCCACGTTCCATGCCTCGCATAGCAACGGGTAAATGTTCCACTCAGAACTTGGACCCGAAGGTCATAAATAGCATCAGAATGGAAATGTGACTAAGCACAAGTCCGACACTAATAATATATCAGGATCATGCTAGCTTCTACGAAGAGTATAGTGGAATCATAATTGGTTCTAGGTAATCTGATGTAACAATAGTTTTTGAGGCTACGATTACTAGAATTTTTTGAAAACTGTCTAGCCCTTACGGCCCTAGGTGCCAGTGTACAACAAGAACTCTATGCACAAGTGTACAATCATGATCGAGATATATATAGAAATCAATAATTGTCTTGCACATTATAGGGCAATATTAATGTGGCTCAATAAATACTGGTATGGATATATAGAGTACAATAGGCAATATATATACAAGAACTATGACATGGCTTGGAATGTAACACATGCAGAGATCGGATTTTACTTACTTCTTACTGTCTATAAAATAGGAGGACCTAGACTGCCTTTTCCTTACCCTTCCGTGTTCCTAAAATTCATGAAACACGTCTCAGTCTATTGTTACCTGAATTATGCTATTCATCAAATTTTATGCCTTTATATCCTAAGTTCCTCTTTTACAAAAATAAATTCTACCATTGAGTCCGAAATGTAGAAGAAAGTCGGTTTAGGCTTTCGTGAAATTCAATTTGGACGTTTGTGCTAAAAAAGGCAAAATGGTCAGTTTGTGCTTTTACGTGTCTTTTCTTTTTCGGGACCCTATCTAGCAACATGAACCTCACCATTGGTCTTAGAAGGTCCAAGATAGTCAAAATACACTACTAACTTGTTTATTTTGGACTTCGGGCTATTTCGCTATATTTAATTTAATTAATTAAATATTATAATTATATAATATATATATATATATATATTTTGGTGGAACAGGAAGCACAGGCTTGCTTGTCTACTTGCTTCTGTCTCAGCTTATCTCCTAATAGGTCCTGTGTTCAAACCCTAACGGCTACGCCGCTTTTGTTCTTTTTTTCTATTTTTATTTCTTTAATATTATATATATAATTTAGGCTGAAATAGGAGCACGAGCTTGCCTGTCTCCAAATGGTTTAGGCTTGGGTCAATTCCCTTGAGGTCTGGTGTTCGATTCTTAGGGATTACGCCTCTGCGCATTTTTTTCTTAACCATTGGAAACCAAACACTGGACAAGGGTCGAAACCAGGGATAGGCTATCCCTGTCCCTACTCCGTGTTTCCAATTTAATTTCTTATGACCGTAGCCAAACAATCTTAATTTAACTTTTAAATTAAAACGGTTTAACCCTCAAAACGACGCAACTTGGGTTCATTTGAGTATCAAACGACGCCACTTCGGGGAGACACTGTTCATCGTCTCCCCGACTTTTCGGTAGGGTTATTCTAGGTTTCTGTCGCCATCTCCTGCGACAGTGACCGTTTCTCGACTGATTTTAACACTCCTTTAAATGTAGTTTTCTACCATTTTTCACATAGATTCCATTTCCAACTTTATTTTCTATTTTTATCCACTAGATCCTCACAAAACGGCCAAGAACTGTAGCTCCGGCCGATTGAAAAATTCTATTTTTATGCTAATTTCTCCACTGTTTTTACTCGTTTCTTTTTCTATTTATTTCTTGTACTTTATAGGGTGTTTTCTAGACTATTTAGCTCAAGTTTCATACATAAAATATTAGGATCCAAATCTGGTATAAAACCTGCAACTATCCATTCTTGCCTCTTTTCTGAACCAGTTTAATTGATTTTTCTTACTTTTAAATCTACAGTTCATGCTTAACAAGACCTTAAAATCCAACCAAACTATCATGCTCTTTACAATTTAAAACAGAAACCAAACATGGCTTACCTATTTTTGGCTTTCTTGGTGCAGTCCTCCCATTTTTCCTTCTATTTCAACTTTTGGTTCCTCTTTGAATTTCTTAATGCTTGTCTACTCCTAACATAGCCTCTCAAATCAGTCTCTTCCTTCTGATATTCTCTACCAACGCAACACCTATATATATATATGTCACACACCAACATCACTGCCTTGAATCTCTCTCTCTCTCGCTCTCTCGGTTTCTCCCTCTTCTACAGCCCTCTTCCTTGACTTTATCTCTGATTTCCTTTTTTCTCAATGTAGCTTTGCATTAAATGCTTACTTGTATATTGTGTTTTATATATATATATATATATATACATATTATATTACACACACACACACAACACAAACACGAAATGTACTAACCGACACATACTACACACAAGCATGCTTCCCCCTTGCATGCTGCTGCTTAACAGCTTTCCCTATTTTCTTTCTTATTTATAATGCATATATACACATATATACTATACTATGCATATACATATACATATATAAATACTTACTTTATACACATATACATATACTCATAAATGTACGTGTATATTAGTTTTTGATCACACGCACATACACTAATATTAAATGGGCTACGCATACTTGTATACGTATGTATGCATGAAAATACGTGTATGCACACATTACGTGGCATGGGCCTGGGTTGCACGAGCATTGCTCGGCACTGACTGTATATCTGACACTATTCACATTCCAAAATCGTACAGTACATATGATATAATGATATAGAGCTTAACAGCTCCGGTTACAACTGATAGTACACTACTCGACCCAGTCTACCTCGGTATACGTGCTAACCCGGGTTAGGGTATTACATTCTTTTCTCCTTAAAATAAGTTTGTCCCCAAACTTAGTACTTACTAGGGTGGAAGATATAGCTACTAAGATAAAAATAACTGAGGGTACTTGGCGCACATGTCATCCTCTCGCTCCCAAGTTGCTTCCTCTATCTGGTGATGCTTCCATAGAACCTGATCTTGACGGTCTAGAATCTGTACTGGATGTTCTATGTAACTCAGATTCTCTTGGACGTCTAATGGCTCGTGCTCTACTATCTGATCTGCAATCTGTACACACTTTTTCAACATTGAAACATGAAATACACTGTGCACATGTGATAACGCTGAAGGTAAGACAAGTTGGTAAGCTACTGGCCTGACTGTTTTCATGATCCTGAAGGGTCCAATGTATCTTGGCCCTAGCTTTCTCCTCTTGCCGAACCTCACTACACCCTTTATGGGTGATACCTTCAAGAACACGTAGTCATCTACTACAAACTCTAACTCTTGTCTATGAGCATTAGCATAGCTCTTCTGTCGGCTCTGAATCGCTAGTAGTCGCTGTCTGATCAGTTGTATCTCTCTTGTTGTCCGCTCCACTATCTTTGGCCCATAAAGCTTCTTCTATCCTACCTTTGTCCAACACAAGGGTGATCGGCACTTCCTGCCGTACAATGCTTCATATGGCGCCATACCAATCCTAGCTTGGAAGCTATTATTGTAAATGAACTCTCCTAGTGGCAATTGATCTTCCCAACTCCCTCTGAAGTCCATGACACAAAACAGCAGTAAGTTCTCTAGAGTCTGTATCGTCCTCTCTGACTGACCGTCAGTCTCGGGATGATATGCTATGCTAAGACTCAACTTTGTGCCTATAGCTCGCTTTAGGCCTCTCCAAAATCGTGATACAAATCATGGATCCCTATCGGATACGATCGATACCGAGACTCTATGAAGTCTGACTATCTCTCTAATGTATAACTCTAAAGTCTGTGTCGTCTTCGTCGCCAGGAAATGAGTTATTTTGGTCAATCTGTCAACAATGACCCAGATAGAATCACTTCCCCTCGATGTCTTTGGCAACCCTGACACAAAATCCATCGTAATATGTTCCCACTTCCACTCGGGAATAGGCAGAGACTGTAGAAGTCCACTAGGCTTCTGGTGTCCTACCTTGATCTGCTGGCACTTGGCACACCGTGCTATGTACTCAGCTATGTCATGCTTTATCCTAGACCACCAATATGTGTTTCTAACATTGGGATACATATTAGTGTTCCCTGGATGCAAGGCAAATCTCAAACTGTGCACCTCTTGAAGGATCTCCCTTTTAAGCTCTGGCACATCGGGTACACAGATCTTACCCTGGTAGTATAACATCTCATCTCTCACTGAAAACTCGGAGTCTATGCCTGACTCAGCCTCCTGATGAAGCTTGGAAAGCTTCTCATCCCGATTCTGCTGCTCTCTGATCTTGTCAATAATCGATAAGCTGACTATGACATTGGCATACAATGCCTCAGAGTTGGGCAGAATTACCTCGATCTCCATATCCTCCAAGTCTTTCAGTATCTCTATCTGAATAGTCAACAGGCAAGCCAAGCTCCCTGATGACTTCCTATTAAGAGCATCGGCTACCATATTCGCCTTCTTTGGGTGGTACTGAATGCTGAGCTCGTAGTCCTTTATCAACTCTAACCAATGGTGCTGTCTCATGTTGAGCTCCTTCTATGTAAACAAATACTTGAGGCTCTTATGTTAGTGAAAATCTCGCATGTGGTTCAGTATAAGTAATGCTTCCATATCTTGAAGGCGAAGACAATGGCTGCTAGCTCAAGATCATGTGTCGAGTAGTTCCTTTGATGTGGCCTCAACTAATGTGAAGCATATGCTACTACCCTCCTACTCTGCTTCAAAACATATCCCAAGCCCTTTAGTGAGGCATCACTATAAATAAGAAACCCTTCGGTTCCATCTGGCACAGTCAGAATCAGAGCTATAACTAGTCGGTCCTTGAGCTCTTGGAAGCTCTTCTTTTGCTCCTCTGTCCAGATAAATGGAACGTCTTTCCTGGTCAGCTATGTAATTGGCATACCTATTTTCGAGAAGCTTTTGAAAAATCTTCTGTAATAACCAGCAAATCCTATGAAACTTTGCACTTCCGTGACACTGGTAGGCCGAGGCCAATCCACGATTGCCTCGATTTTTTGAGAATCAACAGAGATCCCCTCTTTGCTAATCACATATCCTAGAAATGCTATGCTAGAGAGCCAGAACTCACACTTCTTCAACTTAGCGTACAGTTTTTGCTCCCTCAACTTTAGTAGAACCTTCCTCAGATGTACTTCATGCTCCTCATGGCTCTTGGAATAAACCAAGATGTCGTCTGTGAACACGATCACGAAGTCATCTAGATGTGGCTTGAAAACCCTATTCATCAGATCCATGAATGCAACAAGGGCATTTGTGACCCCAAATGGCATCACTAAGAACTTATAATGCCCATAGCGGGTTCTAAAAGTCGTCTTCTCAATATTTGTAGGTCGTACTTTCAGCTGGTGGTACCCGGACCTCAAGTCAATCTTAGAGAAGACTTGTGATCCCTTCAATTGGTCGAAGAGATCATCTACCCTTGGCAGAGGATATCGGTTCTTGATGGTGACCTTATTTAGCTCACGGTAGTCAACACATAACCGCATGGTCCCATCTTTCTTCTTCACAAACAACACCGGGGCACCCCACAGTGAAGAACTAGGTCTGGTAAATCCCTTCTCTAGCAAATCCTATAACTGAAGCTTCAACTCTTTCAGCTCTATCGGTGCCATACGATAAGGATTCCTGGATATCAAGGAGGCATCTGGCTGTACATCAATGGTAAACTCTATCTCTCTATCCACAGGCATTCCCGACAAGTCATCTAGAAAGACTTCGGCCAAACTCTCTAACAGTGGGAATATGACCTAAGGGTGGTTGTTGTGAGCGAGTGTCTAGAATGCTACACAAGAACCCATGCCAGCCCTTACGCAATAAACGTCTGGCCTGGATAGAAGATACAAAATAGGGCGGGGTAGCTACACCCGTCCCATCAAACTAGATGCTTGAACATCCGGGTTTCTGTATGATGACTATCTTGGCCACATAATTTATAGATACATGATTCGCGGCCAACTAGTCCATACTGAGTATAACATCAAAACCATAAATGTCTAATGGTATCAGATCGGTTAATAAATGTGAGTCTCCGATCTAAACCTTACATGCTCGATACATAGTGTTGCTACATAGTGACTCTCCTGAAGGCATAGAAATGGTTAACATATAACCTAAGGGTACTGTTTCTACGTTCAGTCTAGTAATAAATACTAGTGATATAAATGACTGTGTGGAGCCAGTGTCAAAGAGTACTCTAGCATACTGGGAACAAATATGAAGAGTACCTACGACTACTAAGGTGGTAGCTTGAGTATCTCCAGGGGTCAATGCAAAAACCCTTCCTGAGCGTTGCGGCTTAGTTCTCTGTCCATTACCTCGGGGCTGTGCTGCAGTTGTAGTTGTAGCTGTTGAGGTAGACAGAGTACCAACTGTACTCCCAACTGACTGGGTCCTCTGAGGGCAGTTGGTTTTGAAATGCCCTTCCTGACCACATACATAGCAAGCACAGGAGTTGGCCTAACACGACTCTTAATGATGTCTCTAGTAGGTGGGGCACAGAGCTACGCTCCTACCAGTGGAATTGACCCTTGATGGTCTGGGTCCAGAACTCCTAGGTGTTGATCCTGCTCCTGGTCGAGTAAAGGTAGGTCTTATCCCTCTGACTTGGCTCCTAGTCAGCACTCTACTCTGACTGCCTGATGGCCTCGGGGCTGGCTGATTCCCTTCTGGCCTCGGTGCTGGGTTTGCCCTTCTCCTAGAAAACTCCTCGCTACTCTACTCTATAATCTTTGCAGTGCTCACCACTCTATCATAAGTGGCTAACTGCAGGGACTTAACCCTATCTCTGATGTTCCACTGTAGACTGCTCTCAAATTTGCGGGCTCTCTCGTGCTTATCCTCTAAGACTATAGGAGCAAATCTAACTAATTGTGTAAATCTGGCCTCATACTCCTCCACTGTCGAGTTCCCTTGCTGTAAAACAAAGAATTCTGCGATCTACTGGTCTTTGACTTCCCTAGAGAAGTACTTCTGGTTGAAGGCCACAGTGAACCGATCCCTTGTCATTTGAGGCTCTCTGGCCTTCTCCACTAGCCACCACTTGTGAGCCATCCCTTTGAAAGTGAAAGTAGCAAAGGCTACCTTTTGTACCTCAGTATAGCCTATGATCTCAAAGATCCTCTCCATCTCGAGCCTCCACTCTTCAGCCGAAGTGGTGGCCCCTAGTACCATCGAACGTAGAGGGTCGTAGTGCTTGAAACTGCTTATAAAGATAAGCCTGACCCCTCTCATTCTCCTGACGCACTATGTGTACTACAGGTGGCGCCTGTTACTCTGGCCTGGCGGGAGTGCTGGAACCCGCCTGATTCTGAGACGCATTCTGAATGAGCTTTTCTACTAGTTGCTCTAACCGTGCTATGTGGGCGTTAGCCTCACCCAATGGTATGGTAATACGAGTGTTCACCATTTCTACAAATGGTTAGGAAATCAGCTTCATATATTAAGAGTCTAATACCACATGTCAGTTTCTATCTACTGACTCTACCTAGAAATTGTAATACCAGTACCTTAGTCTATATCCCATGAACCACTGTGTTACCTAGGATGCTCTGATACCAAGCCGTCACAACCTGAGACCCACCCTATGCAGATCTCGAATCGCGAGCCTCAGCCCGACTCTGGATGCCGAACCGAGACTGTCTCTCAACTTGCTACACAATCAGTGCTACTAACACGAAACAACTAAATAGCGGAAAACTTAAACAAATAAATAAATAAAAGATGCATGTGATATATAAAATGTTCACAAAATGCGGAATACAAAATTTCTTAATACAACTGTTCATCCCCAAGAAGTGGATAACATGGGAGAGCTATAAGATTGTCTGTACTAAGTATTAGAGTGCAACTTCATAAGAAATGTCCACCTCTAGCTATCAGGCTCTACTGTTTATTCTCGATCTTTATGCCTGAAATAGTAAAAAAATAGTATCTGTTCTGAGCTATGAAAACTCAATAAGTAGTCCTTTACTTTGCCATGTGTAGAAGTGTATATAAAGAGATGCTAGCCAATCAATGAATATATAACTCAATATCAAATGATAGAAGTCAAGTGATAAAGGAATGAAACTGCTCTACTAACAATATCATACTGCTACAGTCATGAGCTATATCAAGTATGAAAATGTAAGCACTCAACTGAAAGCTGTAAAATCTCATGACCATTCAATAACAATATACATGATCAAGCTATGAATATCAACAATAATGGATAGTGATATCAACTAAAACTGAGGTGCTCTCATGGGGCCCAGAAATCCCCTTGAGCTCGTATTCAGTTCCATAGGACTTGCTTAATAATACTACTCTGTGTACACTATAACTCCACGTTCTATGCCTCGCATAGCAACAGGTAAATGTTCGACTTAGAACCTAGACCCAAAGGTCATAAATAGCATCAGAATGGAGATGTGACTAAGCACAAATCCGACACTAATAATATATCAGGATTATACTAGCTTCCATGAAGAGTATAGTGGAATCATAACTGCTTCTAGGCAATCTGACGTGAGAATAGTTTTCGAGGCTACGGTTACTAGACTGCTTCGAATAAAATTGTTTGGCCCTTATGGCCCTTGGTACAAGTGTACAACAAGAACTTTATACACAAGTGTACAATCATGATCGAGATATATATAGAAATTAATAACTGTCTCCCATATGATAGGGTAATATCAATGTGGCTCAATAAATACTGGTATGGATATATAGAGTACAATAGGCAATATATATACAAGAACTATGACATGGCTTGGAATGTAAAACATGCAGAGATCGGATTTTACTTACCTCTTACTGTCTATAAAATAGGAGGATCTAGACTGCATTCTCCTTGCCCTTTCGTGTTTCTAAAATTCATGAAACACGTCTTAGTCTATTACTACCTGAATTATGCTATTCATCAAATTTTATGCCTTTATATCCTAAGTTCCTCGCTAACAAAAATAAATTCTACCATTAAGTTCGAAATGTCGAAGAAAGTCGGTTTAGGCTTTCGTGAAATTCAATTTGGACGTCTGTGCTATTTCGCTATATTTAATTTAATTAATTAATTATTATAATTATATAATCTATATATATATATATATATATTTTGGTGGAACAAGAAGCACAGACTTGCTTGTCTACTTGGTTATGTCTCAGCTTATCTCCTAATAGGTCCTGTGTTTGAACCCCAGGGGCTGTGCCCCTTTTGTTTTTTTGTTCTATTTTTATTTCTTTTATATTTTATATATTATTTGGGTCAAAATAGGAGCACAGGCTTGCCTGTCTCTAAATAGTTTGGGCTTGGGTCAATTCCATTGAGGTTTGTTGTTCGATTCGTAGGGACTGCACCCCTGCGTATTTTTTTTTCTTAACCATTGGAAACCAAACACTGGACAAGGGCCGAAATCAGGGATAGGCTATTCCCATCCCTGCTCCGTGTATCCAATTTAATTTCTTATGATCATAGCCAAACAGTCTTAATTTAACTTTTAAATTAAAACGGTTTAACCCTCAAAATAATGCAGCTTGGGTTTATTTGAGTATCAAACGATGCCGCTTCGGGGAGACACTGTTCATCGTCTCCCCGACTTTTTGGTAAGGCCATTCTAGGTTTCCGTCGCCATCTCCGGCAACGGTGACGGTTTCCCGACTGATTTTAACACTCCTTTAAATGTATTTTTCTACCATTTTTCACATAGATTCCATTTCCAACTTTATTTTCCGTTTTTATCCATTAGATCCTCACGAAACGACCAAGAACCGTAGCTCTGGCCGACTAAAAAATTCTATTTTTATGCTAATTTCTCGACTATTTTTACTCGTTTCTTTTTCTATTTATTTTCTGTACTTTATAGGTGTTTTCTAGACTATTTAGGTTAAGTTTCATACATAAAATATTAGGATCCAAATCTGGTATAAAACCTGCAACTATCCATTCCTACCTAATTTCGGAACCATTTTAACTGATTTTTCTTGTTTTTAAATCTACAGTTCATGCTTAACCAGACCTTAAAATCCAAACTAACTATCATGATTTTTACAATTTAAAACAAAAACCGAACATGGCTTACCTATTTTTGGGTTTCTTGGTGCAGTCCTCCCCTTTTTCCTTCTATTTCAACTTCTGGTTCCTCTCTGAATTTCCCAATGCTTCTCTGCTCCTAACTTAGCCTCTCAAATCAGTCTCTTCTTTTTTATTTTCTCTACCAACGCAACACCTATATATATATATATGTCACACACCAACTCCACCGCCTTAAATCTCTCTCTCTCTCTCTCTCTCTCTCTCTCTCTCTCTCTCGGTTTCTCCCCCTTTTACAGCCCTTTTCCTTGACTTTATCTCTGATTTCCTTTTTCTCGATGCAGCTTTGCATTAAATGCTTGCTTGTATATTGTGTTGTATATATATATATATATACATATTATATTACACACACACACACACAACACACACACGAAATGTACTAACCGACACACACTACATACAAGCATGCTTCCCCCTTACATGCTGCTGCTTAGCAGCTTTCCCTATTTTCTTTCTTATTTATAATGCATATATACACATATATACTATACTATGCATATACATATACATATATAAATACATGTTTTATACACATATACATATACTCATAGATATACGTGTATATTAGTTTCTGATCACACACACATACATTAATATTAAATGGGCTACGCGTATGAGTATACTGATGTATGCACGAAAATACGTAGATGCACGTATTACGAGGCATAAGCCTGGGTTGCTCGAGCATTGTCCGGCACTAACTGTATATCTGACACTATTCACATTCCATAATCGTGTAGTACATATGGTATAATGATATAGAGCTTAACAGCTTAGGTTACAACTGATAGTACACTGCTCAATCTGGTCTACCTCGGTATACGTGCTAACCCGGGTCAAGGTATTACAATTGGCTTGAGTTTTCTAGAGCTTCTTAAAGAGCTCGCCCTCAATAGGGGCTTGTAGTGGAGTCTCGATTGGCTACTTGGTTTTTGGAAACTTGGTTATAGGGTCTTCTACCTACAAGTGGTTAGGTTTGAAGGGCTAGCCATCTCGGGTGACATAGACGTCGAGCTAGCTTTGTTATTGCTTCCCATGAGTTCATCCCAAATGATCATGTTGCAATTCAGAATGACTATGGTATTTTTATAGAATGACTGGACTTGGTGATGAACTTAGTGGGATCACCACTTTCGAGGCTCAACGTATTGATGTTGAGGCGGTTGTTATGAACTGGCAATGGGTTGGTAGTCACATTTAGCTTTGGTGGCGGAGCCTTGATGGTTCCTCCGTCATAGTAGTGAGCAAATAGAGGCTCGCAGTAAATTGAAAGCAAGTTCTTTTTGACCATCTACACCCATTCTGATTCACTAGGTCGGTTGATCATTTGTTCTGCCTTGCTCTTCCAGTGGGTAATAAAGGCTGACAAACTTTCATTTGGTTATTTCTTGGTGGTTTCTAAGTCTCTTAAGGTAATGTCGAGCTTATTATTGTACATGTATTGCTTTAAGAAGGCACTACACAACTTTTCCCAGCCTTAGACAAGGCATTTTCTAGGTTAAGGAACCAACGTAGTACGGTGCCTGTTAGAGTTTGATGAAACATTTGAGCTAGCGTATTGGTATTAGCTACCAAGGGTTGCATTGCTCTCATATAGAGTTTCAAATGAGTTTTTGGGTAGGCGATCCCATCAAACTTGTCCAAATTAGGCATTTTAAATTTTTGAGAGAGGCGGACCTTAGGGTAGAGGGAATATTTGTGGATGTCAATTATATTGTCACCTCGGATGGACTTGTAGATGAATGTTTCCATCTTTTCAAGCCTCTTCATGAGGGCTTCATCCTGAGGTTTCACCACTTCTACGGGTGGGTATTGTTCGGTCCAATCAAACGGACCATGGACCATTACTTTCTGAACCGGCAGATTCTGCTAAGATAGATCCTGGCCTTGTATTGGAGGGATTAGCTGAGAAACTGGTGGCACATTGTTAGGATTTTCTAGAGTAGAAGGTGGTAGAAGCCTTTGCTGTCCAAACTTTTTGAAAGTTCGGGCGAGTCTTTGTGACTACTTCTTTTGATCGGAGATGTCTTTCCTTATTTTAGCTAGTATCTGAAGCATCTATTCTTGATCCATAGCCATAGGAGTTGTATGCACTGTGGTCTCTTTTTCTGAACTAGATGGGAGATCACAGGCTCAAAGTAGTCTGCCTGGCTATTCTATTTCCAAGCCAGTTGGAATCACCTAAACTGATTATTTAACAGGTACTTTCATTAATGATTCATCAATTTTTTGAAAAGCCCAAAAAAAGTCCATTTTATAGGTCCAATAGTGAGAAAAATGAATTTTCTTTTTTTGAAAAAAGTTTAAAACTTCACAACAATTTGCAAAATTGCGTAGCAAAACAACACATTCTCTGTGTGCCAATCGGCACATAGAGAGTGTGTCATCCGAACCTTTTCAAGCTTTTTTAAGATGCGCTTCTCGTAAAGGCCAATGAGTGTCTTATGCAAAAACTAGATTTTTCACTTAAACTAGGGGTCTAAAGTAAACTATATGTATGATGTTCAGCTGGGCAATACAAGTATTAGGCTCCCCTCAATAGGATGTGATAAATACCTCTTGTGGTCATTCAGGAAATGAGTCACAATCAAATGATATGACAACAATCCTTTTGATGAACCTCCCAAGGCACCATCAGAGGTTTTCCCTAGTAAAACTAGTAGGTGGTCGAGGAGTGAAGGGTTACCAGTATTCCCAGTAGTAAGGAACAAACTAGGGTACAGGCTATTGGCCGTCCGGGGGGTAGAAAGTTATATAGTGCATATCTATATGTCATGATGTGAAATATGTGCTTGGTATTCTTGTAAACACCTCATTTTGAGACCTTTGGTTGAATAAAATTGGTTTTGCCATTTTTGGTAAGTTGCTACAATATATCCCATCTAGGGGTATTTTAGTAATTTTCCATTTTGCCCATAGAGGGCATTTTCGTCATTTCATCCAAAAAAGGCATTTTCTCCATTATTCCTATAGAAAGAATTTTCAACATTATGGTCATTTATCCATAGAGGGCATTTATGTGATTTTGCTCATAAGGGGTATTTTTGACATTTTGTCCATAGAGGACATTTTGGTTATTTGGCCTATAGAGGGCGCTTTTGTCATTTTTCCCATGGAGGGCATGTTTTACATTTGGTTCATTTTGTTTATAGAGGACATTTTGGTCCTTTCATCCATAAAGGGCATTTCTGTAATTTTTTTCTCCAGAGAGCATTTTTGACATTTTGGTCATTTTATCCATAAAGAGCATTTTGGTCATCTTGCCCATAGAGGGCATTTTCAACATTTTGGCCATTTCATCTATAGAAGGCATTTTGGTCCTTTCGCCCATAGAGGGCATTTCTGTCATTTTGTCCATAGGGGGCATTTTTGACATTTTGGCCATAAGGGACATTTTGGTCATTTCGTCCATAGAGGGTATTTTGGTTATTTTACCTATACAGGGCATTTTTGACATTTTGGTTATTTTGTCCATGGAGCGAATTTTGGTCATTTCACCCATAAATGGCATTTCAGTCATTTTGCCCATAGAGGGCATTTTGGACATTTCGATCATTTTGCCTACTAAGGGCATTTTGGTCACCTTTAAGGGTATTCTAGTCATAATGCCCACAAAGGAAATTTTGGTAAATACTAGAGGTTTCCCACCTTCTAAGTAATACCGATGTTATTTTGCCATTTGGAGGGCATTTCGATAATTATATAATATTCCTATCCCATATAGTTTATTTTGGTCTTTCATGGGTGTACATGTAACTTTTATGACATTTTACCCATATTGGATTAATTTGGTAATTTTGGTCCTCAGGGACAATTTTGAATTTTTTATGCCTTAATAGCATTTTTGTAATTTTCTTGTCCCTAAATTCTCCGTCAAATTAGGGGCGATATAGTAAATGTAGGTTTGTCCACCAAATACTTGCCTATTTCCCTTCATTCCTTATCCCAAGGGATTTGTCTACATTTGTGCACTAAATACTTGCCAAATTCCATTCTTTCCTTATTGCAAGTGATTTATCCTAGATTTGTGCACAAAATAATATCTATATCTAATTGCTTGAATATTAAGCATTCAATCTTGGTCATTCATTCATAG
Source organism: Nyssa sinensis (assembly GCA_008638375.1). NCBI lineage: Eukaryota > Viridiplantae > Streptophyta > Magnoliopsida > Cornales > Nyssaceae > Nyssa > Nyssa sinensis. The sequence goes on from CM018050.1 coordinate 4,818,862, forward strand.
GATTCATTGTGAACTATTGGATCAAACCTCCTTAACTTTTTCCCAAACATTATCTTAATTCAGGGTTCCACATCATAATTATCAAGAAGCCAAATGTTGCAGCAACAATCCTTCTCTTTCTTCCATATTTCATGAAGCATTGTTCTACTCAAGCAATAGTTCTAATCCATTGAAGGAGGAGTTCCATACCATTGAAAATTCAATTCAAAGAGTTCAAGCTCAAGCCTTGTTTGATTCAACCCAAACAATCAGGTATGCTCCCTAAAATCCTACTACTCTCTTTTTCCCTAATTTAATTTATCCTATCACTCTTGATAGAAGAAATTGAATTAAAGAACTATGTTGACTCTAATTCTATTATCTTAATGAATACATAGGACGTCTTATGGGTCCTAGTCTACTCTTTTCCTTTAAGCTATTTATTTTATGTCTTTTTTTCATATTTTTATCCATGCCAACCTCTTAATACTCTTTCTCTTTCTCTTGACTTTTACTTTATTTATTCCATTTATTTTATTTGTTCATGTCGTTACTATCATTATCTTTGCATACTCACTCTTCATCTTGTTTTGTCATGGAATATTAAGCCTTTTGGATGAACACTTGAGGCCAGTCCATTCGAATAGGGCAGATGGGTGCCTAACCCTTTCCCATCTCGTACCTTAGCTCTCGAATTCAAAATTCTTTGGGTCATTGTAGATTAGTTTTGCTTTACTTTATTTTAACCCATGTCAAGGGTTTACAATATAAATTGGTGTGAAGCGATGTAATTTCAGTTTTCTTTGCTATTTTTTTTTACTTGTATTCTTCATGTGTTGTATTAGGTTTTCTTGTTATTTAGCCTAAGACAAGCTGGCAACTACTTTGTGTATTCTTTGTACACCCCAATCCGAAAAAAGGGTGTGTTCCTCTACCGCTTTGAGGGAGTGGACATTTAAAGCCTTGGATAGGTTTATTTGACAGGCCTTACCAATTTTTTCAATGTCTGTGCTGATAGTGTCAACTTTGTTAGGGAGTAGGAAAGTTAAACTCATTATTGTGTTCATCTACAAGGCTTTCATTGTTGTTGTTTATTTTAATTCTTGTATTATCTTGTTTATTTATTCCTTGAATAGATAACTGGATATATGCAATTCATGTGCCAATAAATTTAAATGGAATACCAAGCACACACTTTGCATCATGACATATGAATCTGCACTACATACCCTTTTATCCCCTGGACGGTCGGTAGTCCTTACCCCAGTTCATTAATTACTACTTGGAATGTCGGTAAAAGCCCTCCACTCGTCGACCTCTTACCAGTTTCATTAGGGAAAGCCTTTGATGATACCTTGAGAGGTATATCAAAAGGATTTTCGTCTTACCATTTGACTATGATTCATTTCCTGAATGACCACGGGAGGTATATAGCACATCCTGTCGAGGGGAGCCTAAAGCCTGTGTTACCTAGCCTAACGTCATGCATATATTTCACCTTAGACCCTTGGTTTAAGTGAAAAACTCAGTTTTTGCATAAGACACTCACTAGCATTCGCGAAAAATTGCGTCTCGAAAACGTCCAGATAGCGCACTCTTTATGTACTAATCGTCACATAGTGAGGTCCTCTCACAATTTTTGCAATTTCACAAATTTTTGAAAGTTTCAATTTCTTTCCCCAAAAAAAAACTCCATTTTTCTCACTATTGGGCCTACAAAGTGGAATTTTCTTGGGATTTTCAAACCATTAATGAATCATTAATGTGTGGACCAGAAAAATAACTTTCAAAGAGAACCTTTGGGTCCGAATCTCATCACAATTCGAAAATTCATTTGAATATCCTATTTCTTGATGTCCGATTCAAGTGAGGTTTTGAAGTCAAATCTTTTCCAGATTCTTTGAGATTCTTTTCCTCAAAAGTAATTTTTTCTAGTCCTCTAGGATTCAATTCCTTTACACGAGTCTTCTCTGTTATTAATTTTTTAGGAATCTACTCCTCGCTAGTTCCTATTTCTAGGCATCATTACTTTTCAGTCCATTATGGTCAAATCCATTCATGACATTGGAGTAATCTTTAATCTTCGTAATTAGGAATTCTTTCCCTAAGCTTTTCATCTTCTTAGGACTTAGGGGCTACCTAGGCATAATGCTCCTAGTTTCTTTTTCTTTTTCTCTTTCAGAAAGAAAATTTTTGAAATAAAAAACAAATTCAAAAAAAAAAAATAAAAAATTCATGATTATCGATGTTTACTTATTTTACCAAGGAATGATCTTATTTTTACAATCATCTCATTTCAAAGTTTTTAAAATCAAAAAGGTTATTTTTTACTGGCTTGGATTCAAACTTCTCCACATTCATTTGGCAATGAAAGATTCAGATTTCTTCTTCATCAGCTCAACTCAAGAACCATGACATCAAAGGAAAATCAATCACTGCAGACAGTTTCTATAGCCATGGATCAAGAGCATTTGCCGCAAGTTCTAGTTGAGATAAAGAAAGACATCTCCAATCAAATGGAGGAGTCAAAAAGACTCGCTCGAACTTTTCAAGAGTTTGCACAGTAGAGGCTACCACCACCCCTGGTTTTGATTGAACCAAACAATGTGTCGGCAGTTCTTTAATCCCTCCAATACAATGTCAGAATCCATTTCCACAACATCCGCTAGGTCAAAACATAGTGGCCCATTATCCTTTCAATTGGGCCAAGCAGTACCCATGTGTAGAAGGACTAAGAGCCCCATGATGAGGTTTTTCTTAGGAGGCTTGAGAGATGGAAATCGTGATATAAAAGTTAAACTGAGGTGATGATATGATTGACATTCACAAGTTTTCCCTTTACCTAGAGGCACTACAAAAAATAGGTGTATTTGCGACGCTTAGGTAAGTGTCAGCAAATAGTGTTCTTTTGCGACACACAGAATGTGTGTTGTTAAAAATCACCAAAATAGTGTTTCCTACGCGAAAAAAAGAGGCGGCAAGCTATTAGCGACGCCTTATTGTCCATTAGTGACGCACACTCGATCAGTCGTTGATAGTTAGTGTATATGAAATGATGTCGTCTTACTAAACATTTGCGATGCTCAATGACTTATTAGCGACACACATAAAATGATAGGAGGTTGATACCTGAATAGAAGGAAAGTAATTTTGTTTAGAGGACTCCAATTTTCCAGAAAAAATAGGATGGCTATGATTATATCATTGAATTCACATTATTCTAATACTTGAAGGGTTTTTCATACCAATAATCATGACTCCTTCAAAAAAGTATGGCCGTGGGTGTTTATTTTTTTAATCTAATTGAATGACATTAGTATTTTTATTTATTTTTGACAAATTTACCTGCAACAACTTAGTGTTGGTTCTTTAGACTTAAAACTTCAAAAATTATGCAACATTCCCAAAATGTGTTTAGATTTCCTGAGAACATAATCTCCAAACTCTAATACTGAATCCCCTATCTTCGAATTGTCGAGATATATATGGAACTTATTTGATCTTGCTGGAAAACGTAAGAAGAAAACCAAACTCAAAGCATAAATGTGCAGATATATATATATATGTATATTATATATATATATATATATAAATAGAGAGAGAGAGAGAGAGAGAAAGAAGAAGGAGGTGGTTCTAACCCATTGATATATGAGGCAATTGAATGCTACAATCAGCATTTTATCAGAAAACAAGAAGAATTGACTGAGAAATATGGGATAGTTGAGAAAGGAATATGAGGTTCATGCCATTTTTTTGTGATGTAGAGTCGTAGACTCTCTCTCTCTCTCTCTCTTAGGGAAGCTCATCATTTTTTATATTTCTTTTTGAAACCTCATTTGGGTCCTAGCAGTTGCCCAATTTTCTTATGCAGGCATTCCTAAATCCCACCAAACTAATTCCAGTATATTGTATTTTCTTAAGATGATATAAAATAATTTTTTTAATATATATGAAAAAAAGAACATACTTTTGTGTGTGTGCTATAAGCTTACGAGAAAGACTCAATTCAGGCCGTTTTTTTTTTTTTTTTTTTTTCCGTGAATGTAATTAGTATTGAATTTTTGATTCTATATCCATCTTTATGATTGTAGCCATCTATTGTATCAATGTTTATATAAATATAAGCTTTACTATTGTTCTTTCTCATGTTAAGAACAACACAAAAATTTCGGGCAGCAAACTTTTCTTCTTTTTTCTTCACCAAGTCTTATTTCATTTAAAACTTCTAAACCTTGGCTAGTTGCAGCATAAATACGAAACAAGAACACACTAAAGCTTGGCAAGTTTGTGAAATTCACCATTCCTTTTGTAAGGTTTTTGACATGTAACTCTCATACCTAGTCGGTCCGACAACTCACACCCTATTTAGGTATTGGATCAGGTGAGTTTTGGGTAGAAGAGCTTCCATTTTTCTTTTCTCCTATATTGCATGCTAATGCACCTTTTCAGCAGCGCCATTGTGAACGTGGCCTAATTTTTTTTTTTTAGGGATTACTTCGTGAAAAAAAAATTATAGTGATTGTTTTGTAAGTTAGCAATTGCATTCATGTAAGCCTAACCCTGTTCGGGAGTCATTTTCATCACATGTGAATCTTGTCCGTGAAATTGATTCGTGATTGGGCTCGTGTGTATGAAAATTGATTCTTGAATTGTCTAGAGAGGACAGTTCGAGAATGCATAAATTTGCATTGCAATCAATAAGTACTCATACTTGAATATTTCACTATGACAAAATTTTAGCACAGTCTCTTATTGTTATCTGGGTATATATTTAAACGTGCTAACGTCTATCACATATACTTGGAGAACCGTGGGGAGATGCTGTCGAAATTTTGTCCGAGTGGAATCAAGCATTTGATTTGCTGCTGATTGCAATGTAGATTGTGCATTCACGAATGGGAAAGGACCATCTTACCTTATAGAGAGAAGTTGGAGGTGATAGGATTCATGTTTCATATTTATAATGAGTATCATTTTTGACTTGTATTAGGTACACAAAAATGGATAAGAGTTTGATGGACATGAGGGGTAGGCATTTTCTAGGGTATGTGAAGGGGTTCAAAGATATTATTGAGTTTGCTTGTGCATTTGTAGATGGGAGAAATAAGATAAGATGTCCATGTAGGAGGTGCAATAATAGGGATTATATGCACATAGATGAGGCCAAAGAGCACCTACTCCAACACGAGATGGACAAGAGGTATACGTGTTGGGAATTTCACTGGGAACACCGTGACGTACGAGTGGTATTTGAAGATAAAGAAGAAGACGACGATGATGACTTTGGTGATAATGTTAGGGTTGGTTACGAAGGCTTACCACAAATGCTGCAAACTTGCAAGGGGCTACAACTGGGGCAAGTAGTCACAGGAATGACACAAGGACAATCGAAAGCATTTGAGTCCTTGTTGAGGGAAGCAAGGCGGCCGTTATATCCAGGTTGTGATAAGTTTTCGAAACTGGACTTTCTCGCGAAACTCCTTCATATTAAGACCATCAATTGATGGAGTAACAAATCATTTAATATAGTCATTGAATTGATTAAAGCAGCGCTTCCTACTGGGGAGACCCTTCAGAAATCATATTACAAGGCAAAAAGAATATTAAGAGATTTGGGCCTCGGGTATATTCCCATACATGCTTGCAAAAATGATTGCATGTTATTTTGGAAGGAGACTGAACAATGTAAGGAGTGTACGGTGTACCATGAACCCAGTTACAAGCTGAATGAAGGAAAGAGCAAGACAATTCTGCACAAGGTACTGAGATATTTTTTTTTTAAAACCTAGACTACAAAGGTTGTACGTGTCTCAGAAGACGGCAGAAGATATGCAGTGGGATAAGGAGAAGCGTGTTGTTGAGAAAAATGTATGTAGGCATCTGACAGATTCTCAAACTTAGGCTGAGTTTGATACAAATCACGAATGGTTTGCAAATGAGCCGCGTAATGTACGACTTGGGCTGGCTAGCGACGGTTTCAATCCGTTCGGTGACATGAGTAATGCCTACAACATATGGCTGGTGTTGCTTGTGCCGTATAACTTGCCACCTGTGAAAATGTATGAAAGAACCATTTATCTTTATGTAGTTGCTTATTCTAAGGGCCGAAGTCTCTTGGTAATGAAATTGATGTGTACTTGCGTCCTTTAGTGGACGAGTTGAATGAATTGTGAGAGGTGGGAGTGGAGGCATACGACATCTCTAAGAATGAGACATTTCAATTGCATGCAGCATTACTGTGGACCATAAATGACTTTGCAGCATACGGAACTTGTCTCAGTGGAGCACTAAGGGGTATCTAGCATGTCCTGATTTGCAATAAGGATGCATGTTCCCTACATTTGTCCAATGGAAAGAAGATATGCTTACATGTGCCATCGTCGTTTTCTACTGCCATCACTCAGCTGGCGAAATTGGCAAAAGCATCTATTAGATGAAAAAATTGAGCGCAGATTGTCACCTCTATTAGTTGTTTGGCAAAGACGTGTTGGCGCAATTGGCACTTATCCAACCAGTGAGGTTTGGGAAGATACCGGGTAGTAAAAAGAGGAAGCGTACTAATGTGGAGTTAAATTGGATGAAGAAGAGCATATTTTTTGATTTTTCGTACTGGGAGACCCTTAAGTTGAGGCATAATTTAGATGTTATGCACATCGAGAAGAACATCTGTGATAATGTGCTAGGAACTTTAATGAACATTGAAGGGAAGACGAAGGATACTGTTAAAGCCTAGTTGGAATTGCAGGAGCTGGGAATACGAAAGAGCTGCACCTAATACGTAGTGGTGATAAATATATCAGTGCCTCCTGCATAGTATACGTTCTCATCCGTAGAGCGAATGAGGATTTGCGAATGGCTTAAATCGATGAAGTTCCTAGATGGATACGCATCGAATATATCTCGGTGTGTAAATGTTATAGATGGGAAAATACCTGGATTGAAGAGCCTATGATTGCCATGTCCTTCTACAATGACTTCTTCCGGTTGCACTACGTGGATATCTCACCGATGACGTATCAACTACATTGACTGAGTTAGGTTGCTTCTTTAGAGAATTATGTGCGAAGACGTTAAATTTGGAAGTACTAGAAAAGCTCGAAAGGGATGTTGTCAGTGATCCTCTGCAAGTTGGAAAAGATTTTCCCTCCAACTTTCTTTGATGTAATGGTTAACTTAGCTGTGCATTTGCCTCATGAGGCAAAAATTGGCAGACCTGTCCAATACCGTTGGATGTATCCAATAGAAAGGTACATTTAATTTTATGAATTGTTTTATCTATCCATCTTAACTATTTTAATGTATAACCTGATTAATTATTAAAACAGATATTTGCACATATTGAAGCAATATGTGTTAACAAAGCACGACTGGAAGGGTCAATTGCTGAGGCTTACGTTGATGCTGAATGTCTCACCTTTTGCTCTATGCATCTTGAAGATATTGAGACAAGGTTTAATCGTCAAGATCAAAATTTTGATAGATGTCTAGGGCAGCAATGAACTGGCCTTGAGGTGTTTAATCAGAATGTGCGGCCAATAGGTGCCCGTATATATGAATGGTGTCATCCTCATAACTTGGAAAAAACCCACTATACCGTGCTCAACTATTGCGATGAGACATTGTCATATTTTAAGTAAGTTTATCAAAATCATTGCAATTCTATGTCAGTACACAAATGTAAGTTACATATACATATCTCATCTTATGCAGTGAGCATACGATCGGGCTTCAGAGAGAACATGTATCAAGTTCTGGTCTAGAGCAAAGACAACAAGATTTGTTTCCAAAGTGGTTCGGAGAACGTGTAAGAATAGGTTTTAATTAATTATAATTGTATTAGTTAATGCATTTGTATTCAATTAATCTTGTACTTGTATTGAATTAATAGATGAAGCTATTACACCACCAACAATCTCCTGAGGCGTATGATCAATTATATTCCTTGGCATGTGGTCCTGATCAAAGGATATCCCACTACACCGGTGTAATTGTTGATGGTGTTCAATTTCACACGAGGAAATGTGAGGTAAATCGGCGAACACAGAATAGCGGGGTCCTTGTTCAGGGAAATAGTGACGCAGGACAAATTGTAGAGTACTATGGTGTTTTACAAGACATCATACAATTACATTATTGCTACGGTCATTCTGTGTATATGTTTAAATGTGATTGGTGGGATATAAGTAATAAGAAGACTGAAATGTAGATTGATAAGCACTTCATAAGTGTTAATACGTCACGTACGGCATTTAAAGATGATCCGTATGTTTTGGTATCTCAAGCAAAACAAGTTTTCTATTTGAAAGACACAAAATTCAGAGGTGATTGGCATGTTGTCCAAAAAATTAAATCTAGAAATGTTTATGATGTACTAGAAGTTGGCGAGGGAGATGAAGATTTGGAGAGGATTGAAGAGGCACTACAAGAAGAGTCTCAATCTGCCCACGATGGTGTTGTCAGCCATGATCAAGAATATGTTACTTCGTATCGGTTAAATAGAACTGATGTAGAACCAAATCATATCGTAGCTTCGGACCTCACCAATACCACACAGTTAGATCCTCACGAGGCAATTTTCATTAATGATGATGATGATGAGGAAAGTGATTTTGATGATAATACATTGCTAGAGTATTGTACTGAGAATGAAGAAATTTTAAGAATAGATGATGATACAAACTCAGATGAATAATTGTAATAGGTGTTACATGTATTAGGATCAAGTGTAATGAATTTTCAATTTTATGATGTAATGGATTGTCAATTTTATGATGTAATGGATTTTAATTTTTATGATGTAATGGAATTTACTTTTAAACTTTCTTTTTAGATATGGTTGGACTAGGCTCACGTAAATGCACAGCCCTAGCGGACCCATCGACCCCTTCGCCTTCCTCTACAAGATCGACTGATCCTGCCATTGATGGTATGCATAGTTCCACTTTGTATTAATGATTATATAAATATGGTGCTAATTGTTTCTATTTTATTTTTTCTAAAGCTTCGGCCGCCACCTTCTAGACGAGGGCGCGGTAGGTCAAAGAATCGGAGTTTGTAGGCTCAAATGGAGGCAGCGTGGGGCTCGCGACTTCGGATTGAGCTACATAAGGGCTTGCTGAAGCCCGTTGGTGGGTGGGCACAGTAGTTCACCACAGAGGTCGACATCATTTGCCGACTACGCGTCCCACTCCATATTAGTGACTGGAGTCTCGTAACTAAGGAGGAGCGACGGGATATTCATGCGCATATCCTGGTATATCTTTTATTATTGTGTTGAACTGAGTTTTAACATATCTGATGTCGAAATGTTTTGACAATAACATGCTTTATAGGAGAAGTTTGACATCGATCTCCACCTGCCTCACGTCGTGGAAGGCAGTGGATCGTTACCTGAAAGTTCCGTTTCAGGGATTATCGACATCGACTCCACATGCACTACGAAGGCGGAGGTGGCAGGCAGTAGAGAGCCCCGTGACAGACCCTACAGGGCGACAGACCGGTTCGCTAGTGATGCATTCCAAGTAAAAATTGTCAAAATTACTTTTGTTGTCTGATAAATCGTTATCATTTATATTGACCTTCTTTGTTTTGGCCAAGTGTAGGAACTTAACAGGAAAAATAGCGAGAGCAGAAGCAAGCAAAAGGTGACCCACTATAGTGGATCACGTTCTTTTGTACGGTATAGGCATGATATAGTAAGTTAATAAATGTATCAAGTTCTTATTGTATAATCTATTCATGAAATCAATCTTCACAAGCTACTATTTATTTGCTCCAGCGAGACCAGGAGACCGATGCACCACCCAGCCCCATTGATTTGTGGCACAAGACACACTACAACCCCGAGAAGGGTTGGACTCGGCCTGAAACACAGCGGCTTTATGTAAGTTTTTTATGTAACTTGCCACATTATTACTAATTTAATATTAATCTAAAGTTATAAAAGTAGTAACATATATTTATGTTTTTATAGGAGGAGATGGTCCAGCTGCATGCTCAGCCGACAGTTGAGGGTCAGGATCTGCCGACCAATGACCAGATACGAGAGACTGTTCTAGGCAAGAGGTGAGGCTATGTGCGTGGCTTAGGGAGTGGGATGGTGCCGACGACATCGTCTTCTACCGTTGAGAGCGATGCCAGGTTTCACGAGGCCACCCAGAGAGCTGAGGTAGTTGAGCGAGAGAATGCAGAGCTATGGCAGAAGATGACATCACTCGAGGAGTGCCAGGCCCAATTAGAGGCTCTTGTGCAGACGATGCTCAGCTAGTAGGGAGGCTCTATTCAACCTTGGTAAGTTTTTAAAATTATATACTTCGGTGGATTTATTATTTATAAAAAATGTTCCGTAAAAATAAAAAAATATAGTTGTATGAACTTATTTAATTTCATCGGTTCGAATGACCGTTAAAAACTTTTGTAAGTTTCAGCTCCAAAAAGGCCCATTTTAGGGTTTGACAGACCAAAATGCTGGATATCAGCCTAACTACACCAAAACCCCATCAGACACCTCACAAATGATAAAATAGACTGGCCATTTAGGGTGACAGACCCAAAATGCTGTTATCACGCCTAACTACACCAAAACCCCATCAGACACCTCACAAATGATAAAATAGACTTGCACGAACTTACGGCACTCGGTTCGGATCACCGGTTTGAAAATTATACAAGTTTCAGCTCCAAAAAGGCCCATTTTGGGGTTTGATAGACCAAAATGTTGGATATTAGCCTAACTACACCAAAAACCCATCACACACACCTCACAAATGATAAAATAGACTTAAACGAACTTACGGCACTCGGTTCAGATCACCGGTTTGAAATTTAAACAAGTTTCAGCTCCAAAAAGGCCCATTTTGGGTTTTGACAGATCAAAATGTTGGATATCAGCCTAACTACACCAAAACCCCATCACACACCTCACAAATGATAAAATAGACTTGCACGAACTTACGGCACTTGATTCAAATCATCGGTTTGAAATTTATGCAAGTTTCAGCTCCAAAAAGGCCCATTTTGGAGTTTTGACGGACCAAAATGCTGAATATCAGCCTAAATACACTGAAACCACATCACACACCTCAAAAATGATAAAATAGACTTGCACAAACTTATGGACACTCAGTTCGGAACACCGGTTTCAAACTTGTGTAACTTTTCGCTCTAAAATACCTCTTTTTGGGGTTTTGTCAGACCAAAATGCCGGATATCGGCCTACCGACCCCGAAACCCCATCACACACGTTAAAAATGATAAAATAGACTTGCACGAACTTACGTCACTTAGTTCGGATGCCCAGTTTGAAACTTTTGCAAGTTTTTACTCTAAAAAGGCCCATTTTAGGGTTTTGACGGACCAAAAAACTAGCTATCGGACCTAAATACCCCCAAAACCCCATCACACACCTCAAAAATTGTACAATAGAGTTGTACGAACTTACAGCACTCCGTTTGGATCACCCGTTTCAAACTTATGCAACTTTTCGCTCCTAAAATGCCTAATTTGGGGTTTTGACAGACCAAAATGTCGGATATTAGCCTAACTACCCCAAAACCCCATCATACACTTCATAAATGATAAAATAGACTTGCACGAACTTACGGCACTCGGTTTGGATGTCCAGTTTGAAACTTATGCAAGTTTTAGCTCTAAAAAGGTCCATTTTGAGGGTCTTGACAAACCAAAATTTCGGATATCGGCCTAACTACTACTGAAACCCCATCACACAGCACCTCAAAAATGATAAAATAGACTTACACAAACTTACGGCACTCGGTTCGGATCACCGATTTGAAACTTATGCAAGTTTCAGCTCCAAAAAGGCCCATTTTGGGGTTTTGAATGACCAAAATGCTGAATATCGGGCCTAACTACACCGAAACCCCATCACACACCTCAAAATGATAAAATAGACTTACACAAACTTACGACACTCGGTTCGAATGCCCAGTTTGAAATTTATGCAAGTTTTAACTATAGAAAGGCTCATTTTGGGGTTTTGACAGACCAAAATGCTGGATATCGGCCTAACTATGCTGAAACTCCATCACACACCTCAAAAATGATAAAATAAACTTGCACGAACTTACAGCACTCGGTTCAGATGCCTAGTTTAAAACTTATGCAAGTTTCAGCTCTAAAAATGCCCATTTTGGGGTTTTTAACGACCAAAATGTCAAATATCGGCCTAACTACACCAAAAACCCATCACACACCTCAAAAATGATAAAATAGACTTGCACAAACTTACAACACTCGGTTCAGATGCCCGGTTTGGAACTTATGCAAGTTTTTGCTCTGAAAAGGCCTATTTTGGGGTTTTGACATACCAAAATGCCGGATATCAGCCTAACTATCCCGAAACCCCATCACATACCTCACAAATGACAAAATAGACTACCAAAAATTTACAGCAATCAGTTCAGATCAGTGGTTTGCAACTTATGCTACTTTATACTATTCTTACTATTTATGCATGCAAAAAAAAAAAAAAAAACTATTCACATTCTATGTTCATATATTTTTAATAATTGTACTAATATTTATCATTTGATCTTAATTTTAGATTGATCGGGATTATTACGCCGTCGTCTTTATGTTTTGCATCCAAACTTGTTATTTTTATTTATTTATTTTTCCTTTCATGGACATTTGTAGTCATATTTTTTGAGATAATTTTTTATTTTTTATTTATTGTTAAATTGTACTTTTACAAATGTACATAATTAGTATAATATATATATATATATGAATGTATTTTTCTTTTTTAATATATTCATTTTAGAATGCTTGAATTTTATTGTATATCAGGATGATTGCTATAGGTTTAAACATGAATAAAACAACAAATAAAACAAAGCAAACATGGTTTAAAAAAAAAAAAAAACTACATTCGTCATTAAAGAATGCCACTAGACTATTCGCTACGCACATAATGCGTCGCTAAAGGTTACAATAAGCAACGCACAATGAGGGCGTCGCTAAAAGCAACCATTAGCGATGAACACATTGTGTGTATCTAAAAGCTACCATTAGCGACGCTCTTTGTGCATCACCAATGGTAGCTTTCAGCGACGCACATTGCATCCGTGTATATTTTCTGCGACGCCCATGCCTAATTATTAGCGACGCTCGCTGTGCGTCACTAATAGTTACCTTTAGCGACGCTCAAAAGGTGTGCGTCGCCAATACTATTAGCAACACGACCTTTTGCGACGTATTTAGCGACGCCCCTTGGTGCGTCACTAAAGCTCTTTTGCGACGCACGTGTGCGTCGCTAATAGTGGCTTTTCCCGTAGTGGTAACAATATAATACCACCTTTGTATGTAGTAAAATACAAATAATATTATTCAAGAAACTATAATAATAAAATCAAGGTACTACATAATTGTAATATGCTTATGAAAAACCCTTCAATTAGAACCTTTTTATTGTTTAATTAATGAAATTTCCTTGAGAAAAAATAGCCCCGTTTAAAGGGTCTGAATATTTTGTACTTTCGTCCATAATTTTCAAAATACACATATTTGCATAATAAGCCTTCTACATATATACTTATTATGTAATTTGAATTTCTAAGTATAAATCACATATAAATAAATTTTGTTTTAATCAAATGAGATTACAACAACAGTTTTTGTATTCAATTTATATTCGCATAAAGTTCTCTAAATAATTATTGGAAGACTTTTAGCAAACCTAGTATGCTTGAGAATTTCATATTAAAGCACCATTACCTTCTCGCTATCATCAAGAACATGAAAAAATGTTCATATTAACAAACTCAATCTCATGCAAAGTCTGTGGTCATTATTATTGCAGTATATACATGTTTAGTAACAAATCAATCCTAAAAGCATAATTTTTTACTATGCATGAAACTAATAAATTGGAATTTAACCAAGTACTAAATTATAGAAGTGAAACTAACAAGCATTTTGTAACGGTCGGCATCCACTCAGCAGAATATTGTCCACTTTGGGCCTCGGTCTACATGGCTTTAAAATGTGTTGTACTAGTCAGAGGCGCAGCCTTACTTATGAATCCTTCACCTTTCCCTTTCCCAGGCGATGTGGGATGCATTACTCTTCCCATTACCCTCTCCCCCCTTAGTGTTAAACTAAATTGAAAAGTAGTAAAATTAAAATACTTGTTTTATAGACCAATTATACAGAACAATCTAGCTTTCTACAGAACAAGAGAACAATATATATATATATATATATATAAATTTAATAGAAATAGTTTTGATAAATAAAAAAATCCCCCAAAAATTAACAAGTAATAAAATGAATTTGAATAGATGTTGATCAGGGCTAGTGTTTAACACTATGTCCTTGAGACAGATTTCACCCTCACACTAGTGCTTATGATTGGTGGACGTCTGCCTCCCAAGATACAATTATCATGCACAAAGAAGAAGCATTTCAATCTTCTATGCACAAGGAATCAAAATATGTTTTGTACTCTCCTTTTGACTTTATGAATACTTATTGACTTGTGTATGAATGCAATGTATGGAAAATGGATGATTTACCATTTATGCAATAAGGGTGAACTAATTTTATAGAGATCTTTGTATCTATTCAATCAGACACGAACCTAAAGGGTGCATTTGGTCATGTTAATAGATACTGATGCTTTTGCTTGAACTGATGCATCCACTCGATGAAGACAACTGTTCAATTAATTCAAAATAATAGCGTTTTGGATTACTGAAAAGTGGTAACATTTTATGAAAATAGTAAATAAAATTTTCTCCAAGAAGATATATATATATATATATATATATATATAGCGGGCCTTGGCCCTATTATAGGTCCCTAGTATGTTTCTAACCTAGAACCGGGGGGGTTGAATTAGTTTGACAAATTTTTTTAACTTTGTATCCACAACACTACTCTATAAAATTGAGGTGCAACAAAGAATTGATCTAGTTCAATGCAATATACAACATGTTATTCAATTCAAATCTTAATAATATATTCACTCAATTCAATTTTTTAATTACTCAATCAACTATACCAATTTATCACAAATGTTCAACCCCTAATCAATCAATTAATTGATTCAATTATTTGAAAACTTCAATTATTCAATTTTCAACCTTGATCAATCAATTTACACAATCATCATCTCAAAATCTCAATTTCCAAATGATTCAATCAATTAAGCTAGAATTTCAATTCCAATTATGAATTCACAAGTTACGATAGTTCAATTTGGCAGAAGCATGCTAGAATTGATAAAAGTATGAAATGAAAAGCAAATTAAAAAATTGAGAAATGCACACTAATTTTGATGATGAAGAAACCATCACAATCAATTGTGATAGAAAACTCTGAGGCTACTCGTTGTTCGATAAAGAATCTCTATTATGAGGAATGAACATAATACAATGCGGCAAACCTAGCTCCCTAGCCTGTTCAATCTCTTGCTATCGATTCTTCCTTGAATCCACTAGCTTTCTCCAACTAGTGTAGATCTTTAGCACAATCGTGAATCTCCACACGACGTCAAACTCTTTCGATGCACAATCTTGAATCTTCACATGACCTCGGACTCCTCCAATTGCCTTATCATTGAAATCGACAAGAATTGAACCATGTTGATTATGATTGTTTGATCTAGGCTCCCTTGATGATTTGGGTCAAGGTGATTATGATGCAAATCATGCTATGGAAATGAAGGGATATAGAAGAAGTATATATGAATGCTCTTTAATATAGGCTCTCACTTTCTCTTCAAAGCTCTGCTCTCTAAATCTGAATCTCTCTCTTTGACAAACGAATTTTTGTCTATTTATACTATGGAAAGTAAATCTCAAATGACTAGTTCCAAACAGAAAAGTATTCTGTTTTAGGTAGGGTTCATTCGAATGAACCAGTTAAGATTAAAATCAAAACACTTTTTTTCAAACCGGATTAGCCAATTACAATAAAGGACTCCTGGTCCTAACAAGCCCAACCTAACCTAGTTTGGTGCAATGTAGTGCTCGCGTGTGTGGTGAACCCACTATGGGCTTGGTCTTCTCCCTTCTATAAAAGTGGGGTGTCCTTTTGGGTCCAAACCCTATTTTAAGATAATTGTGTATATATATATATATATATATATATATGTGCACTTAAATCTTTGTGCCCAACCATTGTGAGACACAAAACTTTTCAGAAGCTCATCTTACCGTGTTCAAGTGGTGATGTTTAGACTCAGTTTCTCATTCACTCCTTTTTGGATTTTAGCAAACCAATATATGTTCTTAATCTACACATGGAGGATAACATATTTTCATATGGACTCACTTTAAATAATGTGTGGGACCCACTTTTATTTTAGCTCAATAGTGAAAGAAGGAATCCTTGAGTCTTCGATTGTTCTTAAAGAGATTCAACCATTATTATCAAGTTACAAACAAGTTCGAGGTCGCATACATCTTATTGACTTGATAACGAGTTTTTTGTTCAAGTAGGAGAGTCTGATATAGGAAAAATATGGTATCTTTTAAAAACATGCACACAGTCTTTCTGAGTTAATATAGGATTCTTTAGTTTTCAAATTTGACCTTATCTCAAATTTGTTATTGTAGATAAAATATCTATTATCTTTACTATTTTTTTTGTATTTAAAATATGATTTTTTTATCCTATTAGGATTAGACTAAGAATAAGAGTTGTAATTTCTAGTTAAAGTAGTAGCATTCTAGGTTTATAAATATGATGCAATAGATTTCTATTATACAGTTTTTATTAATAATATCCTAATTTCAAATTTTAGAGAATTTATTCTCATGCTTGGATTAATTATTTTTTATTAAGTTGATTGTTTTCGATTGTGGATATTGACATTACTTGTATCTATCTATCACATTTCATGGAACTTCAAAATGTTGGGTAATAATGTTTGAAAATGATTGCAAAATGTAATAATACTTTGGATTCAAGAAAATTAGTTTTTGTGTCAATGAAGTTGGTTGTTGACAAAAAGTAAAAGCAGAGTTTCGAGCAACAGCAACTGAGATGTCAACACAAGAAACCACACCGGGACACACACTCTCCACTTGAGATTTAATGGTGTCAATCACATTGAATCCTCTCAGTGAAATAATATTTGGACCGACACTCTCCTCTCCGATGAAGTTAGATCTGTCGTGAAATATATATCTATGATTTTTGACAAAGTACCATATATGTCTTGTCCTATATGATAAGATCCCGGGCTTATGCATATTTCCCAATTCTGCATACAGAGTTCTTTACCCCCTTCTTTGAGTAGCTCGAAGTCTATTGCTATTGAGAATTTCATTGGTCATTGATCTGTTCTACAATCTTCTTTTGTTCTTGAAGACTCAATTATTTTTCTCTGTTGACAGATGGTATATATAGAAGAGGAATAAAAATGAATATTTAGTTATATGGTGAGATGGATGACGAGGAAATGGTTTTACTCTTCTTCTTCTTCTTTTTTTCCTCTTAGGAGTTATTGAAGGACTTGCTTTCTCTCTATTTGCTTATGTAAACAATTTATTAAATTGGCTGGCAAATTCCTTAGAGACTTCACTAGAAGGTAAATGTATAGATGAGTCCGAAACTATAAATTAAAAAAGAAAAAAAAATCATTGATGAGGTTGTTTTACGGAATTCAAAACATTTTTTTCCTTCAAAACAACAAACTCTAAAAATTATTAGAATTGATTGGGACGTTGGGAAAGTAATTCTAATCAATTAAGTTAACACATGTCATTGAATAAGAAAAATTTTGGCAGGAGCCAGGCATGGTCATGTCATGCCATGTGGAAAGAAAAGGATGGATAATTGACTGTTATCCTCTATCCATCGTAATAGATATGGGCCTTTTCCTTTCTTTTCTTTCTGTTGTTTTTTTTTATTTTTGTTTGGATAGATATTGACCTTTTCTATCAAACAGATATGTTTCAGATCGCTGCAAATAATTGTGTGAACATTTCTTCACAATGGGTCTCATTGTCAACTTATTGGTTAAAGCAAGCAAACAAATCTCCAAAAAACAGTAAAACAGTCCCAATGAAGGAAAATATCATTTGTCAAAAGTCAAGTTAAAAATCAATTCCTGCCCATCTCCACCCGAAATGGAATGATGGCTTGGATTATCTCAACATCTACTCAGACAAACTACAGCTAATAACAAACACTTGAGGCCGTGCCCGCGCTTGGTTGGTTTTTCTGCATTAGGCCTGATTTCGCCACTAGTACGGGTCAGTGGACTAATGTTTCCCATATTTATCATTGCACTACCAAAGTCTTTGAAGAAAGTTTCAGGATTGGAGCTGTAGGTGTTTACTAGAGAGTATGTGGAATCACGATTCATGAGCTGTTGGTCTGAGTCAAGTAGGCTCTTTTGTTGCAGCAAATTCTTGAAGAATGCAATGTCTAATGAAGAAATTAAACACACCTAGGAGAGCCACCATGTCCTTGACAGAGAGACCCTTGCTTGAGAATGCGGAGATGAGGCCAGTGAGACTCATTGTTGGGACAGGGATGCTGTTACTATTAGCAGCACTCAAACCAGCAGTAGTTGAGTCCCTTCTACCGAACAGAACTGTCGAACTAGGACCACCCAACTGAAAATATTAATGTTATATATGTTGATTTAGTGGGCTGGTCTGTGTCCAGGCCCATATGGGTTTCCTAATAACCCAAGGCCCAAAATTATTTATTTGCTCTCTCAAATCCCTAAAGCAGTAGCTGATCCGTGTGAGAAAATCAGCCAGCCGCAACAGTGAACAGTGAGAGGGAAATACAGGGAGCAGCCATATACATGAAAGAAGGGAAAAAATACATGGGTTATTCTTGAAGTTTTTTCTTCTATTTCTTCCACTTCCATTCAAACCTGTTGGAGCAAGAGGCTACAAAGGAGGTTTGTTTTATTCAACTTGATAGTTTGAAGGTGGCTTTGTGGTAAGAATTTGGGATTGTTAAGCTTGGGTGAAATTTTGTATTTTTCCCTTCTTTATTGTGTTAATCTCTTGTTTTGGGTATAAACTTGAGATAGAAAACCATTGTATTCATTCTTTGATATAGTGGATTGATCGGAGTTCGTCCCGTGGATGTAGGTTGAGGTCTTATCGCCGAACCACGTAATTTTTGGTATTGTTTGGTTGATATTCTTATTTTCTGCTCTTTAAGTGTTTGATATATTGCTTCATAGACATACTTGGCTTTGGTATTGATTTAAATTCACTAGTAGACTTGGTATTTGTCTTAAGTGAATATCTTCATTATTAATTCATTTACTAGGCAATTGTGTTTATGGCCCAACAAGTGGTATCAGAGCTTGGTTGGTTGGGATTGTGATTATCTAGTGTTGAATTAATATGGAAGGAGGTTCCTAGCACAATGATTAAACTCAACAACATGAATTGGTTGATTTGGAAGCCAAAGATGGAAGACATCCTTTACTAGTAAGGATTTGTATGAACCAATTAAAGGGGACACAGCCAAGCCAAAGGACATGGATGATGAAAAATGGAAGAGGTTACATAGGAAAACTATTCGGAATATTAGGCAATGGTTAGATGACAGTGTAATCAGCCATGTGTCTAATGAAACCGATGCACAGGTTCTTTGGAAGAAATTAGAGGCTAGATATGAACAAAAGACAGCGACAAACAAGGCTTTCTTAATTAGGAAGCTTGTTAACATGAAGTTTAAAGAAGGAGGTTCTATTGCAGATCACTTGAATGAGTTCCAAAGTGTTGTAAATCAATTAGCCACAATGAAGACTGGTAATTGAGGAAGAGTTACAAGCTTTGTTATTGTTGAGCTTCCTTGCCAGATAGTTGGGAAACCTTGGTGGTAACTATAAGTAACTCTGTTCCTGAATGGTAAGTTATCCATGGGACAAGTCAGTAGTAGTTTGTTCAATGAAGAAACAAGTAAGAAAGCTAGCAGGTACAGGACAATGCTCAAGCTCTTGTCAGTGAGAACAAGGGTAGAAGCAAAAGCAGGGGTTACAAGGGACGTGGGAAATCCTAAAGGAAGATCACAATCTAGAGGAAAGTCCACTGAAAAAGGAAAATGTTATCACTATGGTAAAGAGGGGCACATGAAAAGAAATTGATATGCCTGGAAAAGGGAACAAAAAGAAGAAAACAACAAATCAGAAGAGGAATGAAGAAAAGAACACTACAACTACTTTGAAGGTGATGAAGTAGTGGTCTTATCTTATGGAGAAGAAGATTGTTTGCATGTTGGCAATGAGATTGAGTGGGTAGTAGACACGGGTGCGTCTTACCATGCTACCTACAACAAAGAATTCTTCACATTCGTATAAGGCAGGGGACTTTGGTACAGTGAAGATGGGTAACACAAGTCATTCAAAGATTGTTGGTATTGGATGATGTTTGCATACGCACTAGTGTTGGTTGCACGATGACTTTGAGAGATCTGCGACATGTTCCTGATTTGAGACTTAATCTTATCTTCGGTATTGCTTTGGACTGAGAAGGATATATGAACTACTTTGGCAATGGTACTTGGAAGCTTACAAAGGGGTCTTTTGTTGTTGCAAGAGGCAAGGCTTGTTGTACACTCTACAAGACAAATTTGAAGGTGTGTAGAGATGGGCTGAACTCCATTGAAGATGGTATATCTCCAAATTTGTGGCACAAGCGTTTGGGTCACATGAGTGAAAAAGGGTTGCAAATATTAGCAAAGAAATCCCTCATTCCCTTTGCTAAAGGTAAAGTTCTTAACTCCTTGTGATCATTGTTTATTTGGTAAACATCATAGAGTCTTATTTTCTAAATCATCTACAAAGAAAACTAATGTTTTGGACCGAGAAGGATATATGAACTACCTTGGCAATGGTACTTGGAAGCTTACAAAAGGGTCTCTTGTTGTTGTAAGAGGCAAGGCTTGTTGTACACTCTACAAGAAAAATTTGAAGGTGTATAGAGATAGGCTGAACTCCATTGAAAGATGGTATATCTCCAAATTTGTGGCACAAGCGTTTGGGTCATATGAGTGAAAAAGGGTTGCAAATATTAGCAAAGAAATCCCTCATTCCCTTTGCTAAAGGTAAAGTTCTTAACCCCTGTGATCATTGTTTATTTGGTAAACATCATAGAGTCTCATTTTCTAAATAATCTACAAAGAAAACTAATGTTTTGGAATTGGTTTACTCTGATGTTTGTGGACCCATTGAGGTGAAGTCTTTGGGTGGTAACAGGTAATTTGTTACTTTTATTGATGATGCATCAAGAAGAGTCTGGGCTTACTTGCTGAAGACTAAAGATCAAGTGTTTGAGATCTTTCAGCAGTTTCATGCTATGGTAGAAAGAGAGACAGGGAAGCTTCTAAAGTGTCTTCGAACTGATAATGGTGGGGAAGTACACCTCCAAGTCATTTGGGAGCTATTGTTCTAAAAATAGGATTAGGCATGAGAAGACAATACCCGGCACTCCACAACACAATGGTGTAGTAGAGAAGATGAATTCCACTATTATTGAAAAAGTTAGATGCATGCTGAGAATGGGTGAGCTACCCAAGAGTTTTTGGGGTGAAGCAGTCCTCACTGCCTGCTATTTAATTAATCGAATCTCCTTCAGTTCCATTCGGATTTGACATTCCTGAGAGAGTAGTGGTCAGGGAAGGATATTTCTTATAGTCATTTGAAGGTATTTGGTTGCAAGGCCTTTGCACATGTACCAAAGGAATAGAAATCGAAGCTTGAATGGCAAGGCTGTTCCTTGTATTTTCTTAGGATATGGAAATGAGGAGTTTGGATACAGGTTATGGGATCCAGTGAAGAGGAAAGTTATCAGAAGTAAGGATGTGGTCTTTCATGAAGACAAGACTTTTTCAAGTGAGGAGAGAATTGAGAAACCCAAGAGTACAGTTGATATTGTTGTTGACTTCACCCATAATACTCCTCCACTAGAGCATGCTGAAAATGGGGAAGAGGTACAGGAGGAACCTGTTAGAGACGAGACACTACTAATAACTGATGATATGCCAGAGTCAGATAATGAGGTTGAGATGCTAGAGGAAGAGACTATTGAGAAGGGGGAGCAGTCCCATCAGTAAGAACCTTGTAGAATCTCAAGTTAGAAGGTCTACCAGAGAGCACCGACCATCTACCAAAATACTCAAGTTCTGAGTATATTATGCTTACTGATGAGGGGGAGCCAGAGAGCTTCCAAGAAGTACAATCTCATGAGGACAAGAAGAGCTGGATGAATGCTATGTATGAAGAAATGAATTCTCTAGAGAAGAATAATACCTATGAGTTAGTGGAACTTCCAAAAGGTAAGAAAGCATTGAAAAGCAAATGAGTGTTCAAGCTTAAAAAGGAGAATGTTGGGAAGCTACTAAAACATAAAGCAAGATTAGTTGTTAAAGGCTTTGGGCAAAAGAAAGGAATTGATTTTGATGAGATTTTCTCTCCAATTGTGAAGATGACTTCTATTAGAGTTGTTCTAGGTTTAGCAGCCAGCATAGACCTTGAGTTAGAACAGTTGGATGTGAAGACAGCATTTCTCCATGGTGATTTGAAAGAAGAGATCTACATGACTCAGCCTTGAAAGATTTGAGGTGAAAGGGAAAGAACACATGATTTACAAGCTGAAGAAAAGTCTTTATGGACTGAAGCAAGCTCTAAGGCAGTGGTACAAGAAGTTTGACTCGTTCATGGTGAGTCATGAGTACAAAAGAACTGATGCAGATCCCTGTGTTTATTTTAGAAAATTTACAGATGGCAGTTTTATTATTCTGTTGTTATATGTGGATGACATGTTAATTGTGGGACAGAACAAGAAGATGATTGGTGAGTTGAAACAAGATTTGTTTAAATCTTTTGACATGAAAGACTTGGGGCCTGCACGACAAATTTTGGGCATGCAAATTCATCGTGACGGATTAGCCAAGAAGCTTGTGGTTGTCACAGGAGAAGTATGTTGAACAGGTACTTGAAAGATTCAACATGAAAAATGCTCAGTCAGTTAGCACGCATCTTGCCAATCATTTCAAGCTTAGTAGAAAGCTCATGTCCATCTACTACTGAAGAAAGGTAAAAGATGGCATCTATTCCTTACTCCTTTGCTGTGGGGAGTCTTATGTATGCCATGGTTTGTACACGGCCAGACATTGCTCATGCTATTGGTGTAGTGAGTAGATTTCTCTCTAATCCAGGAAAGGAGCATTGGGAAGCTATGAAGTGGATCTTTAGATATTTGAAGGGCAGTTCCAAGTTGTGCTTATGTTTTGGGAGCTCAAAACTAGTGTTAGAAGGCTTTTACAAATGTTGACATGGCAGGTGACCTTGATGGTAGAAAGTCGACTTCTGGGTATTTGTTCACCTTTGCTGGGGGAGCTGTATCATGGCAGTCCAAATTACAAAAGTGTGTCGCTTTGTCTACAACTAAGGCAGAATACATTGCAGCAACTGAAGCAACAAAAGAAGTGTTATGGATGAAGAGATTTTTGCTTGAGCTGGGTTTAAGGCAAGACGAGTTCGTTGTTTTCTGTGACAGTCAGAGCGTTATGGATCTGAGTAAGAATATTTCGTATCATTCCCGTACAAAGCACATTGATGTAGGATACCATTGGCTGCGTGATGTTATTGATAGACAGCTTATGAAGCTTAAGAAGATTCACACCTGACAAGAATCCCTCCAACATGATGACAAAGACTATTCCTAGAGAAAAGTTTGAACTTTGTTCAGAGTTGGCGGGTTTGGACTCTCATTGAGAGCAGTCATTGTTTGGTTTTACTCCCTCATGGGCCAGGAGGGGGAGATTGTTGATTTAGTGGGCTAGTTTGTGTCCAGGCCCATATTGGTTTCCTAATAACCCAAGGCCCAAAATTATTTATTTGCTCTCTCAAATCCCTAAAGCAGTAGCTGATCCTGTGTGAGAAAATCAACCAGCCGCAATAGTGAACAGTGAGAGGGAAATACATAGAGCAGCCATATACATGAAAGAAGGGAAAAATACATGGGTTGTTCTTGAAGCTTTTTCTTCTATTTCTTCCACTTCCATTCAAACCTGTTGGAGCAAGAGGCTACAAAGGAGGTTTGTTTTATTCAACTTGATAGTTTGAAGGTGGCTTTGTGGTAAGAATTTGGGATTGTTAAGCTTGGGTGAAATTTTGTATTTTTCCCTTCTTTATTGTGTTAATCTCTTGTTTTGGGTATAAACTTGAGATAGAAAACCATTGAATTCATTCTTTGATATAGTGGATTGATCGGAGTTCGTTCCGTGGATGTAGGTTGAGGTCTTCTCGTCGAACCACGTAATTTTTGGTGTTGTTTGGTTGATATTCTTATTTTCTACTCTTTAAGTGTTTGATATATTGCTTCATAGACATACTTGGCTTTGGTATTGATTTAAATTCACTAGTAGACTTGGTATTTGTCTTAAGTGAATATCTTCATTATTAATTCATATACTAGGCAATTGTGTTTGTGGCCCAACAATATAAACACTGTAAATAATTAATCTCACTAACAATAATGAGAATTGGAACAATTATTTTGTTATACTTGAAAAAAAAAAAATTTGCTTTTCAGTTCAACACAATTAACCAAAATGATAAATCAATCAGACACAAAAAAAAAAAAAAAAAACCGTTAACTTCTTGTAGGATTAAATAGCATTACTCAACTAAAAATTAATGAAAGATGTTTCTTTGAAAACGTCAATGCGATTTTTTTATATATTTTTTATGTATTGATGGTTTGGAAAGTGAAATGTTAGTTGATAATATTTGAAAATGATTGTAAGAAGTAATATAACTTTGGAATCCAAAAAATTAGTTTTTGTGTAAACGAAGCTGGTTGTTTACTTACAGCAACAACAGAGTCTCGAGCAGCAACAGTTAAGATGTCAGAGCAGGAAGCCACACCAGGACACACTCTCCACTTGAAATTTAATAGTATCAATCACGTTGAATCCTCTCAATGAGTTGATATTTGGACGGGCACTCTTCTATTATGTAATCAATTAAATTAACACACGCCATTGAATAAGAAGAATTTTGGCAGGAGCCAGGCATGGTCATGTCATGCCATGTGGAAAGAAAAAGATGAATAATTGACTGTTATCCTCTACCATCGTAATCAGATATGGGCCTTTTCTTTTCTTTGTTTTTTTTTCGGTTTGGATAGATATTGACCTTTTCTATCAAACAGATATGTTTAAGATCGCTGCAAATAATTGTGTGAACATTTCTTCACAATGGGTCTCATTGTCAACTTTTGGTTAAAGCAAGCTAACAAACCTCCAAAAACAGTAAAACAGTCCCAAATGAAGGAAAATATCATTTGTTAAAAGTCAAGTTAACATAATAAACTTTTCAAATAGCTCAAAATAGTGAAATTTTGTCACTTCTGAAGTTACTATTTCTAAAAGATATTTTGTTTGAGAGTTGGCTTAAAACGCGTGGCTGTCTGACTCTTTTTTGTGGACTATCATTCACAAGCGCTGCAGAAATCTCCCAACCATATGGTCAATCCGGCAGCTTTTTTCCAACTGAAACACATGCAAACAGTACGTTTTATGGTCAGTCGTAAAAGTAAAAAACTCGTGATTTGATTGACATATACATGTAATTCATACATCAATATCACGTGCACCTATAAATTACATGCTCTAATCAAATTATGAATTTTCAAACTTTATGACTAACAATAACATTTCTCTACTTTTTATTTAGACCAACTATGAGGGTTAAATGTTAGTGTGGAAGTAGTTACCTTCAACAGTTTCATTTTGTCTTATATATTATAAGATATGCATCATCCAATCCACTATGTATCGAAGAAATTATAAGAGCAAAATATTCACAAGCTCAAAAACTATTTTACACCTAATAACAGGTTTACACAAAATGGGCTCTCATCTTATAAGAAGAAACTCTAAAAATAACATCCTTATATATGCAGGTTAAAAAAACACAAAACAAAAGGATAAAAAATATCCAAACAAAACAGCTCAAATTTTTTTTCTTCATACATTTCTCATTTTTTTGGTGGCATCAACTGATCAACAATTTAGATGAATTCATAACAACTATCCAATAGATCCTAACTTTGATATCATATACGCAAGATGTATTATTTGCTTTGAATTGTCAATTCCTAGCCAAAACTTCCAACTCATACAACAAGTTTTCACAAATTTATCCTTATGCTTCCGCTTTTACTATTTAAAAGTGTCATGCGGCATATATGTTATAAATCTAGCATGCAGTATACGTGAAATGCCAACCCTATATATATATATATATATTGACTAAAGTTTTCTGTTAGTCGCCTTTGGTAATATGTGGTTGAATAGTAGGTTTTAACCTACCAGAAAAGGAAGAATGGTAGTTGAAAAAGACCAAATGTTTACATCGTAAAATTGTATTGTTGGGAGAGGAATACGAAGACAAATCAAGATAGATGACAAAACATTAATAATCACATAAAAAAACTTAAAAGATTATATTATTTTAGACTGAATTATTATGAAACTAAACAAGAGAACTCTTTATATAAGAAAGTTATGAAGTTGTTCATAGAAAATATTAATAATGGAAACAAAGGTCATGAGATTGTACATAAAAAATTGTTAACACAGAAAATAAACTATGAAACCCTACTCATATTAGCATTATACAATAATAAATATATGGAACTATACTTCTAACACCCATCTCCACCCAAAATGGAAATGATGACTTGGAATATCTCAACATCTACTCAGATAAACTACAGCTAATAACAAACACTTGAGTCCGTGCCCGCGCTTGGTTGGTTTTTCTGCAATTAGGCCTGATTTCGCCACTAGTGCCGGTCAGTGGACTAATGTTTCCCATCTTTATCATTGCTCTACCAAAGTCTTTGAAGAAAGTTTCACGATTGGAGCTATAATTGTTTACTAGAGAGTATGTGGAATGAGCATTCATGAGCTGTTGGTCTGAGTCAAGGAGGCTCTTTTGTTGCAGCAAATTCTTGAAGAATGCAGTGTCAAAAATTGTGGGACTTGTAGGGTCCAGATCAGCGAGGTTGTTGTCACCTCCACTACTCGGACAGCTTGCTTTCAGAGACTTTGCGAATGAAGAATTTATGTTGGTTTCATTGTAAATGCGGGTTCTGAAGTTTGTGCACCTAGCTTGGCCTATTGTGTGAGATCCTGTATGAACCCAAAAGGCAAAAATAGTGATATTACTATTTAGATATTTTTTATAATCATATTGTCAAAATTATTTCAAAAGAACTCTTCTCCCATTAGCACTCCCAAAATTTAAAAAAAAAAAAATTTCATTTTCTTCCACTAAATTTTTTCCTAAAAAGTAAGAACTCCCCTCACTTAAATATTTTTCATAGAAGATCACTTAAATTTGAATTTTTGCATTTTTGTTCTCACAAGTCTGTAGTATTGATCCACCATTGTGTAGATCGATCTTTAAAAATAAGCATTTGTCTAATGAAGATATTAAACACACCTAGGAGAGCCACCATGTCCTTGACAGAGAGACCTTTGCTTGAGAATGCGGAGACGAGGCCAGTGAGACTCATTGTTGGGGCAGGGATGTTGTTACCATCATCAGCAGCACTAAAACTAGCAGTAGTTGAGTCCCTTCTACCCAACAGAACTGTCCAACTAGGACCACCCAACTGAAAATATTAATATTATATAAACACTGTAAATTTCTTTTCGGTTCAACACAATTAACAAAAACGATAAATCAATCAGACAAAAAAAAAAAAAAAAAAAAAACCCATTAACTTCTTGTAGGATTAAATAGCATTACTCAACTGAAAATTAATGAAAGATGTTTCTTTGAAAACGTCAATGCGATTTTTTTATATATTTTTTATGTATTGATGGTTTGGAAAGTGAAATGTTAGTTGATAATGTTTGAAAATGATTGCAAGAAGTAATATAACTTTGGAATCTAAAAATTTAGTTTTTGTGTAAACGAAGTTGGTTGTTTACTTACAGCAACAACAGAGTCTCGAGCGGCAACGGCTAAGATGTCAGCGCAAGAAACCACACCAGGGCACACACTCTCTACTTGAGATTTAATGGTATCAATCACGCCCAATCCTCTCAATGAGTTGATATTTGGACCGGCACTCTTCTCTCCAATGAAGTTAGGTGTGTCGTCCAAGAGCACAGATGCATCACATCCCTGTTTCATATATTTGTTACACAAACATCCTATACCTTGATTTGTGCTTAATCAAACAACGGCTCGCAGGTAACATTATTATTATTATGTCAGTATATATTTTGACACTTTCATAAATCAATACTAGTTATTCACCTCAAGATAATCAACAAAGCCAATTAGCTTTGTTAATTCTGTGTCATTTTATAAGTTTTCAACATACTCGTATGACTGCAATTTTCTCTTGGAGACAAATTTTGATTTATTTTTATAATAAATAAAAAAGTTAATAAATTTAAAATTTTTAATATTAGCTAATAATGTTTTTATAAGAAACTAAATTAATTAATTGCTATTAAAGAACTTATAAATGAAACAAACGTTTCAATCAAAGAAAGACGTTATAAAAAAATTCTTAAAAATTGATATGAGTTCAATTTAAGGGAGACAAATTTGAATTAAAATAAAAATAAAGTGTGAAACAATTTAATTTAATAAGAGCAAAAACATAAAACAAATAGATAGATATGTTTATATTTTATTTTTTGAAAAGTACAAAAAAATTTTAAATAAAAAATTGAAGAGGGGCAATTTACCCTTCCAAAGCTTGCCCTGTCTGTTGACACTGTTTATAATTAAGGTTACGTTATATCAATAAAAAAAAAATAGTTGTCGTATAAGATAAGGAGACGCCAGAAATTCATAAAGAGATTTTCAACAAAAGAAAAAAGGGCAAAATGAATTACTGAATTCTAATCAGATTATCTATTAAAGAAATTATAGAATTATTGGATTCAAAGTAAAAAGAGAAAATGCCTGTTGACTCTGTTTATAATTAATGTTATGAAAAGAAGAATTTATCTATTAGAATCAAATTATCACATTAATTTTATTTGATTTTTGTATAAATTCGGATAAACAATAGAAATTGAATCAGCCAGAACAATATATATGCATGTATGCACGCATGCATCTTGTCTGTGAGTGCATTTTTGTAGGTTTTGAAATAAGCAAACGGTATATTTTTATGGAAAAATGAATAGACAGATCTAAATAATGGCAAGATGGTGGTTCATATTTGGTATGGCCATTGACTGGGCTGTCCATCTTGTGCAAAGCCATGTCACCTCGGTACAGAATAAACCAAATATGGGTGCGAGTAACACTTCCACAGTGAGCAGAGCATCAAAGAAATTATAGCAGTACTGGTACAAATACACACATATATGCACGCATACATAACTGATACAGTTCTATAACCAGCGAATTAATTTAGAAAAAAAGAAGAAGAGACAAGGAAGAGAAAACTTGCATTAACAAAGCAGTCATGGAAATGAAGACGGAGCAAAGAAGCCCCCATGCGGGCCTCCTTTGAAATCGCAGAGTTTACTGCAGACCTGATGGTAGAAAGGGCATTAGGGCAAGATGTCGCATAAAAATTTGAGGACAATTGAGCGGAGACCATTCCAATTCCAATAAGAAGCAGAAATACCCATAAGCCGAGTGTAGTAGCAGTATTGGGTGTGAACAAAGAAGAGTAATATGATGCCATTTCTAATCTAACTTTGAAAGAAGAAGAAAATGAAAGCGAAGAGAGGGGAAAAAGGAAAGACTTCTGTTTCAGTTCTTTTTTAAGGGCTTGAGGTTCTGTACGATTTTGCGTGTGTAAACGAGTTATTCCATGTAATGGTTTTATTCCGTTTGAATTTTATTGTAATTATAAGATATCTCAACCTCATAAAATAATTTTTGAAATAAATACACTTGTTTTTTTTTCCTTGACAATTATAAATACATCTTCTATAATTTTTTAAATTACACTTTAACCCTTCAAGTTTAAGTGTCAATGACAAATTCATCCGATCCTCAATTGACCAAATGGAATTCAATGATGTAAGAAATTTATTTTGTTCAAATGCCAATTTTACCATTGAAGAGTATGAAAATACAATATTATGCCCAAAGACTATTAAAAAATTACAATATTGACCTTATTTGCCTATGTGGGATTTTTAAATTTCTCTCTAAAATTATCAAATATATTTCTTAAACTATTTTCTCTTTCGAAAACTTGCTTTAATTTTTTTTCTCTAAAATTATATACAATCTCTCCAAAAAAACTCTCTTCAAATTTATCTCTCTAAAACCTTATCCAAATATTGCTTAAATTAATTTTCCTCTCTAAATTTCTCTCAAATTATATATATATATATATATATATATTATCTCAAAAAAAGTAGTATTAAATATATGAATCTTCCTCCCCTTATCCATGAAAGACCCTATCAAGTATATTTCTTCAATTAGATTTATTTTTCTCTAAAATTGAATACCACCTCTCTCCAAATTTTTCTCTCTAAACTTTATCTAAATATTTATTAAATTAATTTTTTTTTCTAAAAAATCTCTTTAAATTTATCTCTCTCTCTCTCTCTCTCTCTCTCTCAAATTATACTAAGACCTACCTATTCAACTCCCCTCCCCAAATTTCTAGGTGATATTCACTCTTTGGGACTTTGAGTGATATCCAAGAGATATCCCTTCGAAACAAAGTGGTATCAGAGCCTTCTTTTTAAGGCATTTGATTAATAGCCTAAGTAGTGTAAATCATAGAATGGTTAAGAGAGGGTGGTTCGGTTTCACGGCCACCCCTATTTGATGGGTCTAATTACGCGTATTGGAAAGCTCGTATGAAAGCATTCCTAATAGCCATGGATGAGGGAGTATGGCTCGTCATCCAAGAAGGATGGATCCCTCCAGGTCACAACTGTACAACTACGGCAATTTCGTCAGTAGTCATGCCTTCAAACACTTGGAACGAGTTAGAGTTAAGGATGAGTGGCTACAACACCAAAGGATTAAATGCCATCTTTGACACGGTAACTCCTGATGAGTTTCATCGCATCATGACTTATGAGACATCCAAGGAGGCTTAGGACATTCTCAAGACTACCCATAAGGGTACGTCGACAGTAAAAATGTCAAAATTACAAATGTTGACTTCTAGGTTTGAAACCTTAAAAATGGAAGAATCGAAAACTTGTTTTGAGTTCTATGCTAAATTGAGTGATATTGTTAACTCATCATTCAACCTAGGAGAGAAAGTTATAGAGGACCAAGATTGTAAGAAAAATATTGAGATCTCTTCCTGCTGAGAATTCAACCCAAAATAACTTGCTATTGAGGAGAGTAAGGACGTGGACTCTTTATTTGTTGATGAGTTAGTTGGATCACTTCAAACGTTTAAGCTAATTGTAAGGCAAGTAAAGAAAACTAAAAGTCTTCCCTTAAAATCAACACAAGGAGAAAGTGAATGGGATTTTGATATTAACCCCAAGTCCATGAACTATGAGGACTTAGCTCTCTTTGTTATGAGGTTTAACAAACACCTCAAGTGTAAAATGCTTAACTCCTAAGGGATCTCAAAGCTCAAGTAAAAGATCCTTTGAAAATTCTAACTTTTCAACAAGACAAGTCCAAAAACCTTCTTCTAGTGGTGATAGAAGAATATCTTTTTCACAATCTTTCTCTAAGCCTATCAAATGCTATGATTGCCATAAATTTGAGCATATAATGGCTGATTGTCCTAATAGGAGAAAGGGAAAATTCGAGAAATATGAAGGTTATGAAATCATCTCTCTCTAAAGAGGATGAAAAAAAACAAGGGGATGAGGATGAAGAAGTTAATGGAGATGAAAGTCAATTCTTGACTTTCACAAGTGTCACCAATGTCTATGAAGGATCATTTTCCATTGAGGATAAAGATCATGAGGACATCAAAGACCTTGTGTCTAGCGATGATGAGAGCGATGATGAAGACAATATTAAGATTTCCTTTAAAAGACTTTTCAATGAATCTATAAATCTCAAGAAATCTATCATGAAGCTTATCACTAAGCTCAAGTCTTGTGAGAATAAGAAGAATCTTTAATAGTCTATCAATCCTTATTGAATCAACTAAATGAGGATAAATTATTTCTCTTAAAGAAAGTTGAAACCTTAAGAAATGAGATAAATTCATTGGTTGTTGAGGTAGGACGACTTAAGGCATCCCTAGATGCTTAGGAGGTTGAAAAGAAGGAATTGAATTCCAAAGTCCACTCTCTTAGTGAACAACTCACACAAGCGAGGAATGTAAAAGTTAATCTTGAGGATAGGTCGAAAAAGCTCTCTAAAATTCTTAATTTCATCCAAATCAAGAATGATAGAAGTGATTTGGGCTATGACATGGTCTCGGATAAGAACAAGCCCTCCATATCCACTTCAAGTCAATCTCCCACTCTCAAGCCGATTGTGTTTGTATCCTCAAAATATAAAGGTATTGAACCACCTAAACCTAAGAGGCAAACCCAACAACAACCAAAGCCTCAAGCATATTATCTCCTACTACCTCAATCTAGACCACAAGCCAAACCTCAACCAAGATCATTTTATTGTTCTCATTGCATGGTTGAAGGGTATTCTAGAACGAAGTGTGGATTTGCCAAGAAAAGGCAAACAAAATCTCACACTATGACCTTAAAGCATAAATTGTAAATTGCTACCTTGAAGTAACAAATGAATAATCATATTCAAAAATCAAGGAGCATAACTTAAAGGATCATTCATATTTCCAATTTTGAAAAACCTAAAGTACTTTTTATTCCAAGGTTGGAGGTAAGGTCAAGACCCAATGTAGCAACCCAAGAAATTATCATAAGGTGTTTTGATAAAATTTTCTTTAGAGTGATTGAATTTCGAGGAAGAAATTTTTATAAGGGGTGGAGATTGTAAGGAGACAAAAATCATCGAAGGATAATTTGGTAAATTGTCAACATGGACTGATGTCAGACTAGAGATAAATTAAAGATGTATCAGATAGATTGTGAAATAAGTGTATAAGTCATCAATATGGCACAGTAAGGCTAAAAAGGAATTTTGATAATTTATTCGGCACTGGTGTGAGTCACAGGACTACACAGTCATTTACGGAACGTAGATAGATAAGAAAATCTAAATGACAGAATTTGAGAAAACAGACTGCATATTTGGCATCAGATCGTCGAAATTGGCTAGGGTGCCAATTTTGGTAAAATTTTGAGACAGTTTATTATAGGACGCATGTGCTTGCAGTTGGCCAACTGGCCATATGTTACCTTGAGAAGCGTGAGAAAATTTTCTAAGAAGCTAAGTAGATATTATAGAATGTGGAAACATGTCAAAAGCATGGTGGTGAAGGGTGTGACTGTGTGTGGTGAGGTGCATGGTAGGGGAACAAGATGAGACTTGATAGGACAAGTCATATTTTTCTCTCTCTTCCATTTTTTCCTCTAATTCCATAAGATCACTGACTCTTCTTCTCCCTCATGCAAGTTTCTCTCTCTCTCTCTCTCTCTCTCTCTCTCTCTCTCTCTCTTCCATAACTGGCTATAGAGGTTGTAGGTTGGTGTGTGTGTGTAGATATGTATATAGGTGTGTTTGTGTGTGTCTTCAAAAAGGGAGACGAGAAGGGCTGTGAGAGTGCATTGTGAGTGCAAGGTGTGTGAAGGTGTGTGAAGGTGAGTGTATAAGATATATATATATATATATATAGTGTGTGTGTGTGTGTGTGTGTTTGTGAAACACATAGTGAAGAACTAAAAGAAGAAAAATTGAAAAGAAAAGGAAGAAAACAAGGAAAAGAATAAAGAAGTTGGAGGGGTTGAAGCACCGGACAACAGTTATGGAAAGCTTGTAGAGCTCTCTCTCTCTCCTCGAATTTTCTCTTTCTAGAGCAACAATGGCAGACATAGAGGTAGGGGTTTTCTTAGTTTTCTTTTGGATTTGTCCATGTGGTGAATGTATGTTTTTAAGTGTGTTTACATATGTATATGCGTGTGAGTTTCTGTTGATATAAGTGTATGTATATACGTGCTTGAAGAGAGAACCGAATTGGGTTTTCTTAATTTTTGGCGGTTGAGTGGTTTTGAACCTAAAAATCTAATCTAGACAAGTTTCTTAGTCTTTGTGGGAAGATTTTGAAACAAAGAGAAAAGAAAATAAAAGGGAAAAATTGAGGAAAACAGGGAAGGTGCAGCTCGCCGAAAAATTTGAAGATTTTTCCACCGATGGAGAATCACACATTTTTGGTCCATGAAATACCTAGATTTGGGTGTGCCTTCATTTCAAGAGAGGCCTAGGATAAAAACAGGATCGATTTGGTAAGGAGAGTGAAGGAATCATTCTTACCAGAAAGTTGGGCTCTACCGGAACCGACTATTTTTTGTCATTAATTCACAAACCATTGAATCGAATGATGAAATGAGATGTTTAACATGAAATTGGGTTAAAAACAATCATTAAGCCATAGAGAGATCGCCGAAAAATTTACAGTTTTCGGTGCCAAGGCCGAAAAAGAAGGCATTGTTCTGACGGGTTGACCTGATCAACGGTCAACTAGGTACGGTCAATGATCAAACCTAGGTCGGGTCGAGTCAAACGAGTTTGGTCACATGGGTTTTGGTCGGTTTACTTGGCTAATGGCCTAAAGGCTTGTTTGGCTACGGGGTTAAGGAAAAAAAAGGTTTTCTTATTCTAGTTCAATTTTAAACCGGTTCTAGGAAAGAACTGATTCAACAGTGAACCAGTTTTGGGCAAGAAATTATGAAAATACCCTTCCTTAAATAAGTTAAAATTTAACTGTAATTAAAATGGAAAATAGGTCAATCCTAAGGTTTTTGGGCATTCCAGACTCAGCAGTGGGATTTGTTCAGACATTCAAGGACCTAGGGTGGTCCCACCTAAATATGAAAAATTATGAAAATACCCCTAATGCTAAATTAAGAAATGTAAAGGCTAATTAAAATCTCGAAAGGGCTATCCCAAGGTTTTTGGATGCCCAAAATTTAAATATATGATAAGATTAAACAAATTGAGATCCGATAGTCGTCCCACTTAAAGTGAAAAATGATGATTATACCTATAAACTTATATTAAGCAATTGAAAGCTGACTTAAGATGAGGAAGAAGTGTTTCCAATATTTTTGGATGCTGGAGACTCAAATATGATATGAGAATAATGAAATAGAGACTCGGGGTAGTCCCACATGAATATATAAAATTACTAAAATGTCTCTAGGCATGAAACAAATATCTAGACGAATTAATTTAAGGTAAAGAGGACTCTTTTAGGATTGTTGGACCTTCTGGATTCAATTCCAAGTTTAGTTTTGAGAGATGACATCTCGGTAGACGTGTAACTTGTTTAGTAAATTATGAAAATGGCCTTATGGGTTTAAAAGGCAATCAAATGACTTAGAGACAATACTATAGGGCTTCTTTAATGGGTTTTTGATACTTGGGAACACATTTTTTATATCTATTTGGGCAATGGGCAACCGATGTATAGAAAAAATGTAATTTGTCATAGAGGACCAAAAGACGTGATAAGATACCCTAGTGTTATGGGCTAAGGTGGTCCCAAGAATGGAATAATGAATGTGTAAAAAATTAGACAACATTATGAAAGACACATATAGTGTCTCCTTATTAGAGTGGTGGTGATTGGGACTAGGCTAATGTCCTAACTTATTGATATGCTTACTTGCTATATGATTTACATGTCCTATTCCCACTAGGACTTTCCTAACAGAGTCCCAGTTCCATTAGGACTCCTTTTGACAAAATCCTATTCCCATTAAGACTCCTTTTGACAAAGTCCTATTTCCGCTAGAACTCTCCTCCTAGTTCCATTAGGACTCCTCTTATCAGAGTCCAGTCTAAGTAAGAGTCTTCCTAATAAAGTCCCACTCCCATTAGGACTCTCCTCATAGAGTCTTAGTCCTAGTAGGACCCTTCCTCACAGATTCCCATTTCCGTTAAGACTTTTCCACCCATAGGAGGGCATTTTGGTAATTTCGATACCTTTTTGCCCACTAAGGGTATTTTGATAATTTTGGCATAATCCTACCCTTAGTAAGACTTCTTAGTCACTTGAGGGGAATTTTTTAAATTTTTATGTCATTTTACCCACATGGGGTAGTTTGGTAATTTTAGCCTTTTGGTGACGAATTAGGGGTAATTTTGTCATTTCACATGTCTTGTAGCAATCTAGAGATTCTCCCCCGAATTGAGGGCAATTTGGTAATCTTGAATAATAGTAGTCTATTTAGGTTTAATTAGGTCTTTCTACTTTTAGTGTTTCCATAAATCTTGTTACTTGATATTTCCTTAAATAGAGATATATTGAACCTAGACGTTTTCATTTTAGAGTTTATTTTTCAATTAAATTCTATTTCTCTTTTATCTCATTGGTTATTGCATGTAGACACCAATTCTATTGGTTCATGCATTATCATAATTATTTATTAATTCATTTAGTTAGGATAATCATTCTTATTTAATTTTTAATTCATATAATTAGATAATTATCACTTCAGACATGATCCTATTCCTCTATTTTAGGGTTTCATCTTAGACCCTTAGATTGAATCTCCATGTTTTCCTATAAATAGAGCCCCTAGGCCATTAGTTTTTGGGGATGGAGAAAGACACAATTTCCATAACCTCACACTGTTAGTTTAATTCTAGATTTCTTTCTACAAGAACTCTCCTTCTCCTGAGGCTGAAGCCTTACTAAAGTGACAGCCTCTCTTCACGAAGCAAGTCTAAGCAACGCTTTCCAATCCGAAGAACAAGCTGGAGATTTGCCCGACTGAATCATTCGGATTAGACCTTTCTAGCCGAAGTGCTGCCCGACTCCCACAACCAAATAAGGTAGGCTCTCAAACCCTTAACAATTTTCTTTAGATCTGGTTGCTTTTGCTTCTTTTATCACTCTTGGTAAAAAAGGGTAATCTAGAGATCTACGTGACTCTAATTCCATTTTCTAAACGGATACGTGGGAAACCTTTGGGTATGAGTAGAATCTTCTTTCTGTTTTATTTTATTTCTCTACAATAGATCTTTATTATTTAGCTTTTCTAGACTCACATCTTTCCTTTTAGTTTTCTTATGACAAAATAGCATTGCAAGTGAATATTTGAGACTAATCCATTCGTATCAGGTGGGGTGGGTGCCTAACACCTTCCCATTCCATACCTTAGCCCCCGAGCCCGTTTCTCTGGTGTTTTCATTTATTTCAGTGTTTTATCTTTGTTTTGATCCATGTCAATGGACCTTTTAGTATATATTTAGGATTAAAGTGATGTACTTTTTATTTCATTTATTTCAGTTTTCTTCATATGTATTGTTCAATCTGTAACGGGTTTGCTTATTACTTGCCCAAAAATAAGCTGACGACTCCTCAATCTCCCTATCTCCCATAAGAGGTGTTCCTTCCCACCTACGGAGAAGGAGACAGCTGGGATCCTTCTAAATCCAAAAACAGGATGACACACTTTCCCTTTTTTTCGGTGTTGGCACCCATAGTAGCTGTAATATCCCGACCCGGGATACCGGGTCATATGGCACACATTACAAGGCTAAGAAAAATGAGTATAACAAAAGAAAAATACAAGTAAAGAAATAATTAATTCTTTACAAAAAAAAAATGATTAATTATTTATATGAGATAATTATTTTATACATGAAGGCATATATATGTATAATTATGTATGCATGTATGTACATAGAAACATTATATATATATATATTATATAATTAATTGTCTCATATATATATTTATATATATTTATATAGATATATGTAGGCAAGTATGTATATGAAAAAGTGTGCAAGTGGGTGTGTGTGTCGGCAAAGAGAGAATGTGTGTGTTCTCATATGCATGTGTGTGTTGTGTAATATATAATATATATAAATATATATATATATATATATATACATATTTCATGCAAAATATCAAGCATAGATTGAAGGAAAAGCTGAGAAATTGTAAAGTTAAATTGATTAGGTGTAAGAGAAATTTATGAGAAGTCAAGAATAGGGGCTGAGACGTGTAGAGAGAGAGAGAGAGAGAGAGAGAGAGAAGGGTCGGTTGCCTTCTTTAAAAAGCCAAAGCATGCCTTTCATGCTTATACCTTAAGGAAGTAGAGAAGGGGAATAGAGGAAGACCCAGAGAGGAGAAAGAGGAATGAACAGCAACCTAAAAGGTGAGAATTTTGGAAAATTTTCATGTTTCTCTCTCTAGAATTTTGATGTATTAGAAATTGTTTTTGAGTTATAAATGATCACCTAATGCTAGATATGTATTTACAAGACTGTCAAGCATGATTTAGGCCATGAAAACGACTCAAAACATGAAACCCATGAAGAACTGCCATGGGAGGACCTTGCTTGAAGCAGGTCTGAACCCATGGCAACAAAACCAAAAATGGTGTGTCAAGGCTTCACGAAGAGGTCATGAGGGTCATGAAAAACCCTAGCCGCGACCAAAAATCATAAGAAATGGCCCCATAAGGATGAGTTACAGGTTTCGGTTTTTAAAACCAACCTTCTAATCTCGCGTCAAAAGTGACATTTGAGAATGGGGAATGAAACCCCTTGAACTAAGGATTAAAACAAGACCAACCTCATGTAAAATGAACAAGAAATGAGCATGTATGACCGAATTACAGTTCGGATTATCAAGGTTGAAAACGATCAAACGGGACCCTTTTGAACTCCAAAATGAATGCCAATCGAATTGTTTATACCTTAGGAACATTTTGGAACGAAAACAGTAAGGATCCATGGATCCAAACTGCACGAAATAGGAAGGAAAGATAATCGGAATTAGGGTTTCAGTAGGGATAATAGTGGGGAAGACGATGACGGGTTGACTCGTTTCAAAAATAACCGAGTTGGCTCGGACAGGTGGCAGCCTCTGGGTTTGCCACCAAATTAATGAAACGCAGCGTTTTGGCATTTGGTTTAATTAAATGGACGCTAGGGCTGACGTCATCATGACATAAGCCACATGTAAATAAACCGACCGAACCGGTTGGTTTATGACTAGACCGGACCGGTTCATTTCCAATTTAACTGAACCCTTTGGTTTTCAAGTTTATTTAAAAATAAATAAACCAAACCTATTCCTTATTACGAATTGACCCCAGATTTTCTGAGAAACTCTACTATGGCCCAACTAATGAGAAATTTATGCAGTTAAGCCCCTGAAAAATAATTAAATAATTAAATAATTAATTTAATTATTTAATAAATAAAGCAAAATTACTATTTTGCCCTTGAGTCATAACTAAGGCAAATGAAGTCCAAATTAAGCATATGAATAGTGAATCTTTACTATTTTGGACATTCTGAGACTAATGGTAGGGTCCGTTTTACGAGATGGGGCCCAAAAAATAAAGACACGTAAAGGGGTGAATGACCAAAATACCCCTTGACCAAAATTAACAAGTTATTAGTGAATTCTTACTATCTCGGACCTTCTGAGTCCAATGGTGAGGTCCACGACACGACATGAGGTCCCGAACATAAAGACACGTAAGGGGGTAAAATGACCAAATTACCCCTAGTACCTCAAAAGTCAAATTTAAAAGCAGGGAAGGTCTAAATTGACTTTCTTTGACATCCCGGACTCAATAATGGAGTCTGAATTACGAAACGAAGTATAGAAAAATATGACACGTAAAACGGTAAATGACCATTTTGTCCTTTTACATATAACAGTGGGAATTAAATGTTAGGAAAGCCTAAACCGACTTTCTTGGACACTCCGGACTCAATGGTAGAGTCTATTCGACCTAAAGAAATGTCTAAAATAAAAAGACATAAAATTTGATGAATAGCATCTGTCAGATGACTATAAATTAGAGTAATGCCAAAGTACTAATACTAAGGCATGTACGAGAAATGAAATACGAAAAGACACGACACGTAAACATGTCAAATAAATAACTTTAATTCAAAGTTAATGGAGCTCCCAGAAGAGTATAAATTGAAATAAATTCAATTCCTAACACATTAAATTGTGTCATAGGTTAAGAATACGAGTTACGTTAAATACATATGAATTTATGAGATCATTGTAGGATCTAATACGATTTAAGCATAAGTTAAGGAATATCGAGATGATATTACAATGAATATGAAGTTGATGAGATGTTTATGAATTGTACTTAGGAACTACAAGGAAAGTGGGAAAGCGCCTTTTAGCACTAACCCTAAAGAACCAAGGTGAGTAACCCTGTGTTTGAAGTGGAGATTTAACTCCATGGATTTAAAAAGGTTTTAAATGCAAAGATATGAAATGTTTGAAATTTCAAATTCAGTGTTTACATGATTCAGTTTTTTTAATTGTTCTATTTTATAACCCCATTGTGACATGCTCAGTGATTGGTTTCTGCAACAGTTTTTCTTTCAAATACTTTTCAGCATGTCTAGTTAAAATGCAATTATTGTTAAATATTCTGAATTTGCTTATTTCAAGTATATGAATGTTATGTTTTAAAGTACTCATGAGAATTATCTATGTTGATATACTCATATGTTAAATGTATTTTAAATGCAAGATGAATGGTGCATAAGCACTTAGACAGGATCTTGAGTTTTCAGTTGCCCTGTAAAATAGGTAGGATTTTGGGTTGTACGGAACCCAATTGCCCTGTAAAATGCCAGGTAGCAAGATCTAATCCCCCAGGCATGAGATATCTCCATTTATAAGTAAGATGGGAGTTCGGTTCGAAACGGATTCCACTAATGGAAGTGATAAGATGACAAATGGTTTGAAAATGGAAGTAGGTTTTTACTCTTATTTTCAATATGCACATGTTTGAGTTTTATATGCTTTATTTAAGAAATACATGATATGTTATATGTTTTAAAAGTTCACAAGTATAAGTATAGCTTGAATACTTTAAATGTTTCAAAGCTATTGTTTTATGAAATGCATATGTTTTGAGTTATATACTCTATTTAACGAAGTATAAGTATAGCTTGAATACTTTAAATGTTTCAAAGCTATTGTTTTACGAAATGCATATGTTTTGAGTTATATACTCTATTTGACAAAGTATGAGTTTAGCTTGAATATTTGAAATGTTTCAAAGCTACATGTTTTAAGGAATGCATATATTCTGTATTCAAAGTATACGAACAATTGGCGGTGACTATTTTACAAACTCTTATGTACTAAACCACTGCTAATTGAAAACCCCATGACAAATACTGGAATTGCTCACAAGCTTAGATTAGCTTACCCGGACTTTGTTCGGACCCCCCTTTCAGGTAATTAGCAGCAGTCTTGACTTGAGGACGTTGATGATGAATCTGCTGATTTTGGGAAGATATGTTTAAGTAGTTTCTCTTGAGAAACCTATGAACTCTAGTAGTACATTTTGTATTAGTAGACAATGTACGAATATGTATTAAGCCCTCAGGGCAACTGAACATGTATTGTATTAATGTTATAAGTCTTTAAGTTTTCGTTATACTCTGAAGGTGTAACCATGTATGCTATGTATGGAGTAGCAGTATCGGACGGATGTGCATAATTTAAAAATGAGAAAAGAAAAGAAAAAGTTTTTCACGCTTCCGCAAAACGTATGTTGCACATCTATTCGATACCGCTGCAGATGCGAGCCTTGTCTCGGGGCCTTCGGGCCTCGGGGCGGCGGTCGCGATCCGGTAATCCGCACAGGGTGGGTTTCGGGTCGTGACAGTAGCGACTCCACAAGGGAACTAAAGAGGGCTAGACTCGGTGAAGTATTCGCTTCAAGGATATTTTGTTGACTTACTTTACATTCATTTATTTTTATGCTTTATGATGGATGAATGGATATATGCTTGAATGTAAGGATGCATGAATAAAAAAGAAAAAAAATCTGAATACCTTACACACACATCACTCTATAACATTTGGATTTGCACTACATACCCTCTAAACCATGGACAATGAGTAGTGCTTACCCCGTATGCTCACTCAGCTTGACGAGTGTCGCCGGTGAAAGCCCTCTACTCCTTGATCAAGTTTCGCTTGATTGGGGATAGTACATTCTAGTGGCTTTGGGATGGTATGTAAAAAGGCCATGTGGTACCGTTTAACCATAGTCCTTACAATCTAATAGTTGTGGGAGGTATATGGCATGTCCTGTCGTAAGGGAAGCCTTGAAACCTTTACCCAATTGAAGCGTTATGGATATAATTTGCCATAATTTCATGATTCAAGAATTTAAACCCAGTTTTGGTAAGACACAAACTTTTTTGCACAATTTCGTGAAGTTAGAAAAATCCAAAAAGTAAAAAAAAATAACCATCTTTGTTGGCCAATCGGCACAGAGGTTAAAAGCCTTTGTGTGTCGATTGACACACAAGTGAGTGCCGATCCACACTCCTCGTGTGCCAATCGGAAAATAGAGAGTAGTTCATCTACTTTGGAAAATTTTGTCCAGTTTTTGAATATTTTCCTAAAAACTCTTATTTTTTTCTTGAGAAACCAAATTTTGTAAGCTGCAACAAGGCTACAAGCGAGACTTTCTTTGATTT
The DNA here is from genome assembly GCA_008638375.1 of Nyssa sinensis. Taxonomy (NCBI): domain Eukaryota; kingdom Viridiplantae; phylum Streptophyta; class Magnoliopsida; order Cornales; family Nyssaceae; genus Nyssa; species Nyssa sinensis. Next base: position 4,861,373 of record CM018050.1, read on the forward strand.
TTCTTGACATCAAACAAGTTAAATAACACATATGTGTTCAGAAAGGAGGTACCCACAACTGGCTTGGAAAGGAACTAGTCAAGGCTGATAGATCCGAACCTCTAACCTGCCAACAAATCCGAAAAGCACAGCTCCAGTTGCAATGGACCCTAAATAGATACTTCAGATTCTGGCCGACATCAAGAAAGACATGGCTGATTACCGAGTGGAAAACCAAAGACTTTCACTCACAATTCAAGATTTGGCATAACAAAGGTTACCACCACCACCTCTTCTCCCAGCAAGTAATGACAATCCTCGCCAAGCACCACCAATCCCGCCTCAAGATGGACAACAACAATAGCATTAGAAAAACCAAGATCCACTTGCCTATGATCCTTATGATTGGGGTAAATAGTACGGACTTATAGAGATCTCGAAGCAACAAGAAGAGGGCCTTGCTCATAGGTTGGAAAAAATAGAGACTCTTTTACAAAGCTCACCAAAGTGATGATATGGTTGATATTCACAAGCTATCTCTCTATCTAGACATTTGGTTTCCCTTGAAATTCAAAATGCCGAACCTTGACAAATTTGATGGAACCACATGTCGAAAAACTTATTTTAAGCTACATGTAAGGGTCATGTAACCGCTAGGGGCCAACAACAATGTCTTGGTCCAGGTGTTCCACAAAACCCAGACTGGAGCTACTTTACGATGACACCTCAACTTAGAAGATGCACTTTCCAAAGATTAGGAAGAACTATACAAAACCTTTGTCAAGCAGTACAAGTACAACATTGAACTTGATATCACTCTTCGAGACTTGGATACCACCAAACAAGAACATAAAGAAAGTCTTTCCACATTCATCATTAGGTGGCGGCCTAAAGCAGCTCAAATGATCAATCAACAAATGAGGCCGAACAGGTTCAGATGGTAAAATGGAATTTGCTTCTGATCTACCGTGAAATTTTCTTTACCCAATACTTTGAGACATTCAAAGCACAAGTAGGGGCCAGAACACAAGTAGAAGATGCGGTTAATGATGGCACTTTCAAAACAAGTGACTCAAAGCCTTACAAGATCTTTCCAATCTTAAAACCAAGTGGCCCGACCCAAATGATCACTACCGTCAACACATCAAGGTCATTTTCATAGCCAACATCACAGGCTATCCCACAGAAATGCCCTCAAAGGCTATTCTCAATTTTAACAGCACTAATGGTGAGATATACAATAACCTCCAAGAGAAAGGGCTTCTTCAACTCTTGGAACCAAGACTAGTTCTGAACCCTCTACTTAAGTGGTTTAATCCGAACCAGCATTGTGCCCATCATCAGGGCGACGAACATAACACAAATTAGTGCCGAGCTCTAAAACACACTATTCAAGACCTAATTGATAGAGGAACAATAGGGGCTCTACCAGCAAAGCCCAATGTCACCACCAACCCGTTACTGGCCTATAATGCATGACTTAATATCAACATGTTAAGTCTAAAAAACTCAGATCCAAGCGGCTTCATCAATAATTCACCCATGCCTCCAGGTGTAGCATGGTCACTTGGGACGAACTCATGGGTACGAAGAGTTATATTTAATACAAGAAAAATAATTTCGTAAAACATGTTAGGATAGCATTCCTTTTTGGTCTCTTTTCCATCATTCATGAACTGGATATGATCTGATTCATCTCAGGGTGATACGTAGGAATCTCATACAAAATGGGTCTGACCACATCAATTCAATAATCAAAGTCCCAAAATGGGCATCATTTTCTTGCGTTGTTGTTCGCTTACTTGCAATCTTCGCTAACAAAGAGCTATTTGTAGATACCTCATTTTGAGACCCTTGATTGACTAAAGTTAGTTTCACCATTTTTGATAAGTTGCTACAAGATATCCCATCTAGGGGTATTTTAATAATTTTTTATTTCGCCCATAGAGGGCATTCCTATTATTTTTGTCCATAGTGGGCATTTCATTATTTTTCCCATAGAGGACATTTTAGAAATCTTGGCCATTTTAGTCATTTTGCCTAAAGAGGCATTTTCGTCGTTATGCCCATAAAGGGTATTTTCTACATTTTTTTTTATTTTGTCCATAAGGGCATTTTGATTATTTTGCCTATAGAAGGCATTTCCATCATTTTGCCCATAAAGGAAATTTTTGACATTTTGGCCATTTTTTTTATAGAGGAAATTTTGGTCATTTCGCCTATAGAGGGCACTTCCATCATTTTTCCCATAGAGGGCATTTTTGACATTTTGGACATTTTGTCCATAGAGGGCATTTTGGTCATTTCACCCATCGAGGGCATTTTTTTCATTTTTCCCATAGAGGAAATTTTTAAAATTTTGGCCATTTTGTCCATAAAAGGCATTTTGGTCATTTCGCCCATAGAGGGCATTTCGTTCATTTCGCCCATAGAGGGCATTTTCGGCTTTTCGATCATTTTGCCCATAAAAGGCATTTTTGACATTTTGATCATTTTGGTCGTTTGACACATTAGGACCCTTGAGGGTATTCTGGTCATAATGCCCACTAAGGGCACTTTCATAAATAATAGAAGTTTCCCACACTCTAAGGGTATTTATGTAATATTGATGCTATTTTGCCATTTGGAGGGCATTTCAGTAATTATAGAATATTTCTATCCCATACAGGTTATTTTCGTCATTCATGTAATTTTCATGAAATTTTACCCATATAAGATTAATTTTGTAATTTTGGTCTTTAGGGATAATTTTGAATTTTTTATGCCTTAGTGGCATTTTTGTAATTTCCTTGTCCCTAAATTCTCCATTGAATTAGGGGTGATACAGTAAATGTAGGTTTGTCTACCAAATACTTGTCTATTTCCCTTCCTTCCTTATCCCAAGGGATTTGCCTATATTTGTGCACCAAATACTTGCCAAATTCCCTACCTTCCTTATTCCAAGGGATTTATCATAGATTTGCGCACAAAATAATATCTATTTCTAATTGCTAGCATATTAAGCATTCAATCTTGGCCATTCATCCATAAGATTCATTGTGATCCTTTGGATCAAACCTTCTTACTTTTTTCCTATAAATATGATCCCCTAGCTACCATAATTCAAGGTTCCACATCACAATCATTAAGAAGACAGATGTTGTAGCAATAATCCTTCCCTCTCTTCCATATTTCTGAAAGCCTTGTTCTACTCAAGAAATAGTTCTAACTATGGATGGAGGAGTTCCATACCATCGAAGATTCAATCCAAGGAGTTCAACCTTTAGCCTTGTTTGATTCAACCTAAGCAACCAGGTACACTTTTTAAAACCCTACTAGTCACTTTTTTTAATTTAATTTATCCTATCAGTCTTGATAGAATAAATTGAATTAGAGAACTACGTTGGCTCTGATTCCATTATCTGAATGAATACATAAGATGACTCATAGGTCTGAGTCTACTCTTTTCTTTTAAACTATTTACTTTATATCTTTTTTCTTATTTCTATCCATGTCAACCTCTTTATACTTTTTCTCTTGGCTTATTTACTTTATTTATTCCACTTATTTTATTTGTTTATATCATTACTATCATTATCTCTATATACTCACTCTTGATCTTGGTTTGTCGTGGAATATTAAACCTTGTGGATGAATACTTGTGGCCAGTCTATTCGGACTGGGTGAAAAGGGTGCCTAACCCCTTCCCATCTCGTACCTTAGCTCCCAGATTCAAAATTTTTTGGTTCATTGTAGATTAGTTTTGCTTTACTTTATTTTAACCCATGTTAAGGGGTTTAGAATGTAAATAGGATCAAAGCAATGTAATTTCAGTTTTCCTTGTTATTTTTTTTACATGTAATCTTTATGGGTTTTATCATATTTGCTTGTTATTTAACCTAAAACAAGCCGATGAATTTTTTGTGTATTCTTTGTACACCCTAATTCAAAAAGAGGGCATGTTCCTCTCTCACTTTGAGGGAACAGACTTTTAAAGTTGTGGGGAGGTTTGTTTGACATGCCTCGCCAATTTCTTTGGCACCTACGCTCACGATTCCAATTATTTTCATTAGCACATGAATTACTTATATTCAAGCAATAAATAAACAAGACAATACAAGAATTAAATACACAATAACAATAAAAGCCTTGTAGATGAACACAATGTTGAGTTTAGCTCTCTAAGTCCCCAGTGGAGTTGCCATTGTGAGCACATGCGTCGAAAGATGCAAACAACCTCGACTTTTAGTCTGTACCCTCGAGGTGGGAGATGAAGACCCTCTTTTCAGATTGAGATATACATAAATTTACAAAGGAGTCTCCAACTTGTTTTAGGCTAAATAACAAGCAAACCTGATACAACCCATAGAGAATATATGTAAAGAGAATAGCAAAGAAAAATTAAAATTACAGTGCTTTGGTCTTATTTACATTCTAAACCTCTTGACATGGGTCAAAATAAAGTAAAGCAAAACTAGTCTATAATGAACCAAATAATTTCGAATCCGGGAGCTTAGGTACAAGATGGGAAGGGTTACGCACCCATCCCGCCCAGTCCGAATGCACTGGCCTCAAGTGTTCTTCCGCAAGATATAAATTCCATGACATAATAAAAGAGAAAAAGAGTAGAAAGAGATAATGATAATAATAACATGAATGAGTCAGATAAAAAGAATATGTAAAGTAAATAAATAAAGAAAAGAAAAGAAAAGAAAGGAGAGAGAGAGAGAGTGATAACATGAATAAAAGAAGAAAAAATACATAAAGTAAATAAATTTAAGGAAAAATAGTAGACTCGAGCTCATGAGGCATCCTACATATCCATTCAGTGTCAACGTAGTTCTCCAATTCAATTGACTCTATAAAGAGTGATAGGATGAATTGAATTGGGAAAAGACAAAATAGTAGGTTTTTAAGGAGCGTACCTGATTGTTTGTATTGAATCAAACAAGGCTTGTGCTTGAACTCCTTTAATTGAATCTTAAGTTGTGTAGAGCATTGTCTTCAATGGGTTAGAACTCTTGCTTGTGTAGAAAAAAGATTAAAAAAATATGGAAGAGAGAAATATAGAACATAGAGAATTATTACATAAATATCTGGCTACTTAATTTTTTTGTCCTTGATTATGGCTCACAATGAATCCTATAGATGAATGATCAAGATTAATGCTTAATGAGTAGCAATTTAGATATAGGAATTATTTGGTGCACAAGTCAAAACAAATCTTTTAAAATAAGGAGTTTGCTTTGAATATTACTTGGGGACAAGGAAGGAAAGGAAATGGGCAAGTTTTTATGGACAAACCTATATTTACTATTTTACCCCTAATTCGGTGGAGATTTAGGCATAATGTAATTGCAAAAATGCCACTAAGGCATAAAAAAATAATAATTGTCTCTAATGGGTAAAATTAACAAATTAGCCCTATATGGTTAAAATGGTATGGAATGACCAAAATAACCTATAAAGGATAAGATTATGCTAAAATTACCATACTGCCCTTCAAAGGGCAAAATGACACTAATATTACGAAAATACCCCTAAAAGGTGGAAAAGCTCTAGTATTTACCAAACTATCCCTAATGGGTAGGAAAATACTAGAAATGACCAAAATGCCCCTAGTGGGTATTATGATCAAAATACCTTGAGAGTCCTAATGTGTCAAATGACCAAAATTTTCTTAGTGGGCATAATGACCGAAATGCCCTGTATGGGCAAAATGACAAAAATGCCCTTAATGGGCATAATGATTGAAATGCCTCGTCTGGGTGAAAAGATCAAAATGCCCTCGATGGGCATAATGACTGAAATGCCATCGATGGTCATAATGACCAAAAATCCCTTTTTGGGGCAAAATGTGAAATTACTAAAATACCCATACATTGAACATATTGTTGTAACTTCCCAAAAAATAAAGAAACTATACTCTATACAATCAAGGGTCTCCAAATGAGGTGTTTACAGCTGCATGAAGTTCCATTGGTGGGATTTTACACTCATGCCACATGTCTTCCTATTCTCACAATAGTGACACCTCACCTATACTAATTTTTGTGTTCTAATATATGTGTGGTGTTGGCACATCACATTAGTTTTGCACCATCTTGACCACTCATTATTGGTCAAGTATTCATTTAATTTAATGTTTCTTAAATTTTATCATGTTCATCCTGTGGATTCATAAGCTTTAGTTATGTGCACTGGTGCGCTAGTTTACACCTAAAATTTCTTAGGTGTCAATCCATGATTAACATTAGTTAGAGTTGATACAAACAATGCTCTTTGTTATCCTATCACATATATAGGAATGACTGCAACCATTTTTAATGGAACCTTTTAAGACTTTCCCTCAACTCTTTTGGTTGACCATTTTTGGTAAGGGCTAATAAATGGAACTCATGGAGACTGATAAAGGGTTTTTGAGTATCTGTCCTTCATGAAGAGGTCCTTTATTCAAGGTCTCCTAGCTTATGAACACATCGTAGCGAGAGTATCATGCTTCTTGGGGTGTTTCATGGTCTAGTCCCTTTCATGCCTCCAAGTCCTTCATGCTTCTTGGGGCTGAGATGTCAATTCATCACATGGGCCAATGTTGAAAAATTATCGTGTGGTAGAAGATGTGATGTCGTATGCTTTAGCAACTACATATACATCACATCTTAGTCTGGATAACATTATTATAACAGTATCATACTTGTCTTAAGCAATTGAAGACACATATTTGTGTGTATATATTATATACATGAATTATCACAGAGAAATACATCTTTTAAATAAAAAGGCACTATCATTGATTAAATTTGTTGTTTATATTATTGCCCAATTTTGTGAAGTTTTCCTTTCATCAACTTTTTTTCCACTAGTTCCAATCATTGTTACAATTTCTTTTATTTTCAAGTTACTAACCATCATATGAAAACTTGAAGAGTTTATTGATTATACACTGAGGTGTGTTTCTATACAAATATAGAAACAAGATGAATTGAAAATAACAAGATTTATTTTTTACACAACTCTCAATGTATATATAAGTGTTGGGCAATTAGCTTGTATGAATACAAATTTTAGGATTCTTTTCCTTCTTGAACAACAATTAACCGATAGTTATCAATCCAAACTTATATACATAATACATGTATGTCCATTGCATAAATTTTAACTAGTTTATATGACAATTAAAATGTTTCAATAATATGGCCTTCATACAAGATGTAGATAGAAACGTTTCTTTAAACATAATAACAATATAATACCACCTTTGTACATAGTAACATACAAATAATTATTCAAGAAACTATAATAATAAAATCAATTTTCTACATAATTCTAATATGCTTATGAAATACCCTTCAGTTATAACATTTTTATTTTTTAATTAATGATATTTCCTTGAGATAAAATAGCCCCATTCAAAGGGTTTGAATACTTTGTACTTTCGTCCATAATTTTCAAAATACACATATTTGCATAATAAGCCTTTTACATATATACTTATTATGTAATTTGAATTTCTAAGTATAAATCACATATAAATAAATTTTGTTTTAATAAAATGAGATTACAACAACAGTTTTTGTATTCAATTTATATTTGCATAAAGTTCTCCAAATAATTATTGGAAAACTTTTAATAAACCTAGTCTGCTTGAGAATTTCATATTAGAGCACCATTACCTTCTCGCTATCATCAGGAACATGAAAAAATGTTCATATTAACAAACTCAATCTCATGCAAAGTCTGTGGTCATTATTATTGCAGTATATACATCTTTAGTAACAAATCAATCCTAATAGCATAAATTTTCCACTATGCATGAAACTAAAAAATTGGAATTTAACCAAGTACTAAATTATAGAAATGAAACTGACAAGGATTTTGTCTTAAGATTGTTAATATAATGACCATTTTTACCATTTCAGTACTAAATAAATCCAAACAAAATTTTTTTGACGAAAACAAAATCTAGTTTATAAAGGTAGAAATTGAAAAAGTAGTAAAATTAAAATACTAGTTCTATAAACCAATTATACAGAACAATCTAGTTTTCTACAGAACTAGAGAATAGTATATATATATATATATATATATTTAATAAAAATAGTTTTGATAAATAAAAAAATTCCCCAAAAATTAACAAGTAATAAAATGAATTTGAATAGATGTTGATCAGGGCTAGTGTTTAACACTATGTCCTTGAGACAGATTTCACCCTCACACTAGCGCTTATGATTGATGGACATCTGCCTCCCAAGATACAATGATCATACACAAAGAAGTAGCACTTCAATCTCCTATGCACAACGAATCAAAATATGTTTTGTACTCTCCTTTTGACTTTATGAATACTTATTGTCTTGTGTATGAATGCATTGTATGGAAAATGGATGATTTACCTTTTATGCAATGAGCACAGACTAATTTTATAGAGATCTTTGTATCGATTCAATCAGACACGAAGCTAAAGGGTGCATTTGGTCATGTGAATAGATATGATGCTTTTGTTTGAATTAATGCATCCACTCGATGAAGATAACTGTTCAATCAATTCGAAATGATAATGTTTTGGATTACTGAAAATGGTAACATTTTATGAAAAATATCAAATAAAATTTTCTCCAAAAAGATATATATATATATATATATATATAGCGGGCCCTGGCCCTATTGTAGGTCTCTAGTGTGTTTCTAACCTAGAACCGAGGGGGGGGGGTTGAATAGGTTTGACAAATTTTTTTAAATTTTTATCCACAACACTATTCTATAAACAATTGTGGTGCAACAATGAATTGATCTAGTTCAATGCAATATATAACATGTTATTCAATTCAAATCTTAACAATATATTCACTCAATTCAATTGTTCAATTGCTCAATCAACCAAACCAATTTATGACAAATGTTCAACCCCTAATCAATCAATTTACATAATCAATATGTCAAAATCTCAATTTCCAAATGAATCAACCAGTTAAGCTAGAATTTCAATTCCAATTATCAATTCACAAGTTATGATAGTTCAATTTGGTAAAAGCATGCTACAATTGATAAAAGCATGAAATGAAAATCAAATTAAAAAATTGAGAAATGCACACCAATTTTGGTGATAATGAAACCATCACAATCAATTGTGATAGAAAACTCTAAGGCACTTCTTGTCTGGTGAAGAATCTCTATTACGAGGAATGAACAAAATACAACGCGGTAAGAACATAAACCTATCTCCCTAGTCCCGTTCAGTCTCCCTCTATCGATTCTTCCTTGAATCCACTAGCTTCCTCCAACTAGTGTAGATCTTCGGCACAATCGTGAAACTCCACATGGCCTCAAACTCTTCCGATGCACAATTTTGAATCTTCACAAGACCTCAGACTCCTCCGATTGCCTTATCATTGAAATCCACAAGAATTGAACTATGTTGACGATGATTGTTTGATCTAGGCTCTCTTGATGATTTGGGTCAAGGCGATTATAATGCAAATCATGCTATGAAAATGAAGAGATATAGAAGAAGTATATATAAATGCTCTCTAATAGAAGATCTCACTTCTCTTTAAAGCACTGCTCTTTAAATCTGAATCTCTTTCTTTGACAATTGAATTTTCGTTTATTTATACTATGGAACAAAGATCTCAAATAACTGTTCCAAACAAAAAAGTATTCTACTTTACATAGGGTTCATTTGAACTAACCAGTCTTTCGAACGACCACTCTTCGTTCAAACGAGTATCGAATAACTGCAAACGAGAGTTTACTAATGTTCATTTGATTAAGATCAATTGAACGATGATCGAATGAACAAAAGTGACCAGCTTCTATTGTTCGTTTGAATGAACCATACGATCATTCCAACAACCAATAGAAAGTTTGACTTTCTTGTATTGTAAAGACAATTTCCCTAAGTGTAAAATCTTAATGTTTTTTAAAGATGAATTTTGAGAAAATTGTTTCACAATACAAGACACCAACACACACAATGAACAATGATATATACATGATATATGTGAGTGTGTGTAAAGATCTGAAAAATCAATATAAATTTTTCATTTTTACCGATAGGACACTAATCATGCACTAATTGGCGGTAGGGCACCATACATGCATAATTTAGATATAAGTCATGTTTATAAGAATAATTTGAGTATGCCATAGAAGATAAATATTCTTATAATGTTAAAATACACCTCTTGTGAAAAGTTGAGCCTAATCGAAGATAGTTTGAAAAATAGACCCGAAAAGTGCATCCCGAGGGCCCGGCCGCAACTGCCAACATGTGAAAATAAATTTTTTAGAAAAATATCATTTAAAATACTTTTAAGAACTTTGGTTAAAGCAGAATATCGACTTGAGGCATTTGGGGATGGGTTGTAGTGTAACAGGGTCCTGCGACTCATTAAGGACAAAAAGATCTTTTCACCCATTGGCCCCTTTAGTATAAATATAGCTCTTGAGAGTTAGAATTATTAGAAAATGCTAGAGAATATACAGCGGGTCGTGCTTGGAGACAAAAGGTGAGGAAAACCTAGGTTTTCCAACTTTCTACCTTCCAAAACACATCTCTAGCCTTGGAATTTCACAAGGTTTCCTTCTAGAAAGTTGTTCCTCACCTCAAGGGCTACACTCTTACCTATTGGTTCGGCTGCACAGCGAGCACAACTCCCTAGGGTTGAGAAAAACCCTTTTAGGTATGATATTTTGCTAAGTGAAAAATAGGGTTAAGTTTAGTAGTGTTTTTATAAGTTGATTGTATGAATTATATACTTATTGATAGAAAACCACTTAGCCTATAGTTACTTTGAAAACCTAGGGTTGGTACCTTGTGTACTTATGTGTTCTTTGAAAATTTGTTGAAGTGATGAATATGTAACATGAATATATGTATAATTCATTGCATTCTAGCTTATGTTCATGTAGACAAAGTCTTGTAGTTAAAAAGACATGAATTACTCAATGTATTGGTACTTTGTATACTTATGTAATCTTTGAGAATTTGGTAAGGTTGTGAATATGTAACATGTTTATATGCATAATGGATTGTATTATATGCTATGTTCATGCAGACAAAGTTTTATGCTTTAAAATTTATAGTTGTTTTATATATAATGCATTATTTAAGGCATACTCCATGGGTTTGATAAATGCCTCATTGGAATTGCATAGAAAAACCAAGGCATGTTGGCATATTATGAATCTTTGGAAACATGGCGTGTGTTGAGCACTTTGGTGCTATGAATTATGAGGGTGTAGATCCTGTGGTGAAAAACCCAAAATTGGCCATTGGTACTCGCGTTCCAATAGGGACGGACCATGAAGCGAGACATGAGTATGGCATAAATTTGCATGGTGTGTCATGCATATTGCCATTGCACAGCATTGAGGGATTGGAGGGTTTATAACTTACAAATGTACACTTTGCACATGCCACGTCTTACTCTTGTTCTTTATATTAGCATCATATCATACAAGCTATCGTGTTTTCCCTATATGGGATTACATATTATAGATGAGGCTCCCGGCACTTGAGACTTGATGAAGTCATTGGAGCACGGAGGGGAAAATAGATTTTGAAGTATATTTGGCCTAAACGTTATATTTTGTATGTACGGGCATAAACCCAAATAACTCGTGTTTAATTTGTAAAACGGTGGACTATAGGCCTTGGGCCATTTTGTAATGTGAGGGCTTAAACCCAAATGACAAATAGAGTATTTTTGTTTAATGTGCATCACATGTATATGTGGGAACAATGTAAGAAAAAAGACTATGGTAATGATTATATGAAAGTATGAATATTGGCATATAAGGAGTTAGGAAAGTAAGCATTAAGCCTCAAACTTACTTAATAATGTAGGTATATGTTTAATTTTTTATAAACTTGTGGCCATCGAGTAAGGGTGGATTGTGCATATAATTGTATATATAAATTGTTGTAAAATATTAGGTAAAAAAATGCTTAGAAAACAAAAGAGACCATGTCAAAATTTTATGAAATAAAAAGAGTTATTAGGTGTGTAAAATGCCCATATATAAGTGAGAAAAGTGCCAAAAAGTGGGGATTAAAAACTTGAAAAAGTAGGTTAAAAATTGAAAAAATCAGCTTGTAGCACTTTGAAAAAAAATTTAAAAAAGGGGGAAAACAGCATGCAGCAAATACACTATTGCTATAATAGCACAGCAGATAGTAGCCCAGCCCACGCTGCGCGCCATGCCGCGTGCCCTGCGGCCCGCGTAAGCTTGCGCGCCTAATTGCCTCCCGCGTGCTCGTCGCGCCCATGCCGTGCCTTGGCCACGCGCCTGCTACCTTGCCCCACGCATGCCTGCTGCCTAAGGCATGCCATGACTTGCTTTTAAGGCCATTTTAAGACCATTCTTTCTTATGTTTGACACCACCTTTTAGAGCTCCTTTTTGGCCACTTCTGGCCATTATACCAAGTCATGTTGGGCACATTTTTGGGATACATTTTAGTCATTATTCAAGGCCATGTTTGGCCACTTTTTTAGACCACTTTAGGTAGGATTGTTGACTTATTCTTGGTCTATGCCTTAGGGCATTTGGGGCCCATTTGGGCCATTGTTCCAAGACACATTAGAGACATTTTTGGGGTTATCTTGGGGGCCATGCTTGAACATGACTTAGAGTATTTTGGCAGGGATTTGATTGGTATTTATACGCATTTAAGATAATTGTCCTTCAGGGTCCGAACCCTATTTCAAGATAATTATATATACATACGCACTTAAATCTTTGTGTCCAACCAAAGTGAGACACAAAACTTTTCACAAGCTCATGTTATCGTGTTCAAGTGGTGATGTTTGGACTCAGTTTCTCATTCACTCCTTATTGGATTTTAGTACATATTTTCATATGGACTCACTTTAAATAATGTGTGGGACCCACTTTTATTTTAGCTCAACAGTAAAAGAAGGAATCCTTGAGTCTTCCATTTTTTTAAAGAGATTCAACCATTATTATCAAGTTACAAACAAGTTTGAGGTCACGTACATCTTATCAACTTGAGAATGAGTTTTTTTTTTCAAGTAGGAGAGTCTGATGTAGGACAAATATGGTATCTTTTAAAAACATGTATACATCTTTTTGAGTTATTATAAGATTCTTTAGTTTTCAAATTTGACCTTATCTCAAATTGGTTGTTGTAGATAAAATATCTATTATCTTTACTATTTTGTTTTTGTATTTAAATATGATTATTTTATTCTATTAGGATTAGAATAAGAATAGGAGTTGTGATTTCTAGTCAAAGTAGTATCATTCTAGTTTTATAAATATGATGCAATAAATTTCTATTATATAGTTTTTATTAATAATATCCTAATTTTGAATTTTAGAGAATTTATTCTCATGCTTGGGTTAGTTATTTTCTATTGAGTCGATTGTTTTCGATAGTGGATATTGACATTACTTGTATCTATCTACCACATTTCATGGTACTTCAAAATGTTAGGTAATAATGTTTTAAAATGATTGCAAAATGTAATAATACTTTGGATTCAAGAAAATTAGTTTTTGTGTCAATGAAGTTGGTTGTTAACAAAAAGTAAAAATAGAGTTTTGAGCACAACAACTGAGATGTCAACACAAGAAACCACACCGGGACACACTCTCCAGTTGAGATTTAATGGTATTAATCATATTGAATCCTCTCAGTGAAATGATATTTGGACTGACACTCTCCTCTCCGATGAAGTTAGATGTGTTGTGAATTATATATCTATGATTTTTGACAAATACCATATATATCTTGTCCTATATCATAAGATCCTGGGCTTATGCATATTTCCCAATTCTATATACAGAGTTCTTTATCCCCTTCTATTGATTAGCTTGAAGTCTATTGCTATCGAGAATTTCATTGGTCACTGATCTATTCTACAATCTTCTTTTGTTCTTGAAGACTCAATTATTTTTCTTTGTTGACAAATGATATATATAAAAGAGGAATAAAAATGAATATTTAGTTATATGGTGAGATGGATGATGAGGAAATGGTTTTACTCTTATTCTTCTTCTTTTCTTTCCTCTTAGGAGTTATTGAAGGACTTATTTTCTCTCTATTTGCTTATGTAAACAATTTATTAAATTGGCTATCAAATTCCTTAGAGATTTCACTAGAAGGTAAATGTATAGATGAGTCCGAATTTATAAATTAAAAAAGAAAAAAAAATCATTGATGAGGTTGTTTTAGGTAATTCAAAACATTTTTTCCTTGAAAACAACAAACTCTAAAATTTATTAGAATTGATTATGACGCTGGGAAATATTGGAGCTTCATACGTCACATTCGAACAAAGGGAACGTGTCTATTATTGAAAAAGGATGATTTTCATTCTTCTGTTATTTACTTTTCGGTTTGCTGAGCTATACAGAGGCACAATAATGTATTTTTTCTTTTATAGGTTGTTAGAAAATTCCTTTTGTAATGGTATATAGATGGCTGAGTGTACAGTTTTGAACAAGATCAGTGAGAATATTTTCTCTTCATTTTTTGGGCATTTTCTTCTCTGCATTCCTATGTTTTTCATTTTGTTTCATGGTATCAGAGCTCCCCTCGATCCAAACTTCTCACCATGGCTAGCTCTGAAAACATCGATCCTAAAACACGTCTTCCCCCCAAAAATCCTAACGAAAGGTTTCTCAATTTTTCAGATCCTTTCAACCCATTTCGCATCGACAACGATGACAATCCCGTTGTTGCCTTGGTTTTAGATCTCTTGACTGCTAACAATTATATCAGTTGGTCTTGAGCTATAAGCCGTGTCCTTAGAGCCAAGAACAAGCTTGGTTTCATCAATGGGACCATTTCCAAACCTCAAGATGCCACTGAGCCAATTTTTGAAGCATGGGAACATTGCAATGATTTAGTCATCTCCTGGCTTCAAAATTCTGTAAGTTCTTCTGTTAAATCTAGTCTTGCCTTGGTTAATGATTCTCGCATTCTCTGGCTTGAACTTCAGGACTGTTTTGCTCAACAAAATGGTTCTCGCACATTTCAACTCAAACGGGATCTTACTAGCCTCTCTCAAGGTCAGGATTCCATTAGTACTTATTTTGGTCGCTTAAAAATTTTATGGGATGAATTGACTATCTATGACCCTATACCTATTTGTGATTGTGGCAAGCTGAAGGTCTTAAATGATCGATACGATCGTGATTGTGTCATACAATTTTTAATGGGTTTATCTGATTCTTATTCCCCTTCCAAAGATCAGATTATGCTTTTTGATCCCCTATCCCCTCTTAATCGAGTTTTCTCCATGATTCAACATCAAGAACGGCAACATCTCATGCTTACCCCACCCTCTAACTCTGACCTCATGGCCATGATGGCTAAAACCAACCCCTCTTCTTCCAAACCTGCCTAGAAATTTCATAACTCTGTAGCTTAGAAACCAACTCTTCTTTATTGCACCCATTTACCATCATATGAGAGTTTTCGGATGCCTTAGTTTTGCTTCCACCTTATCTTATGGACGAAAGAAGTTCGATCCGAGAGGTAGGAAATGTGTATTTTTGGGTTACCCTTTTGGAGTAAAAGGATACAAATTGTTAGATTTACAAACTGAATAGATTTTTATTTCTCGGGATGTCGTGTTTCATGAAAGAGTTTTTCCATTCCATACAAGAATCTCACTTCTTGATCCATCTCCTATTCCATTTATCCCTCTCCTCATACCCACACCTTTTCATTTTTCCTCATAGAACTCACATTCACCCCCTCCTGCTTCTCAGCATTCCCGTACCTTTCCAACTCCTTCCCTACTTGATCATTCTCTTGAGATAACTCAGCCTATCTTTTCCTCTCATTCTCAATCTTTCACCACTTCACCACTTTGCCATTCCTTCCCCACCCCCACCATCTCCTCCTCTCCCTCGCAGGTCCACCAGAACCATGCGTGCACCCAAATTTCTGCAGGATTATCATTGTCAACAGAAGGCTCTCACTTCCTCCAACCAGCTGTTGCCCAAGCAGCTAGGTCCTATACAACGTCCTTCTTTCTCACTTGCTTATAGCTTATCTTATCATGTTTTTTCCCCTTTTTACCAAGCTTTCTCCACTACCATTTCCACCCATTTTGAACCACAAACATACAAACAAGCCCTCAAACATCAAGGCTGGTGTCAAGCCATGGATGCAGAACTGGCTGCCTTAGAAGCCAACAACACATGGTAATTTATAGATTTTCCACCAGGGAAAATGCCCATCGATTGTAAATGTGTTTACAAAATAAATTACCATTCAAATGGGTCTGTTGAGAGATTGAAGGCCCGCTTGGTAGCCAAGGGCTACACACAACTTGAAGGGGTTGATTATCATGAGACATTCTCTCCTATTGCGAAGTTGGTGACTGTGAGATGCCTCTTAGCAATTGTTTCAGTTAAGGGCCGGCATTTACATCAATTTGATGTAAATAATGCCTTTTTACATGGGGATTTACATGAGGATATTTACATGAAGAAACCTCCTGGTTATACCAAAGGGACACCCACTCAAATATGTAAACTATTAAAAAGTTTATATGGCCTCAAGCAAGCTTCAAGGCAATGTTACTCCAAATTTTCTCAATCACTACTTGAAACTGGCTTTTCACAATCGAAGGTTGATTATAGCCTCTTTACAAAAGACAATAATGGTTCTTTCATAGCTTTACTAGTGTATGTCGATGACATCCTTGTGGCCATCAATGATATTAATTCTGTCAGCCAGTTGAAAGTCTTCCTTGACAGCAAATTTAAGATAAAGGACCTCAGCTCTTTGAGGTATTTCCTTGGTATTGAGATTGCCCGCTCCTCTAAAGGTATCCATTTATGTCAAAGAAAATACACTTTGGACATTTTAGCTGATTCTGGAAATTTAGGCTACTAAGGTTCCCATGGAACAAAACATCAAGTTAACTCAATCCTCTGGCCAACCTTTATCTGACTCGAGTGTATATCGAAGATTGATTGGTCGTCTTCTCTATCTTACAATTACTCGACTTGACATTTGTTACACTGTGCAAACTTTGAGGCAATTTATGGCTGCCCCCACTGATATTAATCTCTGTACTGCTCAGAAAATTCTCAAGGTTCAAGGGTTACTTCTCCCCAGCTCATCCTCGCTTCAGCTCATTGCTTTTTGTGACTCATATTGGGCCTCCTGCCCCTTCACTAGACGCTCAATCACTAGGTATTGCATCTTCTTGGTTCATCATTGATTTCATGGAAATCGAAGAAGCAATCCGTTGTTTCTCGATCCTTAGCCGAGGCTGAGTATCGATCGATGGCAGCTACATGTTGTGAGCTCACCTGGCTACGTTTTATACTTTTTGCTCTCCAGGTTTCTCATCCTCAAGCCGCTGCCTTGCATTGTGATAACAAGGTTGCCATCCACATTGCCGCCAACCCTGTCTTCGACGAAAGGGCGAAACACATCGAGCTTGACTGTCACTTGATCCGTGACAAAATTCAAGAGGGTAGCATCAAAACATTTTATGTTCCAACCTCCAAACAGTTGGCTGATCTTTTGACTAAAGCTTTGCCATCTGTTATTCTTTACTCTCACTTATCCACGATGGGAGTTCTCAATCTCCACTCTCCATCTTGCGGGGGGATATTGGAGCTTCATACATCACATTCGAACAAAGGGAACGTGTCCATTATTGAAGAAGGATGATTTCCATTCTTCTGTTATTTTTTTATTATTTACTTTTCTGTTTGCCGAGCTGTACAGAGGGACAACAATGTATTTTTCCTTTTATAGTTTGTTAGAAGATTCTTTATGTAATGGTATATAGACGGCTGAGTCTACAGTTTTGAATAAGACCAGTGAGAATATTTTCTCTCCATTTTCTGGGCATTTTCTTCTCTGCATTCCTCTGTTCTTCATTTTGTTTTAGGAAAGTAATTCTATCATGTAATCAATTAAGTTTACACATGCCATTGAATAAGAAGAATTTTGGCAGGAGACAGGCATGGTCATGTCATGCCATGTGGAAAGAAAAAAATGGATAATTGACTGTTATCCTTTACCATCGTAATCAGATATGGGCCTTTTCTTTTCTTTTCTTTTTTGGATAGATATTGACCTTTTCTATCAAACAGATATGTCTAAGATCGCTGCAAATAATTGTGTGAACATTTCTTCACAATGGGTCTCATTGTCAACTTATTGGTTGGTTTTTCTGCAATTAGGCGTGATTTCGCCGCTAGTGCCGGTCAGTGGACTAATGTTTCCCATATTTGTCATTGCACTACCAAAGTCTTTGAAGAAAGTTTCAGGATTGGAGCTATAAGTGTTTACTATGAGCTGTTGGTCTGAGTCAAGGAGGCTATTTTGTTGCAGCAAATTCTTGAAGAGTGCAATGTGAAAAATTGTGGGACTTGTAGGGTCCGAGCAGTGAGGTTGTTGTCACCTCCATTACTTGGACAGCTTACTTTCAGAGACTTTGCGAATGAAGAATTTATGTTGGTTTCATTGTAAATGCGGGTTCTAAAGTTTGTGCACCTTGCTTGGCCTATTGTGTGAGATCCTGTATGAACCCAAAAGGCAAAAATAGTGATATTAATATTTAGATATTTTTTATAATCATATTGTCAAAATTATTTCAAAAGAACTCTTCTCCCATTAGCCCTCCCAAAATTTTAAAAAAAAAATTTAATTTTCTTCCACTAATTTTTTTTTCTAAAAATTAATAACTCTTCTCCCATTAGCCCTCTCACTTAAATATTTTTCATAAAAGATCTCTTAAATTTTAATTTTTGCATTTTTGTTCTCACAAGTTTGTAGTATTGATCCACCATTGTGTAGATAGATCTTGAAAAAAAGCATTTGTCTAATGAAGAAATTAAACACACCTAGGAGAGCCACCATGTCCTTGACAAAGAGACCTTTGCTTTGGAATGCGGAGATGAGGCCAGTGAGACTCATTGTTGGGGCAGGGATGTTGTTACTATTAGTAGCACTAAAACTAGCAGTAGTTGAGTCCCTTCTACCCAACAGAACTGTCCAACTAGGACCACCCAACTGAAAATATTTATATTATATAAACACTGTAAATAATTAATCTCACTAACAATAATGTGAATTGGAACAATTACTTTGTAATACTTGAAAAAAAAAATTTCTTTTCAGTTCAACACAATTAACCAAAACGATAAATCAATCAGACACACACAAAAAAAAAAAAAAAAAAACCCATTAAGTTGTAGAATTAAATAGCATTACTGAACTGAAAATTAATGAAAGATTGGTAGCGCGTCGTTAACACTCCAAAAATAAATTAACCTTACTTCTTAACACAATAAACACAGTAGCTAGTTGAGTAAGGGTCGATCCCACAGAGAGTGTCTGCAATTTATTTATTTTATTTATTCTGACTAAATCTAAATTAAAATCCAATTAATAACAAAACAATAAAAGGGGTGTTGGAATTTTGATTAAACTAATTACGAATGAAAATTAAATTAATAACAAAAATCAATGAATTTAAAACTTCAGTTCTTCGGTTCAATCTCACCCTCACAGTCAATGGAACAATCAATCAATTATAACATTATTCTACCCTTTAATGAATCTAATAATCCTAGGTAACAACAAGCTCTGCTACCCGAAATTTCCCTTAATTCCTCACTAGTGAAACAAGCTCTCCATTAGATTCTAACCATTACACAATTTAGAATAAGCTCTCTAAATTTAATATAATGGCAGCATTAATATCTAGGAAATTAG
The DNA here is from genome assembly GCA_008638375.1 of Nyssa sinensis. NCBI lineage: Eukaryota > Viridiplantae > Streptophyta > Magnoliopsida > Cornales > Nyssaceae > Nyssa > Nyssa sinensis. The sequence goes on from CM018050.1 coordinate 4,881,055, forward strand.
ATTATTCTAAGCAACAATCACACAAGCTCGGACTGTTTAACTTAGGACATGATAATCATAGCAATAAACAAAAGCTTGACCACAATCATCTATCACTATTTGCCACAATTGATTAGGAACCATATCAATTACGTAATATACCTCCTAAATCTAGCAATTGATAATAATCTGATCAATCTAACAGGCCTTAATTAAATCAATCAAATCAAATATCGATAAATAATTAAAACAGATTATCATGAACAGATTCATAAAAAGGGAGAAATAACGTTACTGTATTGATTCAACCATTAAACTGTAATGAGGGTTCGAAATTCCCTAGAGATGAATTAAAAAAATTAGCCTGACATGCTTGTATAATAAAACAAAATTAATAATTTATTCCTATTTTACTCTGTACTGCCGCACTGTTGCTTCCACGTCTCGCGCGCACACTGTTCTTCCTTCTTTCTTCAACCTGTGCCGCAGCTCCCGTTTCTCCGCCCTCTCCTTTTTTTTTTGTCTCTTAGGTTTTTCTTCCTTTTATTTACTCCCTCCTGAGCCCCACTTCATTTCTTTTTTTCTCTTTGGCCTGCACCTAGACCGCAGCCCACCTGCTTTTGCTTTGACTTTACTTATTTTTTTTACTTCTTTTCCCGTCGTTCAGCCGTGCCTTGCCAAGCCCACAACCCACAATTGAACTTTCTTCTTTTTTTCTTTTGTCTTTATCTATCTCTTGTGTTTCTTTATTTTCTTCATGCTCCAGAGTAAAAGCCATCCAGCACCCAACTGCACTGCTTTATTCTTTCTCTTCCAGCAGGCCCATTTTAATTACTGAATCTTGCGAGCTATTTTTCTATTTCAAAACGACTTCATCTTGACTCGGACTCTTCACGACAGTTGTAGCCCTGGATGCGTAGCTAATTCTCAAATTTTGAATCTCCTGATTTGAATTTCAGAAACTCAAGTTATGGTCCGTTGAAGTTAACTGGTCGGACAGAATTTCACTGAACGGAACAGCTTTCCAGCCTGATTTCGAAACAATGTTTGGAGGCCCAAAAAAACTCGGATTTTTACAAACCAGACCTTTCTGAAAAGCCCAAGACGTCCTCTAAAAACTTCATGAAGACCACTTCCTCATTCTCGAGCTCTAACATCATCCAAATCTCAAATGAAGTTATATAGGTAAAATCTGTTCAAAAATCAAAAATTACACAAAATTATTCTTTTACCATCAATGCTTCCCTAATTCAATAAATGAATTAATTAGCTCACTTCATTAGAAAATATGTCACAAAACTAAATATAAGAGAATTAAAAATATGAAATATTATGCTCTCATCAAATTCTCCCACACTTAGTTTTTACACGTCCTCGTGTAAACAGAACTACGAACAAAACAATAGGTTCACTTGAATCCATCAAACCAAACTTTCAAAGGTCTTAAGTTCAATAGCTCTTCCATGAAAATTAATGGTAAGACTAGTAGGAACTTGGTTAATACTTTATCAATCAATTCACAACAACAACATTGTCATTTTTCACAAAACAATTTCAAAATTCAAGTGCATGCATGCAAGTACCTTTCCTATGATCAACATGAATTCACAACTAAGTCCATATGGGAGAACAACTATGCACATTATTTTAAGACTCGAAACATAGCTTTTCCACTATTACTTTTCACACAATTATTTTTTTCCTTTTAGGTGAGTGCATTTTATCCTCCCTCTCACCTTTTGCATACATTTTCGGTTGACTGCGTTTTACGCTCCATCTCAACTCCCCAGTGAGTGCATTTTACGCTCCATCTCACTTTATGCATGTGTTTATGAGTGAGTGCGTTTTACGCTCCATCTCAACCCACCACATGATTCACTTACTTCTCTTTTTTTTTTTCATTTTGAAATTCATTTCTCTCATATAACTCCATAATTAAAAACCAAAATGAGCAGTTAAGTAAGTTCTAAGTCTTGAAACTAATGCACATAGTTAGACATCCAAACAACTTAGCTAATAAAACATGTATCTCAAATTCAAGCACCCATGCATATAAAAACCAATTAGTTTTCAGCCGTTCAAGTGTGGATTGTGACTTGGTCATCATTATTCGTCAATTAATTAAACATCAACAAAAACCTGAAAGTCAACATTAATTCTCACACATTCATTGGCGACCTTCAAGAGCTTAGCCAAATAAAATCCAAATAAAACCATCCAATTCCGCACACCAACATTTTTTTTATTTTTGTTTTTCATTTTTTTTTGTTTAAATAATAATCTAAAAATAATAAAAAAATAATAAAAAATCTAGCAACCTTTAAAAAAAAAATAATAATAATAATAAATAAATAAAACAAAGGTTGAAATCCTCTCCCCCACACTTAAACCTTACATTGTCCCCAATGTAAGAGAATGATGCAAAGAAGAAATGACAAAAAATAAAAAGAAAAAGGGAAGAGATAACAAATCTGGTTTCTTGGGTTGCCTCCCAAGCAGCGCATTTGTTTCACGTCGTTTGCCCGACAACTTGCTCCTCAACCTGAGCAAACCGGATCCTCCAAATCCACTACCTCAACATTCTCTACTTGAAAACCTTCATAAAAAGGTTTAAGTCTATGACCATTCACCTTAAAAACTTTTCCCGTTGTCGGGCTTTGAATTTCCACTGCACCATGATGAAAAACATTAGTAATAACAAAAGGACCAACCCAATGAGAACACAACTTACCTGGGAATAACTTAAGCCTTGAATGGTAAAGTATAACTTTTTGTCCAACAGCAAAGTTCTTCCTAGAAATCTTCTTGTCATGAAAGGCCTTTGTCTTTTCCTTGTATATTTTGGAGCTCTCATATGCTTCATTCCTCAATTCCTCTAGCTCTTGTAATTGTAACTTCCTATGTTCTCCAGCCTTATCCATATCCATGTTGCATTGCTTGATTGCCCAAAAAGCCTTATGCTCTAATTCCACAGGAAGATGACATGGTTTGCCAAATACTAACCTATAAGGTGACATGCCAATAGGAGTCTTATATGCCGTCCTGTAGGCTCATAATGCATCCTTCAACCTCAAACTCCAATCCTTTCTATTCGGCTTGACTACTTTCTCCAAAATGGACTTGATCTCTCCATTAGACACCTCAGCTTGGCCATTGCTTTGTGGATGGTACGATGTGGAAATCTTATGCACAACATTGTATTTCCTAAACATTGCCTCCAACATCTTATTGCAAAAGTGCGTTCCTCTATCACTAATAATGGCCTTTGGAGTTCCAAACCTGACAAATATATTAGATTTCACAAAATCTGCAACAACTTTAGAACTGTCAGTCTTGGTGGCTTTAGCTTCCAACCACTTAGAAACATAATCAATGGCCAAAAGTATGTAAATATTACCAAAAGAGGAAGGAAATGGTCCCATAAAATCAATGCCCCAAACATTAAAAATCTCAACAATCAGAATAGGAGTCTGTGGCATTTGATTTCTATGCGATATATTACCTGTCCTTTGACAATTTTCACATGATTTACAAAACAGATAAGAGTCCTTAAATAGAGTTGGCCAATAAAAACCACAATCCAAAACCCTACGAGCTGTTCTTTTAGATCCAAAATGACCTCCACAAGCATAAGAATGACAGAAGGTTAAAATAGATAAAAATTCATTTTCAGGCACACACCTTCTTATTACCTGATCAGCACAAAATTTCCATAAGTATGGGTCATCCCACACATAATATTTAGCATCATTTTTGAGCTTATCTTTTTGAGATTTAGAAAGATTATCAGGCAAATGTTTACCGACTAAATAATTTGCAGTAAGCGCATACCAGGGTAATGCCTTATCAACAAAAACTAATTGCTCATCTGGAAAAGACTCTTGCAATGGCAACTCATTTTCATCTTGTATCAACCTGCTCAAATGATCTGCTACCACGTTTTCTGCCCCTTTCTTATCTTTAATCTCCAAGTGAAATTCCTGTAACAGCAAAATCCATCGAATAATCTGAGGTTTGGATTCCTTCTTTGAAAGCAAATACCTGAGAGCAGCATGATCAGAATAAACCACAACTTTAGTACCAAGAAAATAAGACCGAAATTTTTCTAAAGCAAAAACAACAGATAAAAGTTCTTTTTTAGTCGTAGTGTAATGAATCTGAGCTGCATTTAAAGTCCTAGAGGCATAATAAATGGCATGAACAGCTCAGCCAACTCTTTGTCCTAACACAGCTCCTACTGCATAATTGCTTGCATCACACATAATTTCAAATGGAAACTCCCAATTTGGTGGCTGTATCACCGGTGCTGAAGTTAATAACTTCTTTAATTTGTCAAATGCATCCTTACACTCCTCATCAAACTGAAACCGTACATCCTTTTACAACAACTTACACAAAGGCAATGCTATCTTTGAAAAATCTTTGATAAATCGACGATAAATACCTGCATGACCAAGAAAAGAACGAATCTCCCACACATTTGCAAGGTAAGGCAGAGCAGAAATAATATCTATCTTTGACTTATCTACCTCTATTCCTTTAGTTGAAACAACATGCCCAAGAACTATACCTTGCTCTACCATGAAATGACACTTCTCCCAGTTGAGAACAAGATTAGTTTCTAAACATCGATCAAGCACACGAGTCAAATTATTTAAGCATGCATCAAATGAATCTCCATATATTGTGAAATCATCCATAAACACCTCAATGCGACTCTCTAAAAGATCAGAAAATATACTTACCATGCATCGCTGAAAAGTCCCTGGTGCATTACACAGTCCAAACGGCATTCTACGGTAAGCAAATGTACCAAATGGACAGGTGAAGGTTGTCTTTTCTTGATCTTCTGGAGCAATCACAATCTGGTTATAACCTGAAAAACTATCCAGAAAACAATAATAAGTATGGTCAGCTAATCTCTCTAACATCTGATCAATAAAAGGAAGAGGAAAATGATCTTTTCGGGTTACAGAATTCAACTTCCTGTAGTCAATACAAACTCTCCAACTTGTTTGCACACGTGTGGGTACCAACTCATTATTATCATTCTGAACTACTGTGACACCAGATTTCTTTGGCACAACTTGCACTGGACTTACCCATTGGCTATCTGAAATTGGGTAAATGATACCTGCATCAAGTAACTTCAGAATCTCCTTTTTCACTGCCTCCATCATTAGTGTATTCAATCTGCGCTGAGCTTCCCTAGTTGGTTTAGCTCCTTTTTCTAACAGAATGCGGTGCATACACACAGCAGGGTTGATCCCTTTGATATCTACAATTGTCCAACCAAAAACCGTTATATGCTCCCTTAGAACTGTTAACAGTTTGTCCTCCTGCACTTTAGTCAAATTGCTAGCGATAATCACTGGCAGTGTATCATTCTCCCCTAAATATGCATACTTCAAGTGAGCTGGTAATGGTTTCAGTTTTACAATAGGGGCCTGCACAACAGAAGGTAAAAGTTTCTTGTGAGTAACAGGTAACTGAATGGAAGATACTGCACACTTATCTAAAATCACAGGTAAAGAATGTAATGTAGCTACAGTCTCCTTCAGATCTTGATTCTGCTCAATTTCTTCTTCTTTCTCTAATTCCAAACTATTGGTAATTGCAACCTCCAAATTTTCCTTACTTGTTTGCTCAAAAACTTCCTGCAGTAAAGGGTTAATAACATCAACAGCAAAAATATGATCAATATCACTAGGGTACCTCATAGTATCATAAATGTTAAATTGAATCTTTTCACCATCAAATTCCATGGTCAAGGTACCATTATGCACATCAATCATTGTTCTAGTTGTTTTCAAGAATGGTCTCCCCAATAAAATATGTGCAGGATTAGGGGATGTATCATCATCCATATCCACAATGTAAAAATCTGCAGGAAATATTAATTCATTCACCTGCACTAACACATCCTCAATCAACCCTTTAGGGTAGGCATTAGTACGATCAGCCAACTGTATAATAACACCAGTATTTTTCAAAGAACCTAGATTTAAAGAAGCATAAACAGATCATGGCATAACATTAATAGGAGCTCCTAAATCTAACATGGCTCTTTCAAATCTAGTGTTTCCTATTCTACATGGAATGGTGAACATACTTGGATCCTTACACTTAGGGGGGAGCTTTCTTTAAAGAACAGCTAACACATTCTCCCCCACACTTACCTTCTCATCATCTCTTAATTTCTGCTTGTTAGTGCATAATTCTTTCAAAAACTTTGCATACCTTGGCACTTGCTTAATTGCATCTAGTAGAGGAATATTCACCTCTACCTTGCGGAATGTCTCTAAAATTTATTTCTCTTGCTCCTCCTTCTTAGACCTTGTACACCTGTATGGAAAAGGTAGGGGGTTAGTCTTAACTTGACTAGAAGGGTTCCGAATTACCTTAGATATTTCTGTCTCATCTTTAACCCCCCTCCCCAACAACTACAGCAGTGGATTTTGGCACCTCCAATTGTTTGCCACTCCTCAATGTTATAGCATTTGCATTTTCTCTTGGATTAATAATGTAACAACCTGAATTTTTTTTTTAAATAAATAAAATTTTCAAGTTGTTATCATATTTTTTTTTTTTATTATTATTATTGTTATGATGTGTGTATATATATATATATATATAAATTAAATTGTTTGGTGTGTATATGTGTGTACATATGAGTGTGTATTTAAATGTGTATATATATATGTATAAAAGCTGATTGTGTGTGCCATGTGGGTGGGAGTGTGCAGTGAGTGAGTGCGTGATGGAGTGTAAAACACTCTAAGGGGCATGGGAGGCATGGTGTGTGTAAGAGGGTGGTTGGAAGTGTGTGAGTGTGGTCTGTATGTATATGTGTGTGTGGTGGGAGTTGAGAGGAACAGACCGATCGTGAGATTAGAGAGAGAGAGAAAGAGAGATATAGAGAGAGAGAGAAAGTGAAGGCAAAGAGAGAGTGGGAACTGTGAAGAGAAGAGAGAAGAAAGGAGGAAGAGAAGCTGAGAGCCAGAGGAAGGACAAGGGGGTTGAACCAAGAGAAGGAGAGAGAAACGGAGGTAAAATTACAAAACCCATTATTTTCTCTCTCTAGAAATCTCATATATGCATGATCTGTTTTGTAGCCTATTGCTTAGATTTAATTGTTAGAACTTATAGAGCATAAAATATGGAGAATTTAGGGACAAGAATCAACCAAAATGGTTGAGAAATGAGGGAGAAAAATGGATGTGCAGGTCACGGCCATGGGGGGGAGTCTAGGCTTTTCATTGCAATTGGGAGCTTCAAAACAGTGTTAAAATGTCCAAAAATTACTTTGGGATGGTTTGGAATCGAAAGAGGGTTTGAAAACGCCAAAAAAAATCAAGTTTAAAAACTTGATTTTTACAGTTCCGGCGACGTCGCCGGAGAAGGTAACCGAAGACTGCCGGAACCCTACCGGAAAAATGGGGGGGGGCAGATGATGACTGTACGGGTCTGGGTCGGGTCGGTTCGGGTCGGGTCGGGCTTGGGCTGACCCGCCCCTGCCACGTGTCGCTCACTGGTTTTAAATTAAAAACCAAATTGGGGCGTTTGGTTACGGAGATAAGAAATTAAAAACTTTTAAATTAAAATAGGAACAGGGATATCCTATCCCTGTTCTGGATAAGCCCTGTTTGGTTAACCTGATTAAGAATAGCAAATTAAACTAGTTTCAATTTGAACCTTTTGGAATTTGAACCTTTTGGAATTTGAACCTTTTAGAATTTGAACCTTAACCCTGAACTTTCGGAAATTACAAATTGACCCCCCAACTATTGGAAATTTCACTTTTACCCACCTGATTAAATTATTAATAAAATATTAATTAAATTAATTGATTAATTATTTAATTAAATTAATTTAATTAATTAAATATTCAAATATATTTCAGAGTCCAAATGGGACAAGTCATTAGTGTATTTTGACTATCTCGGTCATTCTGAGACCAATGGTGAGGTCCGTTTTACGAGACGGGGTCCCAAAAAATAAAAGACACGTAGCAACGTATAAAATTACCAAAATACCCCTGAATTGAAATACAATCAAATGAACTCCGAATTAGGTAAACAAATAGTGAAACTTTATTATCTCGAGCATTCCGGACTCAACCGTAGAGTCCGATTTGTGAAAAGAAGTCACAAAATGTAAGGACCCGTGTAAAGTACAAAATGACTGTTTTGCCCTTTTTAACCCAAGTGTCCGAATTGAATTCTACGAAAGCCTAAACTTATTTTCTTCAACGTCCCGGATTCAACAGTAGAGTTTAATTTAGCAAAGTAGAAGCTTATAAGATAAAGACGTAAAATTTGATGAATAGCATAATTCAAGTGACGATTAAACTGAGTTTCATGTTATGAATTTTAGGGACACGGAGAGGCAAAGAGAAGGTGACCTGACCTTCAGTATTCTTACGGTGGTTTCACTTGACTACGAGTATAATTTTCCGGTTTGAGATCGATTACCAGGTACGATATATTGTGCTAAGTAAGAAATAGAATTGAGATTAGGAATACTTGCTTTGCTGTATTAATTGTTCACATGTTTGTCTGAGTGTTCACATGCTTATGTGCTATGTGTTATCTTGTTTAGTTGGATGATGATTATGGGTATATCGCATGTGTTAACGTGGTGTGTGAATTATCTACTTTGAAGAACTATTGATGTTATGAATTGTACACTTGAAAGCATGTTTTATGTATGAATGAAATGCATCATTGACATTGCATTATGACATGATGAGATTAGAGCATATTGGCATGGTGTGATTCCTTGGACATGGCGTGGGTAAGCACTTGGTGCTTTGCATTATGAGGGTGCAGATCCTGTGGTGAAAAACCCAAAATCGGCCATTAGGTACTTGCGAGCCTGACGGATTCCGGACCGTGAAGCGAGACATAAGTGGCGATACTCATGCCAGCGGAGAATGACCGTATCATGAGACATGGGTGGCATAGAGTTGCATGGGTGTGTCACGCATCTTGCTCATATACTGTATACTGTTTACATACTGTCATTATGATATAGAATGCCATATAGAAATAACTGTACACTCGTACATGCCACGACCTTAGTTTTGTTTCTTGCATTAGCATTATATTGTACCAGCATGTTGAGCTGACCCCTTTAGTGGGGCAAACATTTCAGATGATGTTCCAGCTGTACGGGATATAGAGACGGTCTGATTGAGGGTTATATTGGGCCCGATGGGCGCTTTTGATATTATGTAAGGGCATAAGCCCGAGACTGTAATTCATTTTGAATATTGTGAACCAACGGACCAGACTTTATGTATGTATCAGAACAGTGTACGGAATGTATGAGAATGTCATTATTATCTTTCATTTCTTTATTATTTTATTTCTTTTTGTCTCGTTACTCACGCCTCGGGTTCGCTGGAATTTGGGGCGTGACAAATAATAGTTTGAGAAGGTAGCTTACCTGAGCCTTGAGAATCCAATCGACCAACTGTGGTAGCAAGCTGACTTACTTGATTCTCTAGATTTTGTATGGAAGTCCTTGTCTCTTGTTGGAATTGCTGTGTATTGGTCATGAAAGCTTTAAACATATCCTCAAGAGATGTTCCAGAACTGGAAGGAACTGCTTGTTTAGGTGGATACTGCTGTTGAACCTGTTGAAAATTGGTTTGGTTATTTGAAAAAGCATTCTGCATTGGTTGCCTATTTCCTCCATAGCTCAAATTGGGATGATCTCTCCATCCTGGATTGTAAGTATTAGAGTATGGATCATATCGGCGCTGGGGTTGTCCTGGGAAATTCACTACTGCATTCGCTTGCTGAACAGTTTCATATTCTTGCAATGTTGGACACCCATCTGAATTATGTCCTGACAACGAACAAATTCCACACACTTTTGCCGCTTGCATGTTCCCTACAGCCATTTGACGAACCAAAGCAGTTAAATCAAAAATTTAACGTTCAATGTTAGAAGTACTTACCTCATTCACCTTTTTAGGTGTGTGCTCCATTCTGGTTCCACACTGCTATGAATTGGCTGCCATGTTTGAAATCAAAGTCCTAGCAGCATCTGGGGTCTTATCAACCAATGCTCCTCCACTAGCAGCATCTATCATACTTCTATCCATTGGCAATAGTCCCTCATAAAAATATTGAATTAAATGCTGGTCATCAATTTGGTGTGGTGGACAGCTCGAACATAACTTCTTGTACCTCTCCCAATACTCGTAAAGAGATTCTCCATTATATTGTCTGATGCTACATATCTCTTTCCTTATATTAGCAGCCCTAGAAGCAGTAAAATATTTCTCCAAAAATAGCCTCTTCATCTCATTCCATGTCTGAATCGATCCGGAAGGAAGGTAATATAACCAATCCTTTGCCAAGTCTGCCAATGAGAATGGAAAAGCCCTAAGCTTTATCTGTTCCTCTACTATTCCTTGCGGCTTCATGCTAGAACACACCACATGAAATTCTTTCAGATGCTTGTATGGATCTTCACTTGTAAGACCACGAAAAGTAGGCAAAAGATGTATTAGTCCTGATTTCAATTCAAAAGCAGCATCTAAATTAGGATACTCAATACACAATGGTTGTTGATTTAGATTAGGAGTAGCCAACTCCCTCAAAGTCCTAGCAGCCCTATTGTTATTAGGAGCATCCATATCTTCTTCTTCTGAATCACTGTATGAATGGTTAGAAGATAATTCAAGTGCTATGTTCAAGCCAGGTGATGCAACAATAGCTTTTTCAGAATTTGTGGTTGCAATTCGAGCTTGCCGAGTCTCTTTTCTCAACCTTCGTGCAGTTTTCTCAATTTCTGGATCAAATCTTAATTCGTCAGATTGAGAAGATCGAGTCATAAACCAAAAAGAAATAGAAAATAAATAAAAAAATTAAAAATAAATAACCAAACAATAAATCGCAAATTTCTAAATAAATAGTGCAAGCTAGAAAACTCCACCAAAGCTATAAAAAAAAAAAATAAGAAAAATCAGAATTTGATAAACAAAAATTAAAACACAGATTGACCTAAAAGCAACGAATTAAAAAAAATAAAAAAAATCAGCCAGAATAAATAAAAAAAATGACAGAAAACACTCCTCGGCAACGGCGCCAAATTTTGGTAGCGCGTCGTTAACACTCCAAAAATAAATTAACCTTACTTCTTAACACAATAAACACAGTAGCTAGCTGAGTAAGGGTCGATCCCACAGAGAGTGTCTGCAATTTATTTATTTTATTTATTCTGACTAAATCTAAACTAAAATCCAATTAATAACAAAACAATAAAAGGGGTGTTGGAATTTTGATTAAACTAATTACGAATGAAAATTAAATTAATAACAAAAATCAATGAATTTAAAACTTCAGTTCTTCGGTTCAATCTCACCCTCACAGTCAATGGAACAATCAATCAATTATAACATTATTCTACCCTTCAATGAATCTAATAATCCTAGGTAACAACAAGCTCTGCTACCCGAAATTTTCCTTAATTCCTCACTAATGAAACAAGCTCTCCATTAGATTCTAACCATTACACAATTTAGAATAAGCTCTCTAAATTTAATATAATGGCAGCATTAATATCTAGGAAATTAGATTATTCTAAGCAACAATCACACAAGCTCGGACTGTTTAACTTAGGACATGATAATCATAGCAATAAACCAAAGCTTGACCATAATCATCTATCACTATTTGCCACAATTGATTAGGAACCATATCAATTACGTAATTGATCTGTCGTGGAAATCAATCAAATTACCAAACTAAACTACTAGTATAGTAGAGAAGTAAGGGTCGAACCCACAGAGACTGTTGATTGTTTAAAAACCTAAGTTGAGATTAATTTCAATTCAAATTTACAAAGAGTGATTGTTTGTTGATTTTCTTTCCTAAAATTAAATGAGAACTATACTTAAAGCAAATATTTAACTGAATTAATGAGGAATCAAATTAAAGAGAATTCCTAGGGTGTTGAATCCACCACTAATCTTGTAATTAGCTTCAATTGTATTAATTCTTGGGTCATTCAATTTGGATGTAAAAGACGTATTTTGGCTACAAGCCTCAATACAATCATCAAGAAAATCACGCACCAAAACCCTAAGCACGAATCATCTTTGGTCAATACAAATTGTCTACGCTAATTCTAAGGTCATAGTCACAATTTGTTTTCCCTGAGTTATGACTCGTCCTACGGTTTTGATGTATGTACACATATTACTATTGTATAACCACATAAACAAAATCACAGAAATTGATTATGTGCAATTGAATAATACGATCAATGCTTTAATAAAATCTCAATGTTATACAATCAACATCCAAGACTAATTAACCCAAAAATAAAATACAAAAAAAACAATATTACTTGACTAGGGTTTCATCTAAACCCTAGGAATAAGAGAACTTAGCCCATAATCGTGGAAGAGGAGACCATAGCCATGGAGTTCTTCATCTTCTTCTTCGGAGTTGTCTCTTTCCTTCTTTTCTTCCTCTCTAGATCTCCAAGACGGCCTCCTCTCTTTTTCAAAACCCTAGGTTACAATATTATTCCCTTTTTTCCAAAAATACCCTTACAAAATAATAATTTAGGAGAATAACATAAAATCCCGTAATTAGGCATTAGGGGCCCAAAAAGGGAGTCTAAAGTGTTCCAAAATAGAGCCTATAATGTTAAAATGGGCCCTAGTCCACCTATATATGGATCAAGCCTCTCTTCTAACCCAAAATCACTTGTTTTTCACTTCTTTTCGCACTTCAAAGCCCAATATTTTCCTTTTGCTCCAAATCCACCATTAAATCATCAACTTTATCAAGCTTTCTCTGCAAAAAGATAAAATAAGAATTAACTAGCAAATGCATATAGATTGGAGAAATTAAAATAATAAAAGTGCAAGAATATTTAGGATTAACAAGATAAATATGCACTTTTTAACCAGTTATCACACCCCCCAACTTACACTTTGCTAGTCCTCGAGCAAAGCCAAGGAAACAAGAGATAAAAATACAACTAACTAAATCCTCTTTCGTGGGATACACGATTGCATTTACCATATGCAATAAGGCTTTAAACCCCTAGGTTACCCTAGTGGACGAGTTATAATCTCGTGAGGGTTTGCAGTGAATCTACCCACAAAATTCGACACCCCCCAACTTGAACATAATATACTCCACAATTAATAAAAATGAATCTTAATGAATGTAAAACTGAGTTACAATCGAATCAAAGTAACAATTATGTCACTAAAAACAATCTGTGAATTTTCCAAGTGCTCATAAATGGATAGAATCAGTGTGCATAAAAGCAACAACCATAACAAGATGTCTAGGCAATGAAACTTCTTTTCAAACAGGCATTACTTTGACTCCAAATCTCACCAAAAGATATCACTCACAAATGAAGCTCATAGAGATGGGGTGCATATGTATCCTCTCATACATGTGGATAGAATAATTGTTGAGTACAAATCAAGTGATCCACATGCAAACATGAATGAAAGCACAACAAGAATAATATAGAGAGAATTCTAACCACTACGAAAATCAACTCCCAATGCCACATGATCACTACAGTCACATCCTCAATCATCAACTACGACACCTTCGGGGTCGGCTAGGTCTTTGTTTTTGGTTGTAACGTAGGTCAGGGTCAAAGATAATGTAGGGGTAAGTGAACAATAATCTCCATGTGATAAGCAAAGAAGTTGAAGTGAATAAACTGGAGTTTTCCAAATTCATCATCTCTTTTGAACATTGCAACACCACTCCCAAAATTCCAATAAAAGCATTCCCAAACTACTCACAACTTTTCTACTTGAGCAAACCACAAAGAAAAGGAAAAGGCAATGAAATATATATATATTTTTTCTTTTTTCTTTGTTTTTTTTTTTTTTTTTGATTGTTCTTTTTTTTTTTTTCTCTTTTGTCTCTCTTTTTTTTTTTTTTTTTGATACTGAATAAAATTACAATAAAAGAAAAATGTACATCTTCACTTCTCTACTTTCCCAACACCAATTTCTCAAAGAAAAATCATCCAACTTCTTCACCCAAAGCGAGGCTACTGGCTATGAAAAGAAAGATATAATAATAAAGGCTCAACTTGGTTCCAATCAGGTAAATAATGTAAAGATGCAGGAAACAAACGAACAGGCTCAAAGTAGAAAAAGGGCCTAGTTTCATTCCCCAAAGGCAAGAAGTATCATCCGACATCTGAACTGAGTGACTTTAGACATGTGACAATGACAATTGATAGAAAGGAAATATGCAAACTGTATAACCCTCAAAATAAAGTTCAAGCTCAAATCTACATAGTATGGGTTATAAGTCTCAGTCAATGCCATCATGATACTAGAGTTTCACAGTCTAACCATCAAATCATAGAGTCACAAGAGTAGCAACCCAATTTGTCTCCAATTATGAAAGTTAGGGAAAGACAAATCACTAACAGTGCACAACTATCACAATGATTCTCATGCAAGCTCAGAAATACATAAATACGCTCAAAATAATAAAATTGTAATCATGAAGTATATTGAGCTCAAGTTGGCAAAATAATAGCAACTCCCCCCAACTTATTTGACACCTTGTCCTCAAGGGGACATGACATGAAAGAACATGAAATATAACGAAATAAGTAAAAGGAAGAAGTGCACCTGAGTGGAGAGAACTAAGGGGGCAACGAGGCCGGTGAATCAGAAGGTTTGGGGGCCCATTTCTCATTTGATTGCTCAATGCAGTGACTGGACGGGTTTGAATTGACCGTTTGCGCGAAGTGGATTCAACTGTAATGGCACGGCTTTTGGAAGCTTTCGGGCGACCCATGGATCCCTACAATAACAAGCTAAACAATAAAAATCATTAGGATCATAAAATCTAAAAATGGGCATAACAAAACAAATTAGAATGTGGAATGGCTTGCCATGCAATTTTGTTTAGTGTTGTGTTTTTTTTTTTTTTTTTTTTGGTTTGGCTAACAATGTAATCAATTATTAAGGTCCTTGACCTCGACTAGCCCGACTATACGTTCTTTAATTCCCATCCCATCATTTGCGAAACAGCTTCAAATGTGAAAATCCTCTCATCCAATTGTTTTTCATTTTTTCATTTTTATTTTTCTCTTTTTTTTTATTCTTTTTTTTATTTATTTATTTATTTTTTTGTTTATTTTTTTTTGAATGAAAAATAGAATAATAACAAAATAAAATAAAATAAATAAAATAATAATAATAATAATAAAATAAATAGAAAAAATAAAAATACAATAAAATAAAATAAACTAAAATAAAATAAAATAAAATAATAAATAATAATAATAATAATAATAGAAAATAAAATAAAATAAAATAAATAAATAAATAAAAATAAAAGGAAAAAAAATAATAAAAATAATAATAAAAAAAAATAGGAAAAAAATAAAAAATAAAAACTAAAAACAAAGTAAGAACATAGGAAAGGAGGTAATGGCTGGAGATGATGGTGATGGAGGGACGGATCGGCGGTGGTTATGGTGATGATGGGTGTTGCGTTGGGGGTTCGGCTGGGGCTGTGGGGGATGGAGATGCTGTGCGACGGTTTGGTGGTGCTGTGATTATGGAGGTGCGGTGGAGATGTGGGTTAGGGCTGTGCTGTGGTGCGATGGTGGAGGGAGAGAGAGATGCAGTCAGATTTGGGCTGGAGATTCGGTTGACGGTGATGGCTGGTGGTGATTGGAGGTGCAGTGGGTTCGGCGGTTGTGCTGCAGTTAGGGGGTTCGGTGGAGAGGGGGGGCACTGGTGCGGCGGACGGTGGATCTGATGGGGGAGGATGGGAGTTGTGGTGGGCACGGTGATTCGGGGGCGAGGCTGGAGGTTCTGTTGCGGTGGAGATGGAGGTTGCGGGCGGTGATGGCAGCGACGGGATCAGGGGCTGTGGTGGAGGTAGTGGTTAGCGGTGGTGATGGGTGATGGCGGATCTGAGGCGGTCGACGGTGGTGGATGGAGTTGCGGCTGGGCTGTGATGGTGGTTGTGGTGGAGTTATGGCTGGAGGGGTCGGCGGTGAAGATGGGAGATCGGGCGGTGGAGCGGTGATGGATCGACTGGTGGTGGGGGCGCGGTGATGGAGATGGGGTTGTGGTGGTGTTGTGTGATAGTGGTGACGGCTGGAGAGGGGGCTGGTGGTGAGAGAGAGTTAGGTTTCTTTTTTTTTTTTTTTTGAATGTTTTTTTTTTTTTTTTTTTTTTTGTGTTTTTTTTTTTTTATTTTGTTTTTCTTTTTCATTCTTTTGAATTTTGAATTTTTGATTTTTTTTTTTTTTTTTTTTAAAAAATTGAATTAAAAGTGCTCAAGCTTTTTGAGAAAAGCTCAAGCTTTTTGGGACAGCACCTTAAGGGCTTTGAGAAAAGAAAAAGAGCTCGAGCTTTTCTTGGAGTGCTCGAGCTTTTCGGGACAGAATATTTAACCAATTTTTGATGAAAAAGTGCTCAAGCTTTTTGACGAGTGCTCGAGCTTTCTGGACCAGAAACATTTGGAAAAAAAAACATGAGAAAATGCTCGAGCTTTCTGAAATTGTTCGAGCTTTTTAGTCCAGAAAACAAACATGACTAAAGAGTGACCCCTCTTTTTTTTTTTTTTTTTTTAAAACAATAAGAATAAAATAAATAATAAACACCTACAAAACAATAAAAAGAAAACTCAATTAAAAACAACAAAAATAAACAAAAATAAAATAAAATAAACTGAACTAAACTAAACTAAAATAAAATAAAATTGGGTTTCCTCCCAAAAGAAGAGCTAAGTTTAATGTCTTCAGCCAGACACAGCAAGAGGGGAAAAACATCAATCAATATAAACTGGGTCTTCAAGACCAATCTCCTCAATCAAACTCCCTTCCTCCACACCATCAATAAACAATTTCAACCTTTGGCCATTAACTTTGAAAGTTTGGCCACTCCGAGGGTTATGAATTTCTATCGCACCATGAGACCAAGATTGAACAACCTCATATGGACCATCCCATCTAGACCGTAACTTCCCAGGAAACAACCGTAACTTAGAGTTAAACAACCACACTTTTTGACCGGGCTCAAAGGACTTACGATTAATGTGAGAATCATGGAATGCCTTAGTCCTAGCCTTGTAAATGCGGGAACTCTCATACGCATCATTCCTAAGCTCCTCTAACTCATTGAGTTGGAGCTTCCGATTAGAGCCGGCAACAAGCATATCAAAGTTGAATTTCTTAATGGCCCACATGGCCTTATGCTCTAGCTCCACCGGGAGATGACAAGCTTTACCGAAAACCAATCGGTAAGGAGACATGCCAATAGGGGTCTTGTAAGCGGTACGATATGCCCACAAAGCATCGTTTAAACGTAAAGACCAATCTTTTCGATCGGGCCGTACCGTTTTCTCAAGAATTGACTTGACCTCCCTATTTGACACTTCAACTTGCCCACTAGTCTGGGGATGGTAAGGAGTGGCGACTTTATGAGTGATGGAATATTTTTGAAGCACGATTGCAAAGGGTCTATTACAGAAATGAGACCCTCCATCACTAATAATCGCCCGTGGCATACCAAACCGAGAGAATATATTCTCTTGAATGAATTTGACCACCACTTTGTGATCATTGGTTCTAGTTGCCACAGCCTCAATCCACTTGGACACATAATCCACCGCTACCAAAATATACTCAAAGCCAAATGATGGTGGAAATGGTCCCATGAAATCAATACCCCATACATCAAATATCTCAACAACTAAGATTGGGGTAAGAGGCATCATATCTCTACGAGACATTGTCCCCATTTGCTGACACCGAATGCAAGTCTTGCAAAAATTGTGTGCATCCTTAAATAGAGTGGGCCAATAGAACCCACTTTGCAAGACTTTTGCCGCCGTCTTGCGACCACTGAAATGGCCACCACAAGCTAAAGAATGACAGAAAGTAAGAATGCTATGAAACTCACTCTCTGGAACACAACGGCGGATAATTTGGTCAGAGCAATACTTAAAGAGCACAGGATCCTCCCAATAGAAAAACTTAACTTGCGAGAAAAATCGGTCTTTGTCCTGTTTGGACCATTGGGACGGAATTTGACCAATTGCAAGATAGTTCACAATATGGGCAAACCAAGGAGGTTTCACTAATGACACAGAAAAAAGTTGATCGTCAGGAAACGAGTCATGCAAAGGTTGAGTGTCACTCGTGTGCTCAACAAGAATGCGGGACAGGTGGTCGGCTACAACATTTTCGGAACCTTTCTTGTCCCGAATTTCTAAATGAAACTCTTGAAGCAACAAAATCCACCTAATCAATCTCGGCTTGGTCTCTTTTTTGGAAAGTAAATGCCGCAAAGCAGCATGGTCAGTATAGACAACTACCTTAGAGCCAAGGAGGTAGGAACGGAACTTATCTAAAGCAAAAACTACAGCGAGCAACTCTTTCTCGGTGGTGGTGTAATTCAACTGAGCATCATGAAGAGTCTTACTCGCATAGTAAATGGCATATGGAAGTTTTTCTACCCTTTGTCCTAAAACAGCTCCAACTGCATAGTCGGAGGCATCACACATGATTTCAAAAGGCATGGACCAATTGGGTGGTTGCATGATCGGGGCGGAGGAAAGAGAGTCACGAAGCTTTTCAAAAGCCACCACACATGCACTATCAAAGACAAATGGAGTATCCTTGGCAAGAAGATTGCACAAGGGCCTAGAGATCTTACTAAAGTCCTTGATAAACCGACGATAGAAACCCGCATGTCCTAAAAATGATCGAACTTGCTTGACCGTGGTAGGATGCGGAAGCTTAGCAATGAGATGGACTTTGGCCTTGTCGACCTCAATCCCTCTCTTGGACACAATGTGTCCCAACACAATCCCCTCTTGAACCATAAAATGGCTCTTTTCCCAACTAAGCACAAGATTTGTCTCCTTGCAACGTTTTAAAACTTTGGTCAAGTTTTGGAGACAATCATCAAACGAGGGGCCAAAAACAGAGAAGTCATCCATGAAGACTTCTAAAAATTTCTCTACCATGTCGGAGAAGATAGACATCATGCACCTTTGAAAAGTCGCCGGTGCATTACACAATCCAAAAGGCATGCGGCGATATGCATATGTGCCAAATGGACAAGTGAAAGTGGTCTTCTCCTGATCCTCTGGAAAGACCGCAATTTGGTTATATCCAGAATAACCATCAAGAAAGCAATAATAGCTTTGACCAGCTAACCTCTCTAAGATTTGATCAATGAATGGGAGAGGAAAATGGTCTTTCCGGGTCATAGAGTTAAGCTTGCGATAATCAATACAAACTCTCCACCCAGTGGTGGTGCGCATAGGGACAAGCTCACCCTTATCACTCTCAACAACAGTGATACCCGACTTTTTTGGTACCACTTGGGTGGGACTCACCCACTTACTATCAGAAATTGGGTAAATAATACCCGCATCTAGCAATTTGACCACCTCCTTCATGACAACTTCTTTCATGTTGGGATTAAGCCTTCTCTGCATTTCTCGAGATGGCTTTGCATCATCCTCTAAATGAATGCGGTGCATACAAATAGAGGGATCAATCCCTTTTAAATCAGCTACGGACCAACCTATAGCACCCTTGTGCTCTCTAAGAACCTCAAGAAGACGGCACTCTTGCTCACTTGAAAGATTAGAAGCAATGATAATAGGGAGAGTGTCATCGGGTCCTAAGAATGAATACTTAAGAGTAGTCGGAAGTGGCTTCAACTCAAGCTTTGGAGGAACCTCTAAAGATGGAAGAGCAGGGGTGCTCGCAAGATTAGGTAGGGGTTGCGGTCTAGGCTTCCAAGGAGGATAGTCTATAGAAGGAGAACAGTCAAGCAATGAATTGACTTCTTCAATAGAAGCATCAATATCGAAAGCATCACTATCAAAGTAAGTCAAACATCTCTCCAAAGGATCCTCAATCAAGATTTGAGGGAGAGATTCCTCAACTATCCCATCTATCATATCCACTGAAAAACAATCCTCCTCATGTGGAGGTTGTTGTGAAGCATTGAAAACATTGAGCCTCACAGTCATATTCCCAAAAGAAATATCCATCACCCCAGTTCGACAATTAATACATGCATGAGCCGTAGCTAAGAAGGGTCGACCTAAGATGACGGGAATTTGACGCTTAGGGTCATGAGCGGGCTCCATGTCTAGAACTAAGAAATCAACCGGAAAGTAGAATTTGTCTACTTTCACCAAAACATCCTCAATGATCCCACGAGGTATTTTGACGGATCTGTCAGCTAACTGCAAAGACACCGTCGTAGGCTTCAACTCACCTAACTCAAATTGCTTATAGACAGAGTATGGCAATAAATTGACACTTGCCCCCAAGTCAAGGAGCGCCCTCTCTATAATGTGATTACCTATGACACAAGAAATTGTGGGGGCTCCAGGATCTTTGAACTTAGGTGCAGTTTGGTACTGGAGAATTGAGCTCACTTGCTCTGTCAGAAAGACCTTCTTTGACACATGAGTTTTAGCTTTTCGCTTTTGAGTGCAAAGGTCTTTCAAGAATTTGGCATAGGAAGGAATTTGCTTGACTGCATCAAGAAGTGGCAAGTTAATCTTAACTTGCTTAAAAATCTCAAGCATTTCCTCCATATTTGTACCCTTTTTCCCAAAAGGAGAAGGGTCGGCCAAGCAGGAAGGGTAAGGGGCCTTGGGCACATAGGATGCCACAGGAATACTCAAAGGATCAATTGGGGATGAAGAATCCCTTTTTTGCAAATTTTCATTCTCAACTACATCCTTTTTAGAAGAATTTGTCAATTCACCCTCAGCCTTATACTCAACTTTGTTATCTACCACTCTCTCACTCCTAAGAGTAGTTATGGCCTTAGCTTGCTCATGATATTGATCATTGGGGTTGGAAGACTCTACCCCATATTGGCCTTTAGGGTTGTTCACCGGTTGACTTGGTAAACGCCCCTCGTCTCTTCTACTCATAGCTTGTGCTAGTTGTCCCATTTGGGATTCTAGCTTCGAGATGGACTGAGTGTGTGAATGGAGCAATTGAGTGTTAGACTGATGATTTGACTCTAAAGCTTGCAAAGCACTCAACACTTTGTCCTCAAAAGCTGAATTTCTAGGGGGAAGAGGTGGTTGTTGATATTGTTGCGAAGGAGGACGGTAGGACGATGATGGAAAAGAATTAGGCACGTTTGGCCTTGAATTTTGTGAGAATGGAGGATTTGAGGCTTGAGGCCTCCAAGAAAAATTTGGATGGTTTCTCCATCCCGGGTTGTAATGGTTAGAATATGGATCATTACCCGGTTTGGAAAAACCTTGAAGAGCATTAACATGCTCTTCCACAAACTCTGGATATTGCAGGGCTAAGGGACAATCTGACACATAATGAGTTGGGCATGAACATAAAGCACACACCTCTTGAGTGGCAGGAGCAGAAGTAGAAACTTGTCCCCTAGCTAAAACTTGGTCTAATTTCCTAGACAACGCCGCAACTTGCTCTTGGACATCTACAGCTTGTCCAACTTCATAAATGCCACCTCTTTTAGAGACACTAGAGGAGGTGGGTGGAGCTCTCCGACTTGCTGAGGCATGGTGCTGTGAATTTTCACTAAGGGTCTCAAAAAGATTCCATGCCTCATCCTGATTCTTGTTGAGGAAAGTCCCTCCACAAGCAGAGTCAATCATTTGACGGTTTTGTTCTGTGATACCGTCATAAAAACTCTGTACCAACTGCCAACGCATGATATCATGATGGGGACACTTCCTATGAAGGTCCAAAAATCTCTCCCAAGCTTCATGAAAAGACTCGCCATCGAGTTGAGTAAAATTTGTGATGGCTCTTCTCATATCATTGGTTTTGCCTATAGGAAAGTATTTTTTTAAAAACTCTTGTTGGAGTTGAGTCCAGGTTGTTATGGAATTTGTAGGCAAAGAACCGAGCCATTGTTTGGCTCTATCCTTCAATGAAAAAGGGAACAACCTTAACTTAAGAGCATTCTCACTCAGATTTTGTACATTGACAGTGGTGCAAAGCTCTAAAAACTCATTCAGATGTTGGTATGGGTCCTCATTTGATTTCCCATAAAAAGATGGTAGCATCTGAATGGTTTGCGGTCTAATTTCATAATGCCCAGTTACAGTAGGCATTTGAATACATGAAGGATTGGTATATGTTGTAGGAACAAAATGAGCCTTAAGAGGCTGTGGTTGTTGTTGTGCACCATTATCAGCCATGTCTATAGAAATAGGATTTCCTAAAACCTCAGACTTAATGGACAAACTACGAAAAGCTCTCAAGGTTCTTTCTAGCTCAAGGTCTAATTTCTCTAAGTCTGGGTTGCACGAACGGCGATCAAACATAAAACAAATAAGCCTATCCAATCAAATATACCAACTGTAGCAAAAATAAAATGCAAAGAGAAAGGAAAGATTTCACCGTGATAGATTGCAAAGCAGGTAGAATTTTTCTTCTTTTATGATTTTTTTGTACCAACCCGTGTTTGCTCCAATCAACTCCACTTCTCTTTAGCTTTTTATAATTGCTGCACACCAAAGACAAAGAAAAAGAATAATAGCAAAAAAATAAAAATAAAAATAAAAATAAAAAATAAAAATAATAATAATAATAATAATAAATAAATAAATAATTAAAATAAAAATCAACTACTAATTTTTTAACAATTCAACAGTCCCCGGCAACGGCGCCAAAAATTGATCTGTCGTGGAAATCAATCAAATTACCAAACTAAACTACTAGTATAGTAGAGAAGTAAGGGTCGAACCCACAGAGACTGTTGATTGTTTAAAAACCTAAGTTGAGATTAATTTCAATTCAAATTTACAAAGAGTGATTGTTTGTTGATTTTCTTTCCTAAAATTAAATGAGAACTATACTTAAAGCAAATATTTAACTGAATTAATGAGGAATCAAATTAAAGAGAATTCCTAGGGTGTTGAATCCACCACTAATCTTGTAATTAGCTTCAATTGTATTAATTCTTGGGTCATTCAATTTGGATGTAAAAGACGTATTTTGGCTACAAGCCTCAATACAATCATCAAGAAAATCACGCACCAAAACCCTAAGCACGAATCATCTTTGGTCAATACAAATTGTCTACGCTAATTCTAAGGTCATAGTCACAATTTGTTTTCCCTGAGTTATGACTCGTCCTACGGTTTTGATGTATGTACACATATTACTATTGTATAACCACATAAACAAAATCACAGAAATTGATTATGTGCAATTGAATAATACGATCAATGCTTTAATAAAATCTCAATGTTATACAATCAACATCCAAGACTAATTAACCCAAAAATAAAATACAAAAAAAACAATATTACTTGACTAGGGTTTCATCTAAACCCTAGGAATAAGAGAACTTAGCCCATAATCGTGGAAGAGGAGACCATAGCCATGGAGTTCTTCATCTTCTTCTTCGGAGTTGTCTCTTTCCTTCTTTTCTTCCTCTCTAGATCTCCAAGACGGCCTCCTCTCTTTTTCAAAACCCTAGGTTACAATATTATTCCCTTTTTTCCAAAAATACCCTTACAAAATAATAATTTAGGAGAATAACATAAAATCCCGTAATTAGGCATTAGGGGCCCAAAAAGGGAGTCTAAAGTGTTCCAAAATAGAGCCTATAATGTTAAAATGGGCCCTAGTCCACCTATATATGGATCAAGCCTCTCTTCTAACCCAAAATCACTTGTTTTTCACTTCTTTTCGCACTTCAAAGCCCAATATTTTCCTTTTGCTCCAAATCCACCATTAAATCATCAACTTTATCAAGCTTTCTCTGCAAAAAGATAAAATAAGAATTAACTAGCAAATGCATATAGATTGGAGAAATTAAAATAATAAAAGTGCAAGAATATTTAGGATTAACAAGATAAATATGCACTTTTTAACCAGTTATCAGTAATATACCTCCTAAATCTAGCAATTGATAATAATCTGATCAATCTAACAGGCCTTAATTAAATCAATCAAATCAAATATCGATAAACAATTAAAACAGATTATCATGAACAGATTCATAAAAAGGGAGAAATAACGTTACTGTATTGATTCAACCATTAAACTGTAATGAGGGTTCGAAATCCCCTAGAGCTGAATTAAAAAATTAGCCTGACATGCTTGTATAATAAAACAAAATTAATAATTTATTCCTATTTTACTCTGTACTGTCGCACTGTTGCTTCCACGTCTCGCGCGCACACTGTTCTTCCTTCTTTCTTCAACCTGTGCCGCAGCTCCCGTTTCTCCGCCCTCTCCCTTTTTTTTTTGTCTCTTAGGTTTTTCTTCCTTTTATTTACTCCCTCCTGGGCCCCACTTCATTTCTTTTTTTCTCTTTGGCCTGCACCTGGACCGCAGCCCACCTGTTTTGCTTTGACTTTACTTATTTTTTTTACTTCTTTTCCCGTCGTTCAGCCGTGCCTTGCCAAGCCCACAACCCACAATTGAACTTTCTTCTTTTTTTCTTTTGTCTTTATCTATCTCTTGTGTTTCTTTATTTTCTTCATGCTCCAGAGTAAAAGCCATCCAGCGCCCAACTGCACTGCTTTATTCTTTCTTTTCCAGCAGGCCCATTTTAATTACTGAATTTTGCGAGCTATTTTTCTATTTCAAAACGACTTCATCTTGACTCGGACTCTTCACGAAAGTTGTAGCCCTGGATGCGTAGATAATTCAAGAGTTTTGAATATCCTGATTTGAATTTCGGAAACTCAAGTTATGGTCCGTTGAAGTTAACTGGTCGGACAGAATTTCACTGCACGGAACTGCTTTCCAGCCTGATTTCGAAACAATGTTTGGAGGCCCAAAAAAACTCGGATTTTTATAAACCAGACCTTTCTGAAAAGCCTAAGACATCCTCTAAAAACTTCATGAAGACCACTTCCTCATTCTCGCGCTCTAACATCATCCAAATCTCAAATGAAGTTATATAGGTAAAATCTGTTCAAAAATCAAAAATTACACAAAATTATTCTTTTACCATCAATGCTTCCCTAATTCAATAAATGAATTAATTAGCTCACTTCAATAGAAAATATGTCACAAAACTAAATATAAGAGAATTAAAAATATGAAATATTATGCTCTCATCAAAGATATTTCTTTAAAAACGTCAATGCAATTTTTTTACATATTTTTTTATGTATTGATGGTTTGGAAAGTGAAATGTTAGTTGATAATGTTTGAAAATGATTGTAAGAAGTAATATAACTTTGGAATCCGAAAAATTAGTTTTTGTGTAAACGAAGTTGGTTGTTTACTTACAGCAACAACAAAGTCTCAAGCAACAGCTAAGATGTCAGCGTAAGAAACCGGACCAGGACACACACTCTCCACTTGAGATTTAATGGTATCAATTACGTCGAATCCTCTCAATGAGTTGATATTTGGACCGGCACTCTTCTCTCCAATGAAGTTAGGCGTGTCATCCAAGAACACAGATGCATCACATCCCTGTTTCATATATTTGTTACACGAACATCCTATACCTTAAAAATTGATATGAGTTCAATTTAAGGTAGACAAATTTGAATTAAAATAGAGATAAAGTGTGAAACAAATTAATTTAATAAGAGAAAAAACATAAAACAAATAGATATATATATATATGTAATACCCTGACCCGGTATAGCACGTATACCGAGGTAGACCGGGTCGAGTAGTGTACTATTAGTTGTAACCCGCGCTGTTTAAGCTCTATATCATGATATCGTATGTACTGTGCGATCTTGGAATGTGAACAGTGTCAGTTATACAGTCAGTGTTGGGCAATGCCCGAGCAACCCAGAACTATGCCTCGTAATGAGTGCACGCACGCAAACTCTTGCATGCATACGTGTACGTATATGCCTAGGCCCAGAGATATTAGTGTATGTATACGTACTCAGAATCTAGTATATACGTATATATATGAATATATATATATATATCTACATATAAAATATGTATTATATGTGTGTATATATATATATATATATATAGTAGAAGTTATTATATACATATATATATATATAGGTATTGAAAGAAAAGAAAGAAAAATAGCATGCAAGCATGCAATGTGTGTGTAGGCTTGTGTGTGTGTGTCGGTTGGTGTATTGTGTGTGTGTGTGTGTATGTGTTGGTGTGTGTAATATAATATACATATATATAACACAAAATACAAGAAAACATTAATTGGGAAACAGAAAGGAAGTCAGAAAAAGGATGGGAAGAGAGAGGAAAGGAGGAGAACCGAGAGAGAAAAAGGGGGAAGTGACTAGGGCGGTGGAGTTGTTGTGTATATATATATATACATATATGTATATGCGTGAGATAGAAAATAGAAGAGAAAAAAAAAGTGAGAAACTGAGGAACTTCAAAGATTCAGAAGAGTCTAGAAGTTGAACCAGGAAGGAAGAAGAAGAGAAGGAAAGGACTGCACCACAAAAATCAAAAAAATAGGTGAGTTGGTTTAGTTTCTATTTTTTAGTTTTAAAGCATGAAAGCTTGGTTTGATAATAGGGTCTTGTAGAGTATGAAATTACAAAATGAATGCAAAAGGAATCAAGTAAAATGGTCGAAAAATTAGTGAGAAAAAGTGAGTTGCAGGTCTTGTTGTGATAATCGATTTTTAGGATCTTATGCATGAAGCTTTATTTTTATAATGGGGAATTAAGCCCCTTAAGTGCAGGAAGAAATTTGAAAAAGAAAGAAAGCAAAACAGTTAGAGAATCAGAGCAAAAAGTGGGTCGTCGGAAAATCGCAACTCAGTTGTAACTCCCTATTTCAACACCCAATAGTAGATGAAACCCAATTTTGATAGGATATATGAAATCAACATATGATTAGGTATCGAACCATGTCAAATTTGCGCAAAAATCTGATCGGAAATAGTCACCGTCGCCGGAAGGGAGGCCGGAACCTTACCGGACACCCACTGGAGAAGAAAAAGCTGTTTAGGGCCTTGGGTCTGGACCAGTTCAGGTCGGGTTAGACCCGACCCACCCGCGTGTGTTGGATACCGTGAAGCTGTGACATTTTGGAGTTATGTTTAAGTAAATGAGGATGTTTGGTTGTAAGCTTAAGAAATTAAATCGGAAATTGATTTAAGGATAGGGATATCTTATTCCTGATTTAGTCCTTGTACGCTGTTTGGCTTCAATAATTTGAGAAAACAATGGGGGGACTGCAGTCCCTATGATTCGAACCGGAGACTAAGAGGGAGGAGAGATAACGCACGTGCATGAGCCATTGAGCCACTAAGGCTCATGTGGCCATAAATTGATATTAATATATATTTATTATATAGTAAATTAAATCAGAAAATAAAAACAAAAGGGGCGCAGCCCCTAGGGTTCGAACATAGGACCATATAGAAGGAAGTCTAAAGCCCAAACCATTTTTGACAGGCACGCCTGTGTGTCTTTATGCACCAAAATATATATATATATATATATTATATAATTATAACACTAAATTAATTAAATTAAATATAGCAAAATAGCACGAAGTCCAAATTAAATAAGTTATTAGTATATTTTGACTATCTTGGACCCTCTAAGACTAATGGTGAGGTCCGTGTCACGAGACGGGGTCCCAAAAAATAAAAGACACGTAAAAATGTAAAATAACCTTTTTTGCACTTTTTAGCACAGATGTTCAAATTGAATTCCGCGAAAGCCTAAACCAATTTTCTTCGATGTTCTGGATTTAATAGTAGAGTCTATTTTATTAAAAGAGAAACCAATAGTAAAGAGGCATAAAATTTAATGAATAGCATAAATTATGAAAAGGTAAACTGAGATATATTATCTATTGATGAATTGGAATTTCAAAGAGTAAGGAACAGTGACTTGATTTATTGTGAAAGAACGGAAACAGTTTAAGAGGTAAGTAAATGTCTGATCTCTAAATGTGTTACATTCTCAACCATATCAACAGTTTTTCTTATTTATCTATTGTACTCCATACATGCCAGAACATTTATTGAGTCCACATTGATATTTCTCTATCTTGTGGAAAGTGTTTATTGACTGTTATATATCTTGATCATGATTTCTGTACGCTCTGTACATAGGCCTCGAGGGGCAAGACTTATGATCTCAGCAGCCCAGCTTACATTGGCTTATTAAGGCAACAGTTTCATTCTTGCTGCTGAGAACAGTGTTATTGCATTTACTTTTCATGAGATTTAGCATGATCTCGATATATTATATTGTAGCCGGATTTGTGCTCAGTCACAAACTCCATCTGATGCTTACTAGACCTACGGGTCGACAAAATGGAATCAAAAGTGGCAATTAAAATGGCAATTAAAGTGGGATCTGCGAGGCGAGTATTGAACCGACGGGTTAGTGCTTGGCTGAGAGATCGAGGAAAAAGGGAATAAAATGATCTTAAGGGGTATGCCGGGCCCCAAGTTAAAGTGCATCCACATTTGTTGTTATCAGTATCTATTATTGATTTTCATAGCTTGATCACATTATTTCATTATGAATGATCATGAGATTTCACAGCTTTTTATTGAGAGTATACAATTTATGCTTGAGATAGCTCATGACTGTAGTAGTATAATATTGTTAGCGGAACAGATTTCATTTCCTTATCTTTTGACTTCTATCATTGATATTGAGCTATGTATTCAATGACTGGCTAGCATTTTTATATACACCTGTACACATGGCAGAGTAAAGGAGTATTACATATTGAGTTTTCATAGCTCATAACAGATTCTACTTTTTGACTATTTTAGGCATAGAGATCGAGAACAGACAGTAGAGCCTGATAGCTAGAGGTGGACATTTTCTTTTTGAAGTTATAGTGTAATATTTAGTACAGATAGTCTTATATCTCTCCCATGTTATCCACGTCTTGGGGATGAAGAGTTGTATTAATAAATTTTGTATTTCTCATTTTGAGAACATTTTATATATCACATGCAGCTTTTATTTATTAATTGTTTAAGTCTTCCGCTATTTAGTTGTTGCATGTTAGTAGCACTGATTGTGTAGCAAGTTGAGACCCTTGGTTCGACAAAAGAGTCAGATCGGGTGCGCGACACGAGATCCACATAGGGTGGGTCTCGGGTCGTGACAATATATATTTATATTTTAATTTTTGAAAAGTATAAAAAAATTTAAAAAAAAAATTAAAGAGGGGAAATTTACCATTCCAAAGTGGTATTAGAACCTTCTTTCTAAGGCATTTGATTGATATCCTAAGTAGTGTAAACCATAGAAAGGTTAAGAGAGGGTGGTTCGATCTCATGACCACCCATATTCGATGGGTCTAATTACGCATATTGGAAAGCTCGTATAAAAACATTCTTAATAGCCATGGATGAGGGAGTATGGCTCGTCGTCCAAGAAGGATAGATCCCTTCGGCTATAGTCGCAACTACGAAAATTTCGTCAGTAGTCAAGCCTTCAAACACTTGGAACAAGGTAGAGTTAAGGATGAGTGGCTACAACACCAAAGGATTAAATGCCATATTTTACGCGGTAACTTTCGACAAGTTTTGCCATATCATGACTTGTGAGACGTCTAAGGAGGCTTCGGACATTGTCGAGACTACCCATGAGGGTACATCGGCAGTAAAAATGTCAAAATTACAAATGTGGACTTCTAGGTTTGAAGCCTTAAGAGTGGAAGAATTGAAAACCTTTTCTGAGTTCTATGTTAAATTTAGTGACATTGTTGATCAACTCATCATTCAACCTAGGAGAGAAGTTATCACTATAAGAAAATAGGCCTTTTGCGGCATTTCACATTTGCCACTAAAGGGTTTAAAAACTACCACTAATCACATTTGCGGCGTTTTTTCTTTTTTATGCCAATGCCTCCGTCGTAATTTTGTTGCGGCACTTCAAGAAATGCCGCAAATTATTTGTGGCATTTAGTGGCAAATTGATTTTTCATTAAAACAAAAAGTGTCGTTTGATGAATATGGGTATAAATGACGTATTTAGTGGCAATTTTCTACTTGTCATTAATTTGGTGGCACTTTCGAAACCACTGCTAATAGACAACATTTGTAGCCATTGTATAAACGCGCTAAAGCCTTTGTCTTAGTGACATTTAACAAACGCCACAATGCTGAAAGTTTTTGTGACCATTTTACAACCGCTGCAAAAAAATTTATGACGTTTATCGTTTCTAACAATTATTTTACTGCCACTAACATTTGGCAAAAAATTCACCTTCTACAACCTCTGCAAAAAGCATTTAATTTTGTGACAATTCTTTAAACGCCGCAAAAAATTTTGTGGCATTTATCTTTTGTGGTAATTTTTTATATGTAGAAAAAATCTGCCACTAATATACTCCGAATCAATGATCACTTTTTAAAATGATTTTAACCTATTCTTGCAAAATTTTAAACACATTCACCAATTAAGTGCACTAAACGCTCAGTACATCAGTCCACACATAAGATGTCTTATACCAAAACTCATCCATTCATATAAAACCGAGTTAAAATATCACTTGACATCACCCACTCAAATCCAAATTAATATCCATACAAGTAAAATCTAAGATAGATAATCTCCCAATATCCAAGTAAGATAGTTATCAAACAAGTAACAAATACAATTGTCATCAACAACCAAATAACCAGGAAAAAAAAGGATAGCAGGGCTCTGCAACTTCTTTAATATTTACTTATCAAAGGACAACAGGGCTTTGCAACTTCCTTAATATTTACTTCACAAAAGTAAGCTCCAAGTGCCACCCCTTCTACTTTTCTTGATGGGTCTAAACTAACAATGGATCCCTTCGCCATAACTACTTTGGGTATTTGGAAGTTAAAAAGATGAACTTTCATTCCCACCTACAATTATCATTATTACCTTTTTAAAAAATAAACCTAACTATTTAAGATTTTAGTTATTATATATTTATATAGACCTAGAAAAAAAAAGCATATGTATAAAGTATTGGATTATAAGAGAATGTTGTAATTATTAAATGAAAGACTTACCCTTAGAGTATCATTGTTGTGATGAGGTTGCTTCTTTATTTTTTTTGCTGGAGGTTCCTGCATTAGATATTTGAATTGAATGATATGAGTCTCTAATTACTAATGTAATCACCAAAAAGAAAAAATATCTAATCTCATGAGGCGAAGAAGGTGGTGATTGTGAAGGAGATGACAAATGATCATCTGAGTTTGTACTTACTGATAGATGTGGTTGGTGAGCACTTGATGCATCCGGAACCTATTTTAAATTAGATAATTATATTGTATATTGGTTTTTTAAATGAAGATCAGTATAATCTTAAATTTATAAACCCTTAAATTTATCATACCTGTCCAGTACTCGAACCAATAAAGGGTGCACCATTCATTGGAAATTATATTTTTTGCATATGAACTCATATTATCTTAACTGTTGCGAATAACGATTCACATTTATTCTTTCATTCGTTGATCTCACCCTGCATCTTATCTAACTTTTCTTTCATATTCTCTATAGAGATTTGAAAATGAGGACAAATTTTTTGTTTTTGCAAGTAGGGCACTATACATGCACCATTTGCTGATAGGGCACTACAAATGAATCATTTAGCTATAATTCATATTTAGAAACATATTTTGAGTGTGTCATGGAAGCAAAATATGCTTAGGATATAACAATATACCTCCTGTAGAAATTTGAGCCTATTTAGAGACAATTCAAAAATAGACTAGAAAGGGCGCCCCGGGTGGAACCAGCCAAACCCGGTCACAGGAAAAAATTTATTTTTTTGAAAAATTTTATTTAAAATAATCTTAAGAACTTTGGCTAAAACAAAATATTTAATTGAGGCATTTCGGGACGGGTTGTAGTGTAACGAGGCCCCGAACTCATTAAGGGTAAAAGGGTCTTTTTGCTCCTTTGCCCCTTTAGTATAAATATAGCCCCTTAGATTTAAAATTAGATTATTTGGTCTCGAGAAGAAGCAGAAGTCGTGTATGGGAGAAAAGTGAAGAGAAACCCAGGGTTTTCCAAGTTTCAGGCCACCAAACAAGACCTCTAGTCTAGGATTCTCACAAGACTTCCTTCTAGGAAGTTGTTCCCTGTGTCAAGGACTACATTCTCACCAATCATTTCGGTTTCACAGTGAACACAACTCCCTAAGGTTGAGAAAAACCCTTGTAGGTATGATATTTGGCTAAATACGGAATAAAGTTGAGTTTATTTGTAATTATATGAGTTGATTGTATGGTGTATGTGCTTACTTGAGATTTGAAAGTCCCTTAGGACATAGTTGCATTAAAAACCTAGAGTTGGTAGTTTGTATATTTGTGTTTTCTTTGAGAAATTGTCAAAGTAATGAACATGAAACTTGATCATATGTTTAAATCATTGTATTGTGACTTATATTCATGTAGACAAAGTGTTATAAATTTGAAGTTATGTTTTACTTTATGAATGAGACATAATTTAAGTTATACACCATGTGCTTGATGAAATGTCTCATAGAATTTGCATTGAGAAAAATCAAGGCATCTTGACATACTTGAATCTTTGGAAATATGGCGTGGGTTGAGCACTTGGTGCTATGCATTATGAGGGTGTAGATCCTGTGGTGAAAAACCCAAAATCTGGCTAATGACAGTACTTGCGGGCTGACGGGGGCAGACCGTGAAGCAAGGCATGGGTGGGCATAGAGTTTGCATGTGTGTGTCATGCATATTGTCATTGCATTGCATCATTGAATTGGAGGGGATATTAGCTTGTGAATGTACATTTGCACATGCCACGCCTTAACTTTGTTCCTTACATTAGCACTGTATCATACTAGCAGTTGAGCTAACCCCTCGTGGGATATCATATTACAGATGAGGCTCCCGGTACTTGAGACTTGATGAAGTCTTGAAGGAAGGAGGGGAAAAGAACTTGGAAGGATATTTGGCCCTTGAGGCATATTTTGTATGTATGGGCATAAGCCCAAAAGACTTGTGTTTTAATTTGGAAGAATGGTGAAATATAGGACTTGGGCCAATTTATAATGTAAGGGCTTAAACCCAAATGACATGTACGATACATTTGTTTAATGAGCAAAATATGTATATGTTGAAAGAAATGAATGTATGTTTAATTTCAATGAATTGTGGCCATCAAGTGAGGATGGATTGTGATGTGTTTATATATATGAACGGTTGCAAAATATTAGGTGGAAAAATGCTTAGAAAACATAGGAGGTTATGTCAAAAATTTTGTGAAATTAAGGAAAAAATTAAGTGTGTAAAACACCATTTAAATAGGTGAGAAAAGTGCCCGAAAGGGGAGGTTAACAACCTTGAGGAAATAGGCTAAAAATGAAAAAATAAAAAATAAACTTGCGAAACTTTGGAAAAAATTTAGGAAAATAGAGAAATACAGTTGCAATTGCTACAGTGTTTCTGCAGAAAAATAGCTATTCAACCTTTGTCGCTACAGTGCTTCTACAGAAAAATAGCACAGTATGCCCAGCCCCAGCCATCGTAGCCCCGCGCGCCGCACGCCTTGTGCCTGCGTGCCAGCCCACGAGCCTGCTGTTGCCCCATGCACGTCCATGCGTGATAGTTTGCTGCCTTGTCATGGCACCTAGCCTGACAATCCCCTTGACACCACCCCTTGGCCACCTTTTTGAGCCATGTTTGGCCAATCCTTAGTCCATGTTTGGCCATTATTTTGGGCCATGTTTGGCCATTTTTTTGGTCCATTTTTGGCCACCTTATGGGGCCATGATTGGCCACCCTTATAGCCCATGTTTGGTCACTTCCTTGGACCACTTTTGGTAGACTAATTTTGGCCATTGGTTGGGGAGACATTTGATTACCATTTGAGACTTGTCTTGGGTGAGTCAAGTTAACAATTTTTCATTTTTCATTTTGGGGAAACATGGGGAGATAGATAAGTAATCAACCAAATGTATTTCATTATCATTTGTTAATTCTTTTAAACCAATTTTCACTCACCCCCGGCTTTGTGGAAATTCGAGGCGTGACATGCTCAGATTCTCTCTTATTCTCATCATCTCGTTTGCGAACAAATAAAGTAGATGGTGTGGGACCTAAGCCGTAAGTCCTCACACGACCATGCATTTCTGGTCCCATGATATTGGAGAAAACCTCTTGACGAAAATCTAATGATTGTGAAGATTCTACTACTTGTGAATGTTGTTCGTTGAACTTTTCCTGCAAAAGTTTCATAATTAGTGAATATAGTAAATAATAAACATCATTTTCATACAAATATGACATTTTCCTATGTGTATAATATGTATTAAACATACAATTATATTAGTTGATGCCTGGTCAACTACTTGACCATTTTTCTTGGTATGTGTTTGAATAAACATAGTAATTCGATATGGTTCCTTCCTAATAGCTTTCTTCAACTACATTAAAAGATAGTGTAAACATTTGTATTAAATTAAATATGTATAAGTACACAATATGTAAAGATCTGAAAAAATCAGGGTCAATTTTTCATTTTTCTAGTAGGGCACTATTCATGTACTGTTTGCTTGTAGAGCGTTATACTTGCATCATTTAGGCATAAGTCATGTTTAGAAGTATTATTGGAGTATTGCATAGAAGAGAAACATACTTAGAATGTTAAAATACACCTCTTGTGAGAATTTGAGCCCATCGGAGATAGTTTGAAAAATTAGACCAAAAGGGCATCCCGGGTGGACCTGGCCAAACCCGCTTGTAAGCGAAAATAAATTTTTGGAAAATTTTCATTTAAATTAATTTTAAGAACTTTGGCTAAAGCAAAATGTCGAATTGAGGCGTTTCGGGATTAGTTGTAGTGTAACGGGGTCCCGAACTCATTAAGGGCAAAATGGTCATTTTACCCCTTGGCCCATTTACTATAAATAGGACCCCTTAATGTTAAATTTCTTAGAATTGGTCTAAGAAAAACGTAGCAGCTCGTTCATGGAAAGAAAAGTGAAGAAAACCTAGGTTTTTCCAACTTTCAAGCCTCCAAAACTCACTTGTAGGCTTGGATTTTCACAAGACTTCCTTCTAGGAAGTTGTTCCCCACATCAAAGGCTACATTCTAAACAATTGGTTTGGCTGCACAGCGGACACAACTTCTTAGGGTTGAGAAAAAACCTTTTTAGGTATGATATCTTGCTAAGTAAATAATAGGGTTAAGTTTAGGAGTGTTTTATATATTGATTGAATGATTTATATGTTTATTTACTATTAAAAATTCACTTAGGATGTAGTTGCTTTGAAAACCTAGAGCTGGTTGTTTGTGTACTTGTGTGTTCTTTAAGAATTTGTCAAAATGATGAACATGTAACTTGAATATATGTTTGATTCATTACATTGTGGCTTATGTTCATGTGAATAAACCTTGTGTTTGAAAGATATGGTTGTTTAATGCATTGATACTTTGTGTAATTATGTGTTGTTTGAGAATTGGTAATATAATGAACATGTAATATGAGCATGTGTTTAAATTGATTGTATATAGCATATGTTCATATGGAAGAAGTTGTGTGGTTTGAAAGTTAGAATTTACTTTATGGATGATGCATGATTTAAGGTGTATATTATGTATTTGACAAAATGCCTCATTGAAATTGCATAGAAAATTTAAGGCATATTAGCATATTGTGACTCTTTGAGAACATAGTATGGGTTGAGCACTTGGTGCTATGCATTATGAGGGTGTAGATCCTATGGTGAAAAATCCAAAATTGGCCATTGCATTGGTGCCTACTAATCCAATGAGAGCGATCCGTGAAACGAGACATGGGTGTGGCATAGAGTTGCATGTGTATGTCATGCATACTGCCATTGCATTGCATTGATAAATTGAAAGACATATAGATTATAAATGTACACTTGCACATGCCATGCCTTAACTTTGTTCCTTGCATTAGCACTATGTCATACCAAAAATTGTGCTGACCCTCCATGGGAAATCATATTACAAATGAGGCTCCTAGTACTTGAGAGTTGATGAAGTCTTGAAGGACAGAGAGGAAGTGGACTATGAAGGACATTTGGCCCTTAGGGCATATTTTTGTATGTATGAGGGCATAAGTTTTAAGACATGTGTATCTACTTGTAGAAATCTTGTATATTATCAAAACAATGGGCAATACCCTAAAATTGTAATGAGCATGAGGTTGTGATGTTTTGAAATTCAAGTACATGTGTATATATGATGGATTGTATGTTTAAAATGATGTAATAATGCTTTGTTGAGTAAGGGGAGGTATTCTTGTAGTTAACTTCATGGTGGTGGATTGCGTTGTGGAATATTAGGTGGAAAAGGCTTAGAAAACAAAAGAAACCATGCTAAAATTTCGTGAAATTGAAAGGTTAGTTAGGAGTGTAAAACACCCTAAATATAAGTGAAAAAAGTGCCAAAAGGGGGAAGGGGGTTAAAAACCTTGAAGAGATAGGCTAAAAACGGGAAAAAATAGCTTGCTACATTTTGGAAATTTTTTTTGAAAAACAGAGAAAATCAGCTGCTGGACAGAGAAATTCAGTCGCAGTCGCTACAGCAAACCTGTTGGAAAATAGCCTGATCAGACTAGCCCTAACCAGCCCTTATCGTGTGCCTCGCAAGCCCGTACACCTACCAGCTTGCCCTCGCGCCCGCATAGGCCCCTACGCCCTGCCAGCCTACTGCCTTGCCCTCCATGCGCACCAGCCTGATAGCCCCTTGACACTTGCCCTTGGCCACCCTTTTGGGTCATGTTTGGCCACCGTTTTAGGCCATGTTTAGGCACCCTATTGGGCCATGTTCGGCCAATCCTTAGGCTATGTTTGGACACCCTTTTGGACCATTTTTGATGACTTTTTTGGGCCATGTTTGGCCACTATTTTGGGCCATGTTTGGCCACCCTATTGGGGCATGTCTGGTTATTCTTATGGACCATGTTTGGCCACTTCCTTAGATTACCTTGAGTGAAATTTTTGACCTATTCTTGGCCTATGTTTTAAGGCACTTAGGAACCATTTGGGCCATTATTCCAAGGTATATTTATAGAAATTTTGGAGGCCATTTTTGAACATGACTTAGACTAATGTTGAATATAGATTATGAGAGATATTTGATTGACGTTAGAAGACCATTTTGGTTAAGTCTAATAACAAGTTTTCATTTTCAAATTTTAGGGAAAGATGAGAAAATAAACACGTAATTAACTAAACCCGTCTTAATGGCCTTTCATTTATTTTTCTTATTTCATTTCACTCACTCCTCGGTTTATGAAAATTCAAGGCGTGACAAAATATAATAACTTAAAATTCCTTTACAACTTAATATTTTGTTTTACCTTATCCCGACACGGCAATGGGTCATTTTTCCAGTTGATTGGCTCATTTTCTGCTTAGCATGATTAGCTTTATTGATTTCGCTACATTCTTATAATAAATAATAGATTTTCAAGAAAATATGTCAACAAATTGTGTAAGATAGATAAATAAAAAAAATTACAGACAACTAGTATTTATAAGTTTCATACCCTTACAGATTGAGAACCCTAGTGTTAGACTAGATATTCCCACTAATTTTCTATTACCCTATCTGGACGATGCGTAAGGCGCTTTTCATCAGTGTCAAATGCATCATAGAAATCTTTTTTCAAGCGACATTTCCAGTCCTTCTATTTCTTGGCAAGGAATTTCATGCAATTGGATTTAAATATATCTTCTACTCCAGGATTTTTCTGTATTAAAAAAATTACATATGAAAGCATCATATAAACTATCATTATTAGATGTTCTTATAGTTATTATACCTTCACATCATCAAAAATACAATTCTTAAATTCTTTTGGCTCATTTCTCCAATCTTTATTTGTTAGGGATAATCTTAGTCCGTTTTTAGCTATAATACCCAATTGTGTTTGAAGAGCTGCTGCCTTGTCTCCAATTGGGAGCAATATCTTATCTAACTCAACATTCAATGCATGCCTTATACACCATAAAGAATTTTCTTGAGAAGGTCCTCGAGATTCAGAATAATTAGTAAAAGGTACTAAACTTGGACCTGATCAATGTTAAAATTACATAAATATGGCCACTCTTTAATCTAGGAAAATGCATGAAATTTGAATTAAAAATAACACATGTTAATATAGAGGTACATGCATACCTATAGAAGTGCCTAACGGAGACTGTCGTAATGTATGAATTGGTGATGATGGTGGTGGTCGGGAAGGGTTGGTTTGGGGTTGGGGTTGATTGGTGGTATGGCGTGATGGATGGGGAGGGTTGGTTTGGGGTTGATTGGTGGTGGGGGCTGATGGTCGGGGAGGGTTGGTCTGGGATTGGGGTTGATTGGTGTTGGGGTGTGTGTTTATTGATTTTTCCAAATATGTTATCTTCCATGGCCTCATGTTAAAAAAATTTGTAAGATTAGATAAAACTTAACCAACCATTAAAAAGAAGTTAATAATTCAAACAATCATTACAATGATAAAGAATAGGTATATGTGTTGGAAAAAAAATACATATACACACGCACACTATAATAAGTTCATGCAAGAATAAAATGTTGAATATTGAAAACAAAATAAAATGATATTATAAAATTGCTAATCATCACTCTCAGTGTCAACATCATCAACACTCTCAGTGTCAACATTATCATCTTCAACAAAATTTACATCAACTGTTGCTCCATCGACACCACGTATAATCCATGTGGAATCTTCATCATTTGTGAATGTATTATCATCCAAATGCTGACCATTATATTGTTCCACTTGTGGTTCTGTCATATGCTCTTTCGCTAGCACATTAAACACGTCTCTAGGTGTCATAATCACAATGATATGCCAATCTTTCTCCAATGAATCTTGCACATACCAGACTTGTTGTGCTTGTGACACAAGAATGAAAGGTTCATCTCCCAATCGATTTTCTTTGTACAATAAATGTTTGAAGTTAACTAATGTGAACCCAAACTCATCTATCTTTCTTCTTTCATTGTTATCAATCCAATCACACTTAAATAACATAAATTTAAGATCATTTGTGTATCAAAGTTCAATAATTTTTGTTAAAAATCCATAGAAACTGACATCCCCTTCGACTAGGTTCCTATCTCTCGCACTTGCAAAACTAGTCGTACTTGTATTTAACAAACTCCACTATTTTGAGTTTTTCTTTTACTCTCACACTTTTTTATTCAAAATCTGAACCCATTGATTACATATCCCGTATATCTTCTTCCCCACTGGTCAGGACCCATAGATAATATTTCAACTTTAGGTGATATTTATGCATTACTTATTTGTCTTAGTTGCTTAATCTATATTGTTTTTGTAAAAAACAAATTAGCATGCATGTATGGCATACAAACTTAATTACGTATGAATGTATCTACTTACATGATCCATAAAACCAAATGTGAAATGTTTCATTGTGAATACGACAAATTTGGTGTTCTCCTACACAAGGCCTCTCATTCCTAAGTAATGTAACGTGTTTCCTGTCAAGTTAATATTTTAATAAAGATTTACTCAGATTATAATTTAGTCATATTTTTATGAAATACAAGTGAGAGGTGACTTATTCTCGAAATGAAGTGACTACATCGAAGTTCATTAGCACATACCGATGTGCTTGAGCCCATGTGATGTTATCAAGGAGAAACTGTTTTCCATTCCCTAATCCCTAACCAGACTTGTTATTTCCATCATAATTCCTAATTGGGTAGTTGGACTTAGTTTCAACATCCTCTAAATACCTTCCACAAAAATTCATGCATTCTTCTACTAAATATCCCTCAACAATCGAGCCTTCGGGGATGAGCTCGATTACGTACATATAACTTTAATGTAAGTAGAAACCTAAAAGCATAATAAAAAATTGAAAATGTTAAAAACATTATACAATTTATAAAATTCAATACAGTAAATATAAAGTTAAATACATTAACCATATACCTTTGAATGGGGTACATCCATCGATATTGCACCGGTCTGGCAATTATTTCTTCTTCAGCTAAATGGATGGGAAAATTCTCCATAATCTCAAAGAAGGATGGCAAAAATATTTTCTCAAGATGGCAGAGTATGATTGCAATATGATCTTGAAGAGTTTGAAACTCTCTTGTAGTCATAACTTTAGAACACAAATGTCTGAAAAAATTACATAAATCAATGACTACCTGACTTATATTCTTCGACAATGATTTTTGCACTGCTAGGGGAAGTAATTGTTGCATCAAAATATGACAGTCATGGCTCTTAAGACTAGAAATTGTGTGATCTTTCAAATTCACACCCCGTGAAATATTCGATGCATAACCATCCGGAACCTTGACATTCTTTAGCACTTTACAAAAAATATCTTTGTGTTGTTTGTCTATTGTGAAGCATGCAGCAGGTATATACACTTTGCCATTCCCTCATTGCTGGGGGTGCAACGTTTTTCAAAAACCCATAGTTTCAAGATCATGTCGAGCCTTCAAGATTGTGGCAGATTAGATTATGCTCCTAGTATGGTAATTGAAAGAATATGCTCTTCTTTTTCCTCTGTTTCTTCCAATTCAAAGGATCTTTGTCACGTGTAATTTCTTTTATTTTCCTCTTTTTTGTTCTTTTCATTTTTTTAGGTTGCTCAACTTTTCTATATTTTTTTACCACACCATGTAATTGTTGTAATATCTCAGTCTAAGATAATCGTTTGGGTTGAACTTGCATCTCTTGCATGCCATCAAAAGATACTTTATCTTTTCAAAATTTATGGTTTGGTTTTAAAAATCTTCGATCACTGATGTAACAAAACTTACTACAATGAAACAACCATTCAGATCGAGTGTCTTTGTTGCAGCAAGGACATGCATATCTACCTTTAGTGCTCCATCCCGACAAGTTTGCATATACTGGGAAGTCACTTATTGTTCATAATAATGCTGCATGCATGCGAAACATCTGATTGTCGATGCATTATAAGTGAGTACACCATCCACCCATAATTCATTCAGTTCTTCAATCAACAATTGTAAATACACATCAATGTTATTACCAAGAGAACGAGACCCATCAATTAGCATAGATAAGATAAAAAATGGTTGCTTCATGCACATCCATAGTGATAAGTTGTATGGTATTAACACAACAGGCCACGTTGTAACACCCCGACTTAGTATAATTAATAATTAAATAATTATTAATTAATTAGTACCGGCTTAGGAAATAATTAAGGAAATTAACCTTAATCTCCCGGTGGTCACACTAGACCGATAAAATAATTAAAACATGTCCGAGAATAAGGTACAATACCCGAACCTAATTATCATTTAATTAGGTGAAATAACGCCGTTTTAATACTAACGGAACTCGAATTAATTAACCACGAAAATCCGAGATAAATAATAAATGACACGGAACCTCTGACACTGAAGAAGACTGAAATAGAAACTGACCGGAAGAAACCGCACCGAAAAAGGAGTTACGGAATGAAAGTTATGAGGCAAACATCAGAAACTGAATTAATGTGCAGCCAAACAGGGCCTTAGCCCAAATTGTGGAAAAATGACCAAATTGGTGGTCAAGGGGAATTGAACCCTTGACCTATGGTGAGAATGAATTCCATCCAAAAAATTTACTAGTTAGGCTACCCATTACTTTGTGCATATGTATGCAACTTAATTGTGTATATATTCAAGTTGCCCCAAGCTGCCACCCAATTGGACCAATGGGGTTTCATGCAGCCATATATGATGTATAAAATATGTAATATATATATATATAGGCAGACTAAATCTGATTGGACCACCATTCCACCCAATGAGAAACCATGCAACAACATGAATTATAAAATATATATACATATTTATATATGTTGTACCTGTGTCTCAAATTGGGAGAAACCAAAAAACTGCCTATGA
Source organism: Nyssa sinensis (assembly GCA_008638375.1). Classification (NCBI taxonomy): domain Eukaryota; kingdom Viridiplantae; phylum Streptophyta; class Magnoliopsida; order Cornales; family Nyssaceae; genus Nyssa; species Nyssa sinensis. The sequence goes on from CM018050.1 coordinate 4,922,862, forward strand.
GTGTTGGTGTATGGACGGATCTGCCATTGAGAGGAAAGGGTTCATGCATGAGTGAGATTGTACATGCAAATGGGTGTATGTACATGGTGACATTCATGGAGAAGCTAGTCTCGAGAGGAAGAGAAGGAAAACTGGACAAATAGAACCGAAATTTGGAAAACTGGGCAACACTGTAACAGGTAAGTTTCTAAATCAATTCTGTTTAATTCGTTTAGATTTAGAACATGCAAATATGTACACAATATATACATTGTATGAGCCGTCGAGTGCATGAGAAATCAAGTAAAATTATGCGAAACTGATCGAGAGATTTAGAAATTTTGTAGAGAGAAAAATTCGGTACAGGTCTGATTAAGGTTAAACCAAATCTAGATTGGTGTCTCGGGTCTTAAACTAGACCCCTTAAGGACCCCAAAACCACCAACCCGCGACCCCGTTACTTAAGTCAAGACCCTCAATTTAGGAATTGCAGGTTTCGGCCAAGAAACCCATTTTAATCAAAAAGGATTTAAAACCTGATTGAAGCACATGAACAGAACCGCCTTGACCTAGGGTTTATAACAAGCCAAATTCCGTGAGATTTGGTGGAGAAATGAGGCCCCACGACCGCACTGAAATTCTGCGCGATAATCGGCCAAACAGCACCCTATGCATGGCTTCGATCCATAAAATCGATGCCAAACCGTTGGCATGACATCCAGAAGATGTTTGAAACCAAAACAGGCCGAAATCCGTGCTTCAAATATCACGAAAATGAGAAAATATGAAAACTGGAAACTAGGGTTACTGTTCATCGTCGTGAGGAAGACGATGAACAGTACTGGACACGGTTCGGGTCAATTTCGGGTTCGGGTCGGGACCCGACCCATCGCGCAAACGGGCTTTAGTTAGACGGCACCGTTTTGAGGCTGATTGTTTTAAATTTAAAATCTGATCCTACCTGTTTGGTTACGGGTTTTAAAAATTAAAATAGGGGAAATTGGAATAAGCTATCCATGAATTAAGGGCCAATTAAGGGATAAGAGGAATATTTAATTCCGGTTCACTGAGAGTTAGTGAACCGGTTGGTTCACTAGAGTTCTGGACCGGTTCAATTTTTGAACCCTAAAACCAAGGGGTTTGAACCCCTAAATTATGAAATTATATTTTGAACCCAAATGATTTCTGAAATTACGGATCAACCCCCAACATTTCTGAAAATTACACAGTGGCCCAGACTTTGGAAAATTTATACATTTAAGCCCTGAATAAATTAATTAAATAATAAAATAATTATTTTATTATTTTATTAAATAGGTAAAATTACAATTTTACCCCTAGACATTAAATATGTCAAACGGAGTCCAAATTAAGTAAATAAATAGTGTATTTTCACTATTTCAAATATTCTGGACTCAATGGTACAGTCCGATTTTGGAAATACAGTCCCGAAAAATACAGACCCGTAAATGATAAATGACCGAACTGCCCCTGATGGTACCCAGACCCAAATAAAAATATAAGATAGCCTATTTTGACTATCTCGGGCATTCTGAACTCAACGGTGAGGTCCGTTTAATGAACCGAGGTCCCGAAAAATACAGACACGTAGGTGTAAATGACCAAGTTGCCCTTAATGATACCCAGGGCCGATTAAACATAACAGATAGTCCAATTTCACTATGTTGGACACTCTGGACCCAATGGTGAGGTCCATTTTATGAACTGACGTGCCGAAAAATACGACACATGAAATTACCAAATTACCCCTGATACCGTACGAGACCTAAACAAAGTCCGATTGGGACGAAACTGATACCGGTAGGAGCCCAGACACTGGTGAGACTGTATAGTTGATTAGATGACGAATCGGGGTCAGAATTACATAAAACGTAAAATGACCAAAATACCCCTGAGCACTGTAAGTGCAAAGTAGAGGTCGAATAAAGGTCAAACTGATATGATAAATTATCATAGGGATAATTATGAACACTGAAAGGCTAAATAAGACTCCGAGACAGTCAACGCGTAAAACGAGAAATGACCGATGTATCCCGACGATCTAAAGCAGATACCAAATGAAGTCCAAGGGACTTACAAATTTATACGTGAGATATATGGGACGTTCTGAGGACCATGATAGGATCCCGGGATAAAAATGACAAAATTACCATTTTGCCCCTATGGTTAAAATGAGAACCTAACTAATACCGATTGGAGTCCAAAGGACGTAGAACTTTGTACTTAAGATATAAAGACTATTTCGAAGACCACTACAGGGTCCGGGACAAGAAGGGTAAAATTACCATTTTTGCCCCTAAGGTTGGATGAGTGCCTGACTGATAACAATTGAAGTCTAAATGACTTAGGATATAATCCTAATAATTGCTAAGCCTAATTAAAGAATGAAATAGCCTCGGGTGAGACCCAATGGAAGGGCGATAGGCTACTAGGCTATCTTAGGTAATCCGATAGACACCTAAGATGACGAATAAGACCTGAATGGATGAATTCTGATCTATCTATGATTAATGACTATTATTCAGGATATACATGGAGATGCCTGACGTACCTGGAGGTTATCGGATTATTTATGCAAGGAAATAAACGTAAAGTTTGTGAGTAACTTCTGACACTGTTTTGATTCTGTCCCTTGATTTATTGATCTGTTTTGAATGCAATTATTTAAGTGCAATTATTTAAATGCATGCCTTTTCGTACTATATCACTTATGACATGGTTTTTAGTCTTTTTAAATAATTGACTATATTCCTGATCCCTGTGCTAGCATCCCGTACTGTTTTGCCTGTTTTGAACTATTGAGATAAATGGATGTATTGAACCATTATTCCCGAAATGATTAAATTAACCATGTGATATAGGCAAAGAACGATATTTTGTCGTACCGTACTACTTGTATAGTATACTGTCTAAATACTATATTGTTTAAATGTACGTACTTAATGTAGGCCCTTTGCACTACATTTCACACGACGTGATTGTGTCCTTTGAATTAGGAATTCCGTTCAGTTCGGTTATGTGCTATCCGTTAATGCTATGTCTATGTCCCTGATTGATACGTCCGATTCCGTTGTGTACCGCCGGTCGATAATAGGTCTGTTTGGATCGATGTATTGTTCAGTTCCGTTATGTTCTACCCGTGATGACATGCCCCTGTCTTGATTAAAACGTTGTTCAGTTCGGTCATGATTCGTTCCGCTAGTGATATGTCTCCGACTTGATTGTTATATCGTTTCTACTCAGCTCCGTTATGTTTCGTTCCGTTCGTGATGTACTTGTGTCTTGATTAGTATATTGTTTTTGTTCAGTTCCGTTATGTTCTACCCGTAATGACATGCCCTGTCTTGATTAAAACGTTGTTCAGTTCGGTCATGATTCGTTCCGCTAGTGATATGTCTCCGACTTGATTGTTATATCATTTCTACTCAGCTCCGTTATGTTTCGTTCCGTTCATGATGTGCTTGTGTCTTGATTAGTATATTGTTTTTGTTCAGTTCCGTTATGTTCTAGCTATTGAAAGTATGCCTTCGTCTTGATTGATGTCTTGTTCAGATCCGCTATGTTTTAGCCGTCGATGATATGCCTCTGTCTTGATTGACTTATTGTTCCCACTCAGTCTCAGCTGTGATTCGTTCCGTTAATGAAATGTTTGTGTCTTGATCGATATATTGGCAATGGTTATTGTTTTGGTCCGATTGGTTATGTTATGTTCCGATTCGTTTGTACTGTTTGTGCAATCTTGTCCCATTATACTAGACTGCTTATGAAATAGATTTAGAAAATTGTTATTTTGAAACGATTAAATTATCCACGTGCCTTGGAAGCAAGGACTGGTTTTGAAACCCATGATAGGGAATCTGTGTTACTCACTGGGCTTATTTAAGCTCACCCCATTATTCTGACATTTTTTCAGGAATTACCTCCATTGGATTAGAAGGTACTATGACATGACGTGAATAGGCCAAGTGGCAATGCAAATAAGGATCAGATGGCACTGATTTGTAGAGACTTACATTCTTGTGAATCGAATCCGTATATCCAGGTAAGGGTTATGATACGACTGACTTGATTGACATGCACTAGATATTGGAACATGGCTCATGGAACTAAATGGTACTCTAGAGATATTAGATCTGCTATGTTGTTATATGCTTGATTTTAGATATGCTCTGAAATTAGAATTGTTGACTGACTGGATTTAGTCTTGCTCTGTGATACATATACTTATGATGGATAAGTGAGTTGCATTTCCGTGACACAAAGAAAAAGTTTAAAATTCCGCTGCATCTGACCCTACAGTCGGAGTGCAATTCGTCGGAAAGTTCAGAATTTGCCTTTGGTTGGTCGCGTCGCGACCAACTGGCAGTCACGTCCTCGACATCCGCGTAGGGTGGGGTTCGGGATGTGACACACGTGCTATAAGTAATGGTCATTGTCCTAAACAAATTGAATCCATCAGCAGGATGCCTTAATACACTATCATCGATGTGTCCCTATGCATGCCATCTCATGAGAGAAACTATTTTTGATGACATAAATAACCTTCTAAGCCTCGGCTTCAAAGAAAAATACCTAACTTGTTTCATAGCAACTTTTTTAGTTTCATCAACATATTTAGATGCATGACAATTTTTACATCCTATCTTATCCTTCTCCTCATTTCTATATATTATACAATATTACAGCATGCATCAAAGTTTTCATAAGTGAAGCCAAGGTCATCAATAATCTTTTTAGCTTCATAAAACGACTTTGGTAATGTTACACCATTAGAAAAAGCTTCTTTCAATAACTCTAACACCATTGTGAATGACTTGTCAGACCAAGAACACATCACTTTTATAACCATCAACCGGAAAAGAAACGAAGGTGTTGTAAACTTATTGCAACCCGGATATAGTTCGCACTCTGCATCTTTTAGAAGTTTAAATATGCCTCAGTTTCTATATCAAGACCTTCTATAGTTTGAATTAGCTCATCGTCAACAACATCATCCATGTTAAGAATCCCAAATGTATCATGTATCATTCCAACCGTGTCATCACACATACCCGATTCTGATTTTGGTCTCCTCGCCGCATCATTATCACATCCATCAGTGCATAAAGGTTCACCATGATAAATTCAATTTTTATAATTTCGAAGAAACCCATTTACAATTATATGCTCGTATGCAACTTTTTCTTGAACAAGTTTGATATTCTGACACATCTTACATGGACAATATATTTTTGACCTAGGAAGCTTATTAGCCATTGCAAAATTAAGAAATTCGTTGGCCCCTTTAACATATGACTTATCTAACCTATATCCCAAATCGATCCAACTCTTATCCATACGTTTGTTCATCAACTATTATCACCTGAAGTATAACAAATATATACTTAATCAACAAAAAATAAGAGAATTTTCTATCACTAAAATCAAATATAAAATATTTAATTCTTATTTGTAATGCATACATGATAAATCCTATTTCCTTCAACTCCATTCTAATAGGTGAGGTGTTCCTATCCCATTTAGGACTGCATAATCCACATTGTATTTAGTAGCTTTTACTTTTCTCCATATCAAAAAAAATTTCGGCAGCATCTCCCCTTAATTCTCCAAGTACATGACTTATATTAGTCACACGCACTTTGAGCTTGTCAATTATAATGTGCATGTAACTAATCTATCTATGTACCCAGAGAACAATAGGGATGCTTGACGAGTTTTTTTTTAATACAGAACGAAATAGAAGCTACTGACTACAATGTAGATGGTGCATTCACAAACTGTCCAAATTGGGACAATTCAAGAATCGTATACAGACAAACAATTTTTGCAGGGATTAGAGACTCTGTGTCTTGGTTTTGCAGGGATCGGGCGGCACCACAATTAAGAAGATTGGTACGATTAAATATTATATATATATATATATATTCATATAGGTATAGTTTTAAATTATTTGTTCAATTCGTTTGGTTCTTAAGAAAGGGTGGAAAAGAGAAGAAAAGATAATATTGGGCATTCTGTTTTCTATTGTTCTTGTTGTTTCCTGGAAAATCAAATTGGAGCAAAAAACAACTAAGTAAATATACCATGCCAAGTAATGTTAGGTGATATCATCGTCAATCCCAGTAGTAACTAATAAAAATGTTATTTTTATCCGATGATGTCATCTTTATTTAAAACTTTAATATGGGCTCAACATCAAATGGGTTCATTGGAGATAACCGATAGGATCTGACATGTTAACATATGGAGAAAACCGATACATTGGAGTTGAAAATTAGAAGCTAATTAGCACATTGACACTAACAGTAACTTTGACGTCTTTATTGCAGATGCTGTCTCATTTGTTAAGTAGCTGGTTTCCTTCTACTCAATTACATACATATAATTTTCCTTAATTAATAAAATCTCGTGCATTAAATTAATCTTTTATATTAAACAAAACACTGAACCCATTAATTTTATATGTACTTCTCTCTTATATCATCTTATTGTAAAGAATGAAGATTTTATGATATTGTCTTGATTTAGCAGTAATTCTGCCTTACTAGATGAAAAAAAAAAACAAAGAATGATAAAATAAAACTTAAAGGGTTACTATTTTTATTGACTTTTTTCTTCTTCTTCTCACTGATTTTATTTATAATGTAAATGAAATAGTTCATGTGCTACATACAACGTTGAACATCTAATTGAAGAAGTATATTATGAAAATAAACCATATTATATATGAACTACATCTTCACTTTTAACACTATTTTTCAATCTTATCAAAGCCGACAATGTCATAAATCATGCAAAACCTAACACAAACAGATAAATAATTAAGAACACATATTCATTAAAAGATAAGAACCAAATAATAGAGGAGGTATGTTTAATAATTTATATAATGATAGTTGTTTATGGTACATTCACCTGCAATTAATTCACACGGCACCTATGCTAATATTACAAACATAATAATATTCATTATTCTGTTGGGGTACTTCTCTTTCTTCTGCAATTCTTGCCAGGAACTGTTGGGGGTAAGGATTTAGTAGCCCGTTACTGTGATCACATGGTGAAGATTGAGACACTGCAACAATGAATATATAGCTCTACCCTGTTTATTAGGGTAACATCAATTTCCAAGACAAAGGAAATTCTATTGCCTTATGCTTCATTGTCTCCTAAATGGAACAATGCTCTGCAACAATAATTTCATGTGACATGTTTCTTTTTACGAATTCAGTATCATTTTTAGATAAATCTATAAAAAAAAAAATTCATAAAATACAAAATTTTCCTTTCAAAGATAAACTATATAAAAGACTGATTTTGGTTGGGAGGATGGTAAGCTGATGATTGGGGAGGCAACAAAGCATACAGCTGTTATGTCCTGTACCCTTTGCTTACACACCATGGATTATAGAGAATATATGAAATCTAAGCCAAGCGTTGCCTATTTCACAACCACAAGATCGAACTATGAATTATATATTGCTGGTTGGTTAAAAGTTTTGGCACGAAGAGGCTCTTATAAATATTTAACGACAATTACAATAACACGGCACTACTTAGCGATACTGATAAGAATGCAAAATGTCATATTTTTTCTACCTTAATGTTTAGTCTTTTATACTTATTTGGTGACTAAATGTACTCATTATTCTTATATTTTGATTTGGGATGCAAATGGAGGCGCTAAATGCAAAACGAAGCTAATTGGACGATTTTGGGCAGTTTCAACATCGCCTCGTAATTTGGGAATAACTCTCTCTTCCGAGCTCCGATTGAGATGATTCAAGATGATATCGAAAGCCAAGAAACATGTATACAACTTTGATGTTTTGTGTTTTGCACGATTCGGACTGCATGAAGGTCAAAATCGGGCTTCAGGTCGTTGCACTTGCATTGTGAGCGTTTTTAGTTGCGCGAAATTCTAATACGCGGGCCCAATGCGATTTATTTTTGGAAGTTGTGCACAAAAATCCCAGCTGAAAACACCATTTTTCTAGTTATATTAGGACTTTATTTTATTTTTAATATTTATCTTAATTAGTTAGATTTTGGTATTTCTATTTTAGGATAATATTTAGAATATCTTTAAGAGTTCTAGTAGACTTCCAATACTGAATTAATGTGTAAAAGGAGGAGGAGATTAGATTTGCTCTCTCTCTCTCTCTCTCTCTCTCTCTCTCCCCTCTTCTCTAGTTTCTCCTTCAAGTTTTCATGGCTTTGCGTGGCTAAAATTTTATAATTGGTCGAAGGAAACGGAAGCCTCAGAATCAACTAAAATGTGAGATCTAATTTATTTTTATTGTTTAATTTATGCTTTGAGTATTAGATTTTTTCTGTGCTTATTTTCATGATTGTCTCGTTTAATTACTAGGAGGCCTACTAGTTTGTTATTCGTTGCAATCTACTGCTAAATTAGTTATCAAATCCGTAATTGTTTGATCCCTCTAATTTGTGAAGCAACTAAGATTTAATGATTTGCTGCGTTAGAAATTACTAGTGTCACGCCCCGAATTTTCACAAACCCGGGGAGTGAGTGAAATGAAAGAAGTAAAGTAAGTGAAAGGTAATTAAGGTGGATTTAGTTAATTATGCATTCATTTCCCTATGTTTTTCCCAAAATTAGACATGAAGACTTGTTACTTAATTAAAATGCTCTCCTAATGTCACTCAAACATCGCTCCTAATTAATATTCAAAATATTTTAAGTCATATTTAAAAAAGGCTCCCAAAATAGCTCCAAAGTTTCTCTAAACAAGCCTTGAAATAATGATCCAAATGGGTTCCAAATGCCTTAGGACATGGGCCAAGAATGGCCCAAGAAGTCCACCAAAAATTGTCTACGGAAGAGGCCAAACATGGCCCAAAAGGGTGGCCAAAAATGGCCCAAAAGGGTGGCCAAACATGGCCCAAAGGCTGGCCAAACATGGCCCAATAGGGTGCCCAAACATGGTCCAAAAAGGTGCCCGAACATGGCTCAAAAAGGTGGCCAAATGGGCAGGTGTCAGGGCTGGTGTCATGACAAGGCAGCAGCAGGGCATGGCAGGGCGCACGCACGCCGTGGTATGGGCAAGGCAAGCGAGCGGGCAAGCTGGGGTGCACATAGGCACGCGACGCGTAGGCGAGCATGACAGGCTGGGCAGCTGGTTAGGCTGCTGGACACGGACTGTTCTACAAGTTTACTATAGTAACAGTAGAATTACTGTAACTGAATTTCTCTGTCCAGCAGCTAAATTTTTCTGTTTTCTAAATTTTTTTCCAAAGTTTTGAAGGCCACTTTTTCTCCATTTTTAGCTCACTTCTTCAAGGTTTTTACCCCTTATTTTTAACTTCTTTTCCACTATTTAAAGGGTGTTTTGCACACCTAATTTCTCTTTTAATTTCACAAAATTTTGACATAACTTCCTTTATTTTTCTAAGCATTTTTCTACCAAATATTTTGCAACAATTCATATATATATATATATATATATATATAAGCATTGCACATTCCATCCTCACTCGATAGCCACAATCTCATAGAAATTAAACATACATCATTTAAATATTCAATCTATCATATATACACATGTACTTGAATTTCACAACATCACTATCTTATGCTCATTACAATATATAGGGCATTGTTATTGTTTTCATAATATACAAGGTGTATACAAATAAACACACATGGTTTCTGGGCTTATGTCCTTATACAACTCAAAAATAATGCCCCAAGGGCCAAATCTTCTTCATGGTCCATTTTCTTTCTTTTCTTTAAGACTTCAACAAGTCTCAAGTACCCGGAGCCTTATCTGAAATATGATATCCCATGAGGGGTCAGCTTAACTGCTGGTATGACATAATGCTAATGCAAGAAACAACATTTAAGGCGTAGCATGTGCAAGTGTACATTTAAAAGCTATAACCCTCCAATCCCCCAATGCTATGCAATATCAATATGCATGACACACATATGCAACTCTATGCCACGCCTATGTCTCGCTTCACGGCCCTTTCCCGTTGGACACGAGTACCAATCGTATATTTCACTTCACGGTCCGTCCCCGTTGGAATGAGTACCAACAGCCAATTTTGTGTTTTTCACCACAAGATCTACACCCTCATAATGCATAGCACTAAAGTGCTTAACTCACGCCATGTTTTTAGGATTCACACTATGCCAACCTGCCTTAATTTTTTTATGCAATTCCAATAAAGTATTTCATCAAACACATGGTATATGCCTTAAACAATGCAATGTACTTAGAGCAACTTTAACTTTTATATCACAAAACTTTGTCTACGTGAACCTAACATGTAATTCAGTTAATTTCACATATAAACACATTATGCATTCACAACCTTAACAATTTCTCAAGGATCATAAAATACATAAAGTACTATCACATGGATAAATCATAACTTTTCAACTACAAAATTTTATCTACATGAACATGAGCTAGAATACAATAAATTATACACATAGTCATGGTTTATGTTTATCACTTTGCCAAATACCCAAAGAATACAAAGAACACACACGTACATAAACAACCAACTCTAGGTTTTCAAAGTAACTATATCCTAAGTGAGTTTCTAACAACAAATAAACATATAAATCATTCAATCAACTTATAAAACTCTCCTAAACTTAACCCTATTCCTTACTTAGCAAAATATCATACCTAAAATGACTTTTCTCAACTCGAGGGAGTTGTGTTTGCTGTGCAGCCGAACCAATCGTGAGAATATAGCCGTTGATGAGAGGAACAACTTCCTAAAAGGAAGTCTTGCAAGAATTTTGGCCTAGGAATGTGTTTTGGTGGCTTGAAGCTTAGAGAACCTAGGGTTTTTCTTCACTTTTATCCCATGCACGAGTTCTTCTCTGTATCTCAGACCAAAATAATGAAATTTTAACTCTAAGGGCTGTATTTGTACTAAAGGGGCAAAGGGGCAAAATGACCGTTTTGCCCTTAATGAATTCGGGACCTCGTTACACTACAACCCATCCTGAAATGCCTCAATTCGATATTTTGTTTTAGCCAAAGTTATTAAAATTATTTTAAATGATATTTTCCAAAACAATTTATTTTTTCTTGTGGCCGGGTTTGGCCCGATCCACCCGGGTCACCTAAATGCCCTTTATGATCCAGTTTTTGAAACTATCTCCGAATAGGCTCAAATTTTTATATGAAGTGTATTTTAATATTCTAAGAATATGTCACTTCTACAACATACTCTAAATATGTTCCTAACTATGACTTATGTCCAAATATGCATATGTAGTGCCCCAACGACAAATAGTGCATGCATAGTGTCTTACTGGCAAAAATGAAAAATTTACCTTGATTTTTTAGATCTTTACAACTAGAACGTAGGAAGAACGCTCGACTAAATTAAATGCAATTACTTGTGCTCGTGTTGTTTAGCTTCATCGATCTCTCTAATTCTTAAGGCTGCTACTAGATTAAACCTTTAGCGCTTGTCTTGTTTAGTGGTTAGGGTCAATTAGATCACTTGTATTCTAATTAACTATGACTAAGGAGAGATAGGAAAATAGTTCCAACGGTGAATATTCAAAGTGTGAATTGATATATACTTGCATCGATGATCAGTTGTAAAATTCTGATGGTGGATGTTGACTTAGACCAATGTTTATTTTTTTGATTGATTTCGATATTTTAATTTGAATTGTTTCTTAGTAGTTTTTCTTAAAATTATTTTTGTTATACTCAAACCCCCCTCATCCTTGTTCACATAGCATAAAAGTAGGCTATATACTTTTCGTGGAAACGATCCTTACTCCCACTACTACATATATTTTTAGGAGTTTAGGTTTTATTTTTTGGTTGCCTGTGACAGCACACCAAATTTTGGCACCATTGTCGGAGAGTGATTTTAGTTGATTTTTTTTGCTTCTTGTGATCCTTATTTCGTTCTTGAAAAAAAAAGAAGAAGAGAGTTTTAGCGTAGAATTTGTTTTTTTTTTACAACTGAATTACGCTCTAAAGTTTTAGCATAGAGTTTTACGTTACCAGATCTAAAGCCTATTCATCATCTAACGGTCCATAATTTTTATTTTATTTTTTTATTTTTATTTTATTTTTAATTTTTATTTTTTAATTTTAATTTTAAAAGAACCACAACTTGAAGGCAGCTATTGTAGTCGGCCTGGGTTAGATTCGGCGTGCACTGGGTAAGAGTACACAGCCTCTGAAAACTTGTGAAATTGGCGTCTTCAGTCACAAACTTCTTCCCAGAACTGTCAGTCACAGCAGCCCGAGTAACCAACCATTCATCGTCTCTATCATCAGCTTCATAAATTGACTTGGGTCTGTGATATTTTGGGAATTCCACAAGCTAGGCGACGGTGAGTCTGCAAATCGAGAAAACATGGATTGGGTTGCAGCCAGTATCATATCAGGTTGTGTTCTCATATGCTTGGCTTGTGGCCCTTGTAATTTTGACGCCACAAGGGCCATGTTAATCACGTTACCTGTCTTTTGGCTCCTTTCATGCAAATGATTTAGGATATTGTCACGCATCGATTTATTTATTGCTCAATAAAAATAAAAATAAAAAGTCTTAGCGTAGAATTTTTTTATTTTATTTTATTTTTTATTATTTTATTTTATCTTATCTTATTTTATTTTATTTTTTATTTACTCTAGATTTTTCATAATTTATTTGGTTTTTTTAGATTTTCCTTGATTGTTTATTACTGTAATTCGATCTTCTAATTAAAGTGATTTGTAGTGCGATCCAGAAATAGAAAAAGCTTTTTTGCAGGTTAAGGAGGGAAGCTCAAAGAAATTCTGAAGAGAATGATCTAGCTTTTGACTCCCTATTTGATAGTAATTCTGATTTAGAAGAGGAGGAAGTCATGGCTGGAAATCGAACTTTGAAAGAGCTTGCCACCCTTGATTTGAATCAACAACCCGTATGCATAACGTTCCTCACTTTAGATGCTACTACTATTTTTAAATTAAAATATGGACTAATACATCTCTTGCCCATTTTTCATGGCCTTGTAGGTAAAAATCCTCACAAGCATCTGAAGGAGTTTCATGTAGTATGCACGAGTATGAGACCCACGGGGGTGACTGAAGAGCAAATTAAATTAAGAGTCTTTCTGTTTTCTTTAAAGGATTCGGCTAGGGATTAGCTATATTATCTACCATCCGGGAGTATTACCACATGGAACGAGATGAATTGTTTTTGGAGATATATTTTCCAGCTTCAAGGGCGGCCAACATTCAAAAAGAAATTTATGGCGTAAGGTAGCACAACGGAGACTCCCTACACAAATAGTGGGAACGTTTCAAGAAATTATGTGCAAGCTGCCCTCATCATCAAATTAGTGAGTAGAAACTTCTCCAGTATTTATATGAGCGCCTTCTACCCACTGATAGATGCATGATTGATGCTGCTAGTGGAAGAGCTTTGGTGGATAAAACTCCCGAGGCCGCAATAAACTTGATTGCAAATATGGTGGCTAATTCTCAACAATTTGGCATTAGGCTTGACCCTCCATCTAGGCATGTTAATGGGGTAAATATTTCCTCCCATGAACAACAAATTGCGAGTCTAACTTCTTTTGTTTGTCAAATGGCTGTAGGTAATATGCAAACGGCGAAGGCTTGTAGGATTTGTTTGGTGGTAGGGCATCC
>CM018050.1:4941510-4989010 GCA_008638375.1 Nyssa sinensis
TGGACTATTTTGAATGTAAAGATTTAAACTCAAATGACATGTAGGATACATTTTTTTAATATACAAAATATGTATATGTTGAAAGAAATGAATGTGTTTAAATTTCCAGGAATTGTGGCCATTGAGTGAATTGTAATGTGTTTATATATTTGAGCGATTGCAAAATATTAGGTGAAAAAATGCTTAGAAAACAAAGGAGGTTATTTCAAAAATTTTATGAAATTAATGAAAAAATTAAGTGTGTAAAACACCATTTAAATATGTGAGAAAAGTGCCCAAAAAAGGAGGTTAGAAATCTCGAAGAAGTGGGCTAAAAATGGGAAAAAAGTAGCCTTCAAAACTTTGGGAAAAATTAGGGAAATAGAGAAATTCAGCTGTAGTTGCTATAGTGTTTCTATAGAAAAATGGAAAAATCAGCCGGAGCCAGCTATAGTGAAAATGTATAAAACAGCCCAGGACAGCTAGCCCTTGCCACTTGCCCAGCCACGCGTGCGCACGCATGCCGCCCGCCTAGTAGTGAGCGCCCCGCCGGCCTTGCCGCCTACCTGCGCGCCCACCCGTGCCTGCTGCTGCCTTGTCATGACACCCAACCTGACAGCCCCTTGACACTACCTCTTGGCCACCTTTTTTAACCATGTTTGGCCACCATTTTGAGCTATGTTTGGTTACCCTTTTGGGCCATGTTTGGCCAATCCTAAGGCCATATTTGGCCACCATTTCGGGCCATATTTAGCCACTCTTTTGGGCCATGTTTGGCCACTTTTATGGGCCATGTTTGGCCACTTACTTAGACCAATTGTTGGAAGAATTTTTTAACTATTCTTGGCCTATGTCTTAGGGCTTTTGGGCTCAATCGGACCATTGTTCCAGGACATTTTTTAGAGATGTTTTAAGGCTGTTTTGGAAGCCATTTTTGAACATGACTTAAACCATTTTCACAGATGTTTTAGGGACATTAAGAGATCATTTTAGTTAAGCCTATTAGCAAATTTTTATGCTTAAATTTTTGGGGAAACATGGGAGAATAAATTAGTAATCAACCAAATCTATTTAATTATCATTTATTAATTTCTTTTTAATTTATTTTCACTCACCTCCGGATTTTTGAAAATTCGGGGCGTGACAACGTGGTATTAGAGCTAAGGTTCGAATACTTGGAGACCGTGGGGTGTTGTTAAACACAATAGGATCACAACGCATGATTTAAATATTTTAGTAAACATTGTGTAATATGTAGGCTTTGAAAACTAGGTATTAGAACTCTAGTTGGAGAATACCTAGCGACGATAGGGTGTTGTTGAACACCATGGGACCCTAGAAGAAAGCGTGTGACGTAATGTGAACTGTTGGTAGTATGTGATAAGAGCTTATGTGTTATATGGTTATTGATACTTGAAGCATGACATGTTGTTATTATGTGTTAGTTAATGCTATTCTATGATGCATGATTACGTGATTTGGTGTTGTGAGATGCATGATGTGTGTAATGTGTAAGAATTTGTTAAGTGTACGTTATGACATGTTATATGTACTACCTGTGAAGTGTAAGTTGTTAATAAGAACATGACTGAGATTCTTTTAAATGCCTATGTCTAGTGTGAGAAAGGGATATTAATTTTCTTTTCTGGGACTTGTAGACTCATGCCACCAAAAAGAACTTCTGCGAGACTAGTAGCACCTAAGCGCAGTAGGCCTAGAGTTGTTGTTCCTGCACATAGCATAACTGAGAAGGTTATTACTCCTATTCCTACCCCGGCTGAGGAGGAGGAGCAGACTATTGGCGTCAGAGATATGGCGGCCATTTTATAGGAGTGCTTTCGCGCTATTCGGGAGGCTAGGCCTACTAGTGGAGAGACTAGGGATACCTTCGTGATGAAGGTGTTCCAGCGGATGAGACCTCCTACATTTGCGGGACAGCTTGACCCCTTAGTTGTCGAGGAATGGCTATATTAGATCACCAGGATCCTAAACTCCCAGGGGATTGTTGAGCCACACTTGAGGACCAGGTGTGCCACCTTTCAGTTTATTGAGTTGGCTAGTCAATGGTGGAGTGTAGCTACTGACTGGATAGACAGTTTCGGGGAGGGATTGGGTATATGGATGAGTTCGTGACTCTCTTATAGCAAGACATGACGGTGACTCAGTATGAGTCTCGGTTTACTGCACTGGGGAGATTTGCCCCACATATTATTCGAGAGGAGCGACTGAGGGTCCTCTACAATATCAGGTGGTTGAAGACCTCCATCAGGGATGGATTAGCTGGTCACTATCATTGAGACATACGACGAGGCGGTGACCAGGGCTACTAGAGTAGAGAGGGAGCTGGCTGACCTTAGAGGGATTAGAGAGTCTCAAACCCAGAGTAAGGCAGTTACAAGCATAGGCTTCTACACTTAACCAGACTCACACTAATGGGAGACCATTGAAGAAGTTCTGGACCGGTACTTCTTCCACATCAACATCCTAAGGACCCGTCACTTGTTTCTTGTGTGGACAGCTTGGCCATAGAATAGGCCAATTGCCTCTCGAGAAATCCTGGTCAGGGACACGGGGCTGGACCGAGTCAGAGATCATTTCCACCTCCGGTACAGGGGTAGGGGTGGAGAGCTGCTCAACTTTGTTATACCTACCACCAGATAGGCCATGTTAGGGCCAATTATCCTTAAGGGCAGACTTTATAGGGCTCGTAGGGACCGCATCACTATCAACCCACTCAGTCGTCTCTACCACAACTACTGTTAGGCTATAGACCTCCAGCACCATATTTCCAGCCTGCACCTTCCACACAGAGCATTAGATCTCTCAGACAAAAGGGTGAGGGTCAACAAGGATCGAAGGGAGGAGGTAGACAGGGCCAGACTACTTAGGGTCGTGCTTATGCCGATGGTCACCCTAAAGGCATCTACTTCTGGACCTTCAGGGGTTCGAGGTACATTCCTTGTGTTTAGTGCATGGGACAGTGTACTTATAGATTCTAGTGTATCTTATTCATTCATATCTACCATGACAGCAATGACATTGGGGTTGGAAGTAGACTGGCTAGATTTATCATTACATGTTGACACACCAGCTGGGGGTAGTGTGACGCTGACGAGGATTCGTAACGATTACTCAATAGAGATAGCTGATCGCATCCTTTCTTTTGACTTCAGTCTACTTGACATGTTTAGTTTTGATATTATATTGGGGATAGATTGGTTATTTACATTTGGGCGAGTACATACTATTACAAGGGGAAAGTGACGGTGTGTACTCCTGAAGGAGATAGTTTTTATTTCACAGGGTATCCGTAGATCCTTCTAGGGTGGACTTTGTTGTGAGTTAGGAGAGGTTAGACCTCGATTTAATTAGGGTTGGTTTAGATTACGTGATTAGGTGAGTGCTTGATGCTTTAGTGTGTGAAATTTGTACGATATGTGGTATGCTTGATTATTGATGAACTGGGACTAGATGCTTATATCTATGTAGTAGACCGAGTGAATTATGAGGAAGACTATATGCTTGTTGTCTATGAGATAGGCTATAAGCTTGGATATCCATAGGATTGGATGTATGCCTAATTACCTATATAACAGGTTGTATGCTTAATTATATATATGTATATTCTTAGGATGGATCTTATACTTGGGTGTTGATGTGGTAGGCTACGTATTAGCTATTGAATGTTGCAGGTTAATATTATGCTATGTATGCTATGTTAGTACCCGTTATAGTACTATGACTATGATATTTATACAGATTGGATCGATATTAATGCATGTGTAAGGGTATGTTTAACCATGTCGTATGTATGTGTGTTTTGATACATATGTGTACAGATTAATATATGTTTATAATTAAATTGGTAAAGAGTTTCACTAAGAATCTCATTTGTTTCGGGCCCTTACTTAATATATTGACTAGAAGGGTAATGAATTAGAGTAACCTTAGATGAAATTGAGATATTTCCTTTTAACCTTCTATAATGTTTTGAGTTTTGAACCTTGATATATTGCCTTGGGTTTCATGTTTAGAATAAGTAGACTGCATTGTACTACAAAGTATACTTTTCAAGAATTTTGTCGAAGAGGTACATTTTTAAATTTTGGGACAAAATATCTTTAAGGAGGGAAGGATGTAGAGACTTGAAAAATGAGGAAAATTTTTTCGTTTTGCCTGCAGGACACTATTCATTGCACTATTACCAGTAGGGCAGTACACATGTACATTTAGAAATAAGCCATGCTTAGGAGCATATTTTGAGTATGTTAGAAGGGAAATACGCTTAGAATGTTCAAATACACCTCTTGTAAAAATTTGAGTCTGTTCGGAGATAGTTTCACAAATTGGACCAAAAGGGCATCCCGGATGGTCCGGGTGGAACCGGCCAAACTCGGCCACAAGCGAAAATAAATTTTTGTAAAAATTTTCATTAAAATAATTTAATGAATTTTGGCTAAAGTAGAATGTCGAATTGAGGCGTGTCGGGACGGGTTTTAGTGTAACGGAGTCCTAGGATTCATTAAGGGCAAAAGGGTCATTTTGCCCCTTTACTATAAATATAGCCCCCTTAGTGTAAAAATATCATCTTTTGGTCTAAGATACAGCAACAAGTCATGCATAAGAGAAAGGTGAAGAGAAAACCTAGGTTTTCCAATCTTCAAGCTTCAAAAACACACATCTAGGCTTGGATTTTAACAAGACTTCCTTCTAGAAAGTTGTTCCCCACATCAAAGGCCATATTCTCACCTATTGGTTCGGTTGCACAGTGAACATAACTCCATAGGGTTGAGAAAAACCCTTTTAGGTATGAAATTTTGCTAAGTAAGGAATGGGGTTAAGCTTAGGAGTTTTTTATAAGTTGATTGTATGAATTACATGCTTATTTTTTGTTAAAGAACTACCGAGCTTATAGTTACTTTGAAAACCTAGGGTTGGTACCTTATGTACTTATGTATTCTTTGATAATTTGGGAAAGTGACAAACATGAACCATGACTATATGTGTAATTTATTATATTCTAGCTTATGTTCATGCAAATAAAATCTTGTAGTTTGGAAGTTATGATTTATTCAATGTGTTTGGTATTTTGTGTATTTGTGCAATCTTTGAGAATGTGTAAGGTTGTGAATGTGTGATATGTTTATATGTATAATTGATTGGATTACATACTATGTTCATGTAGACAAAGTTTTATAGGTTCAAAGGTTATTGTTACTTTAAGTATAATGCATTATTTAAAGCATGCTCCATGTGTTTGATAAAAAGCTTCATTGAGATTGCATTATTGCATGGTGAAATCAAAGCATATTGGCATGGTATGATTCCTTGAAAATATAGTGTGGGTTGAGTACTTGGTGCTATGCATTATTAGGGTGTAGATCCTATGGTGAAAAACCCAAAATTGGCCATTGCATTGGTGCCCAGTATCCAACTGGGAGCGATCCATGAACGGGTTTGGTACTCGCGAAGCCAACAGGAGCGATCCATAAATCGAGACATGGTGGCATAGAGTTTGCATGGGTGTGTCACGCATATTGCCATTGCATTGTATTAATGAATTGGAAGGCATGTAGATTATAAATGTACACTTGCACATGTCACGCCTTAACTTTGTTCCTTGCATAAGCATTGTGTCATACCAGCAGTTGAGCTGACCCCTTGTGGGATATCATATTACAGATAAGGCTCCTGGTACTTAAGACTTGATGAAGTCTTGGAAGATTAAGGGGAAGTGGACTATGGAGGATATTTGGCCCTTGGGTCATATTTTATATGTATAGGCATAAGCCCAAAAGACTTGTATTTTAATTTGAGAAAATGGTGAGCAATAGGCCTTGGACTATTTTGAATGTAAGGATATAAACCCGAATGACATGTAGGATACCTTTGTTTAATGTGCAAAATATGTATATCTTAAAAGAAATGAATGTATGTTTAAATTTCCATGAATTGTGGCCATCGAGTGAGACTGGATTGTAATGTGTTTATATATATGAGTGGTTGCAAAATATTAGGTGAAAAAATGCTTAGAAAAAAAAGGAGGTTATGTCAAAATTCTTTTGAAATTAAGGGAGAAATTAAGAGTGTAAAACACCATTTAAATATGTGAGAAAAGTGCCCAAAAGGGGAGGTTAGAAACCTTGAACAAGTAGGCTAAAAATGAGGAAAAATAGCCTTCAAAACTTGGGAAAAAACTTAGGGAAATAGAGAAATTCAGCTGCAGTTGTTATAGTGTTTTCGCAGAAAAATGAAAAAATCAACCGCAGCCAGCTACAGTGAAAATGCAGAAAATAGGCTAGGACAGGCAGCCCCTGACCAGCCCCTACCGCTCGCCCAGCCCTGCGCGTGTGCCCTTACGCGCCGCGCGCATGCCGCGCGCCCAACCGAGGGTGCCCTGTAGGCCCCATGCACCTTGCCGCCTGCTTGCGCGCCTGCCATGCGTGCCCACGCATTCCTGCTGCTGCCTTGTCATGGTACCCAGCCTGACAAGCCCCCTTAACACTACCTCTTGGCCACCTTTTTTAGCCATGTTTGGCCTCCCTTTTGAGCTATGTTTGGGTACCATTTTGGGCTATGTTTGGCCAATCTTTAGGCCATATTTGGCCACCATTTTGGGCCATATTTGGCCACTCTTTTGGGCCATGTTTGGCTACTCTTATGGGCCATGTTTGGCCACTTAATTGGACCAATTTTTTGTAGACTTTTTGACCTATTCTTGGCCTATGTCTTAGGGCCTTTGGGGCTCAATTGAACCATTGTTCCAAGATATTTCTTTGAGATGTTTTGAGGCTGTTTTGGAAGCCATTTTTGAACATGATTTAAACCATTTAGACTGGATGTTTGAGGGACATTAGGAGATCATTTTGGTGAAGCCTAATAGCAAATTTTCATTCTTAAATTTTTAGGGAAACATGGAGGAATAGATCAGTAATCAACCAAATCTATTTAATTATCATTTATTAATTTCTTTTTAATTCATTTTCACTCACCCCCGGGTTTGTGAAAATTCAGGGCGTGACATATTTTGATTTAGGATGCAAATAGAGGCGCTAAACGCAAAACGAAGCTAATTGGGCTATTCTGGGCAATTTCGACGTTGTTTCGTAATTTGGGCATAACTCTCTCATCTGAGCTTCGATTGAAATGATTCAAGATAATATGGAAATCCAAGAACAATTTCTACAACTTGCATGTTTTGCGTTTTGTGCGATTCAGATTGCATCAAGGTCGAAATCGGGCTTGAAGTCTCTGCACCTACACTGTGAGCATTTGTAGCTGTGCGAAATTCTAATACGCGGGCCCGATGCGATTTATTTTTGCAAGTTGTGCATGAAAATTCCGACTGAGAATACAAATTTTCTAGTTATATTAGGACTTTATTTTATTTTTAATATTTCTCTTAATTAGTTAGATTTGGGTATTTTTATTTTAGGATAATATTTAGAATATCTTTAGGAGTTCTAGTAGCCTTCCAACACTGAATTAATGTGTAAAAGGAGGAGGAGATCAGATTTTCTCTCTCTCTCTCTCTCTCTCTCTCTCTCTCTTTCTCTCTCTCCCTTCTTCTCTAATTTGTCCTTTAAGTTTTCATGGCCCTGCGTGACTAAACTTTTATAATTGGTCGAAGGAAACAGGAATCCTCGGAATCAACTAAACTGTGAGATCTAATTTATTTTTATTGTTCAATTTATGCTTTAAGTATTGGATGTTTTTCTATGCTTATTTTTATGATTGTCTCGTTTAATTACTAGGAGGCCTAATAGTTTATTATTCATAGCAATCTATCTAAATTAGATATCAAATCCATAATTGTTTGATCCCTGTAATTTGCGAAGCAACTAAGATTTAATGATTTGTTGTGTCAGAACTTACTAGATCTTAGGAAACAACGCTCGACTAAATTAAATGCAACCGCTTGTGCTTGTGTTGTTTAGCTTCATCAATCTCTCTAATTCTTAAGGCTGCTACTAGATTAAAACTTTAGCGTTTGTCTTGGGTTGTTTAGTAGTTAGGGTTAATTAGATCACTTGTGTTCTAATTAACTATGACTAAGGAGAGATAGGAAAATAGTTCCAACGGTGAATATTCAAAATGTGAATTGATATATACTTGCATCGATGATCAGTTGTAAAATTTTGATGGTGGATGTTAACTTAGACTAATGCTTGTTCTTTTGATTGATTTCGATATTTTAATTTGAATTGTTTCTTAGTAGTTTTTCTTAAAATTGTTTTCGTTATACTCAAACCCCCATCCTTGTTCACATAGCATAAAACTAGGCAAGATACTCTTCGTGGGAACGATCCTTACTCCCACTATTACATATATTTTTAGAAGTTTAGGTTTTATTGTTTTTTGTTGCCTACGACAGCACACCAGACACTTAATCAAAACTACCACTAATTCGCAGTAGTTGTTAAAAATTTCCATTTTTTCAATTAAAACGACTTTGTTTTAGAAATAAGTGGCGATTATAGGAAACGCTGCTCCTTTACAGCAGTTATTTTAAAGCGCTGCTAAATAGTGGCAGTTATTTTCAATTGCCACTAATTCATGGCGGTTTTTCAGAAGCACCGCTAAGAATTCACCGCAAAAGGCCTATTTTCTTGTAGTGTATAAAGGACCAAGATTGTAAGAAAAATATTGAGATGTTTCTCGAAAGATTTCAACCTAAAATAACTGCTATTGAGGAGAGTAAGGACAGTGGGATCTCTCTTTGTTGATGAGTTAGTCAGATCACTTCAAACATTTGAGCTAACTGTAAGGCAAGTAAAGAAAACTAATAGTCTTACTTTAAAATCAACATAAGGAGAAAGTGAATAGGATTTTGATATTGACCCCAAGTACCATGAACGATGAGGACTTAGCTCCCTTTGTTAGGAGGTTTGAACAAACACCTCAAGGATAGAATGCCTAACTCTAAGGGATCTCAAAGCTCAAGTGAAAGATCCTTTTGAAATTCTAACTCTTCAAGAAGCCAAGTCCAAAAATCTTCTTCTAGTGGTGATAGAAGATCTTTTTCACAATCTTTCTTTAAGCCTATTGAAAGCTATGATTGTCACAACTTTGAGCATATAATGGCCAATTATCCTAATAAGCAAAAGGGAAATTCTAGAAATATGAAAGCTACGAAATCATCTCTCGCTGATGAGGATGAAGAGGATGAGGATGAAGAAGTTGATGGCGATGAAAGTCAATTCTTGACTTTCACAAGTTTCACCAATGTCCATGAAGGATCATCTTCCATTGAGGATGAAGATCATGAGGACATCAAAGACTTTGTGTCTAGTGATGATGAGAGCGATGATGAAGACAATATTAAGATTGTTTTTAAAAGACTTTTCAATGAATCTATAAATCTCAAGAAATCTATCATAAAGCTTATCACTAAGCTCAAGTCTTGTGAGAATAAGAAGAATGCTTTAATAGTTTATCAATCCTTATTGAATCAACTAAATGAGGATAAATTTTCTCTCTTAAAGAAAGTTGAATCCTTAGAAAATGAGAGAAATTCATTAGGTTCTTGAGGTAGGAGGACTTAAGGCATCCCTAGATGCTTGTGAGGTTAAAAAGAATGAATTGAATTCCAAAATTCGCTCTCTTAGTGAAAAACTCACACAAGCTAGGAATGTAAAATTTAATCTTGAGGATAGGTCGAAAAAAGCTCTCTAAAATTCATAATATCATCCAAATCAAAAATGATAGAAGTGGTTTGGGCTATGACATTGTCTCAGATAAAAACAAGCCCTCCACATCCATTTTAAGTCAATCTCCCACTTTCAAGCCGATTGTGTTTGTATCCTCAAAATCTAAAGGTGTTGAACCACTCAAACCTAAGAGGCAAACCTAACCACAACCAGAGCCTCAAGCACATTCTCTCTCACTACCTCAATCAAGACCACAAGCCAAACCTCAACCAAGATCATTTTATTGTTCTCACTACATGGTTGAAGGGCATTCTAGAGGAAGTATGGATTTGCCAAGAAAAGGCAAATAAAATCTCACACTATGACCTTAGAGCATGCCACGCCCCGAATTTCTAAAACCCGGGGAGTGAATGGAAATGAATTAAGAAAAATTAATAAAAGCCCATTAAGTGGATTTAGTTGATTACCCATTTATTTTCCCATGTTTCCCCCAAAACTAAAAATGAAAATTTGCCTAACTAGACTTACCCAAGATGGCTTTTTAATATCAATCTAATATCTCCCCAACCAATGGTCAAAATTAGTCTAAGTCATGTTCAAGCATGGTCTCTAAAATGGCCCCAAAAATGTCTTTAATGTGGCTTGAAACAGTTGCTCAAATGGACCCCAAATTTCATAGGGCATAGACCAAGAATAGGTTAAAAATCCTACCTAAGGTGGTTAAGGAAATGGCCAAACATGGCCCAAAAGGATGGCCAAGGGTTGGTGACAAGGTGCAAGGGGGCTGGGCATGCGTAGAGGCACAACAGTTGGTATAGCCGATCGCGATGGGCGGTAGGCATGGACGTGCGGGTGTGGCACAAGCAGGCGCATGGCACAGGCTGCTGTGCTTTCCCTGTTTCACTGTAGCTACAGTGTATTTGTTTCAGCCTATTCCTTCATTTTCTAAATTTTTTTCCAAAGTGCTACAAGCTAATTTTTCAATTTTCAACCTAATTCCTCAAGGTTTTTAACCCCCACTTTTTGGCACTCTTCCCACCTATATATAGGAACATTTTACACACCTAATGACACTTTTTAATTCAAAAAAATTTGACATGATCTCCTTTGTCCATTAACCTATTTTCCTCATCCCATTCCTCCTCAACACCAACACAACACCTAATGAACAATTATTTATATAATTGTGCAATTCTAACATTCACAAGCATATTTTAAAAACAATTACCTACATGGAGCTCCATGCTCCTCATTTACATTTCAATACTCAATTACATACAATCCAACATAAAATTTAGTTTATAGTTTACACAAGGTCTAAATTTTAAACATACAATAAATTTCATAGGACTTATGCCCTTACACACCAAAAATATTCCCCAAGGGCCAAATATTCTTCAAAGTCCACTTCCCCCTCTATGCTTCAAGACTTTATCAAGCCTCAAGTACCGGGAGTCTCATCTATAATATGTAATCCCAAAAAGGGTAAGCACGATGGCTTGTATGACATAATGCTAATATAAAGAATAAAGGTAAGGCGTGACATGTGCAAAGTGAACATTTATAAGCTATAATCCTGCCAATTTCTTAATGCATTGCAATGGCAATATGTATGACACACACATGCAACTCTATGCCCAACACATGTCTCACTTCACGGTCCTTCCCCGTCAGCACGCGAGTACTATTGTATGTCTCACTTCACGGTCCGTCCCCGTTGGATCGCGAGTACCATGGCCAATTTTGAGTTTTTCACCACAGGATCTACACTCTTATAATGCATAGCACCAATATGCTCAACACATGTCATGTTTTCAAATACTCACTTACGCCAAGATGCCTTGATTTTTCTATGCAATTTCAATGAGGCATTTATCAAACATATGGGATATGCCTTAAATAATGCATCATACATAAAGAAAACTATAAATTTTAAACCACAAAACTTTTTCTACATGTACTTAGCATATAATCCAATCAATTACACATACAATCATGTTACATGTTCATAACTTAAACAAATTCTCAAAGATTACATAAGTACACAAGTACTAATACATTGAACAACCATAAATTTCAAACTAAAAGAATTTGAAGGCTCTCATCATAAGAAACATCACCCTCCACTTCAAGGTCAACCCAATCGAGTACATGTGAAGCGTCAGGCTCATACTTCTTCAACATCGACACATGGAATACATCATGAACCCCATATAACTATAGTGGTAATGGCAATCGATAGGACACTTTGCCAACCCTCTCAAGGGCCTCAAATGGCCTTATAAACTGTAAAGATCTAAAAAATTAGGGTAAATTTTTCGTTTTGCCGGTATGACATTATTCATGCACTATTTGCCGGCAAGGCACTACATATGCATCATTTAGATATAAGTCATATTTTAAAGTATAATTTTAGTATGCCATAGAAGATAAATATGCTTATAATGTTAAAACACACCTCCTGTGAGAATTTGAGCCTAATCGGAGATAGTTTGAAAAATGGACCCGAAAAGGGCATTTCGGGTGGCCCGAGTGGGCCCGGCAGCAACCGCCAACAGGAGAAAATAAAGTTTTTGGAAATATATCATTTAAAGTAGTTTTAAGAACTTTGGCTAAAGCAGAATTTCAAATTGAGGCGTTTCGAGACGGGTTGTAGTGTAACGGGGTCCTAGACTCATTAAGGGCAAAAAGGTCTTTTACCCTCTTAGCCCTTGAGTATAAATACAAAAATTGGAACATAAATTTCTTAGAATTGGTATGAGAACATAGCAGCAGGTCGTGTAAGGAGAAAAAGTCGAAGAAAATCTAAAGTTTTCCAACTTTCAACCCTCCAAAACTCATCTTTAGGCTTGGATTTTCACAAGGCTTCCTTCTAGGAAGTTGTTCCCCACATCAAGGCCTACGTTCTTACCAATTGGTTTAGCTTCACAGTGAGGAAAACTCCCTACAGTTGTGAAAAACCCTTTTAGGTATGATATTTTGCTAAGTAAAGAATAGGGATTAGTTTAGGAGTGTTTTTATATGTTAATTGTATGAATTACATGTTTATTTATTATTGTAGGACCAAATAGCTTACAGTTACTTTGAAAACCTAGGGTTGGTACCTTATGTAACTACGTATTCTTCGGGAATTTGTTGGAGTGATGAACATGTAATATGACTATATGTATAATTTATTGCATTCTAGCTTATGTTCATGTAAACAAAGTCTTGTAGTTGGAAAGTTATGATTTATTCAATCTGTTGGTACTTTATGTATTTTGTAATCTTTAAGAATTTGGTAAGGTTGTGAATATGTAATATGTTTATATGTGTAATTGATTGGATTACATGCTAGATTCATGTAGAGAAATTTTTGTGATTCAAAAGTTATAGTTGCTTAAGTATAATGCATTATTTAAAGCATACTCCATGTGTTTGATAAAATGTCTCATTGAACTTGCATAGAAAAATCAAGGCATCTTGGCATACTTGAATTTTTGGAAACATGGCGTGGGTTGAGCACTTTGGTGCTATGCATTATGAGAGTGTAGATCCTGTGGTGAAAAATCCAAAATCTGGCCAATGACAGTACTCGCGTGTTGATGGGGGCGGATCGTGAAGCAAGACATACGACAGTACTCGCGGGCTAACGGGGAAGGACAGTAAAGCCAGACATGTGTTGAGCATAGAGTTGCATGTCTATGTCATGTATATTACCATTGCATTACATTGACGAATTGCAAGGCATATAGCTTATAAATGTACACTTTGCACATGCCACACCTTAACTTTGTTTCTTATATTAGCATTATGTCATAAAAGTTGCCATGCTTACCCTTTATGAGATTACATATTACAGATGAGGCTCCCGATACTTGAGACTTGACGAAGTCACTAGAGCAGGGAGGAGAAAGTCGATTTTGAAGCATATTTGGCCTAAGGGCCAAATTTTTGTATATATGGGCATAAGCACAATTAACTAGTGTTTTAATTTGGAAAAACAGTGGATTATAAGCCTTGGGCCATTTTGTAATATAAGGGTTTAAACTCAAATGAAAAATAAGGTATTTTGTTTAATGTGCATCACATGCATATGTTGAGAACAATAGGTGTATGTTTAAATTCTATGAACTTGTGGCCATCGAGTGAGGGTGGAATGTATATACACTTGTATTTATAAATTCTTGTAAAATATTAAGTGAAAAATGCTTAGAAAACAAAGGAAACCATGTCAAAATTTTGTGAGTTAAAAACAGTCATTAGGTGTGTAAAATGCCCATGAATAAGTGAGAAAAGTGCCAAAAAATGGGGGTTAAAAACCTTGAAGAAGTAGGTTAAAAATTGGAAAAAAAACTTTCAACATTTAGGAAAATGGTTCAAAAAAGGGAAAAATCAACTTGCAGCAAATACATTGTTGCTACAGTGTCCAAGCCTGCACCGGACTAGACCTTCCCAGCCGCATGCCCCTCGTGCCCACACGTGCGTCGCCCCCTTCAGGCACCCCGTGAGCACCCACACCCTGCGCGCGTCCACACCTACGTGCTATGCCCCCCTTCACACGCGCGCGCATGCCCACCCAACCCCCTGCGTGCCAGTCTCCTGACACCTCATTGACACCAGCCCTTGGCCACCATTTTGAACCATGTTTGGTCACCCTTTTAAGGCATGTTTGGCCACCCTTTTAGGCCATGTTTGGCCACTCTTTTCGGCCATGTTTGGCCACCTTATTGGGCCATATTTGGCCATTCTTATCGGCCATGTTTGGCCATTTCCTTAGGCAAATTTTGGTAGACTTTTTGACCTATTCTTGGCCTATCTCTTAGGGCATTTGGGGCCCATTTGGGCCATTGTCCCAAGGTATATTTAGAGACATTTTGTGGCTCTTTTGGAGGCTATACTTGAACATGACTTAGACTAATTTTGGCTATTAGTTGGGGGAGATATTTGATTGGCATTTGAAACCCATCTTAGGTAAGTTTAGTAGCAAATTTTTATTCTAAATTTTGGAAAAATATGGAGAAACAAATGAGTAATCAACCAAATCCATTTAATTGCCAATTATTTATTTTTCTTAATTTATTTCACTCACTCCCCAGGTTTATGAAAATTTGGGGCTTGACTTAAACCTTGGTGATAGTTTCCTGTTACGCCTAGATCTCCTCAATCCCCGTCGTGAGGCTACCTTGAGGAATACATGTCCCCCAACATCAAATGACAGAGGTCGTTACCTCTTGTCTACATAACTCTTTTTGCGGCTCTGTGCCGAATCATCTGTATCTTCCCCGTAGTTTATATCAGGCCCTAAAGTAGCCTTCTCCCCTACCTCGATCCAACATATCGGTGAACGACACAGCCTGCCATACAACGCCTCAAAATGTGCCATCTCGATACTAGACTAATAGCTGTTGTTGTAGGAA
Source organism: Nyssa sinensis (assembly GCA_008638375.1). Lineage (NCBI taxonomy): Eukaryota > Viridiplantae > Streptophyta > Magnoliopsida > Cornales > Nyssaceae > Nyssa > Nyssa sinensis. Next base: position 4,956,539 of record CM018050.1, read on the forward strand.
AACTCTAGTAGAGTAAGATGATCCTCCCAACTACCCCTAAAATCCATGACACGCGCCCTAAGCATATCCTTAAGTATCTGGATAGTACACACTGACTGACCGTCAGTCTGAGGATGGAAAGCAGTACTAAATAGTAGTTAAGTCCCCAAGGCTATCTGAAGACTTTGCTAAAACCGTGCAGTGAAATGTGGATCTCGGTCAGTATAAATGGAAACAGAAATCCTATGTAGTCGTACTATCTCTCGAATATACAACCAACTGAGAACATCCACTAAATCAGCCACTCTAATCGGTAGGAAATGTGCGGACTTCGTCAACCTGTCAATTATAACCTAAACTACATCATGACCTTTAGGTGACCTTGAAAGACCCATCACAAAATCCATAGTAATAAACTCCCACTTCCACTCGGCCACTAGCAATGGCTGTAATAAACCCCCAGGTCTCTAGTGCTCAACCTTAACCTACTGGTATGTAAGATATCTCGATACAAACTGTACAACATCTCCCTTCATCCCCGTTCACCCATATTGGCGGCGTAAATCATAGTACATCTTAGTGCCCCCTCGGTGCACTGCTAGACGTTAATGATGGGAATCTCAAAGAACATCAGCCCTAAGAGACTCTGGAACAAAGACTCTACCTATATACCTCAAGCTAAGGTCAGAATGAACTGTCCATCCCTTAAAGCCCTCGGTACTAGCAACTCGTGATCGATTCTACTCTACCTCTGTGTCCTGTAACTGTGCCTCAATAACCCTGCTCAATAATATAAGTTGTGCACACAAACTTAATAGTGTGGCGTGTCCCTTAGACTCGAAAAAATCCAAGTCCAACTCACCAATATCTCTCATCATCTCCCACTCCCTAATAACAATACTAGCATTAATGCTTCTCGGTCTCCTGCTAAGTGCATCTGCTACAACATTGGACTTCCTAGGATGGTACTGATGATCAAAGTCATTGTCCTCCATATACTCTATCCATCTCCTCTACCGAAGGTCCAAGTCCTTCTTGTGAAAATGTGTCTGAGGCTCTTGTGATCTGAGAACACCTCAAACCCCTCCTCGTATAAGTAGTGTCGCCAACTCTTAAGTGCAAAAATGACGTCAGCTAACTCCAAATCATGTGTAAGATAGTTATGCTCATGATTCTTTAACTAAAAAAAACCATAGGCTCCCACCCTACCCTCATACATCAATACACAACCTAGTCCCTCTAGTGATGCATCATAATAAACTGTATAACTAATACCTCCATCAGGTATAATCAGAATAAGTGTTGAAGTCAGCCTCCTCTTCAACTCTTGAAATGACTGCTCACAGTCATCACTTCACTTAAATCTAATGCCCTTGCGCGTCAGACGAGTCATCGGTGCGGCAAGACAAGAAAATCCCTCTACAAATCAATAGTAGTATCCGGCCAATCTTAAGAAACTCCATATCTCAAACATATTCTTTGGCCTCTCCCAACTCATAACAGAGTCAATCTTAGAAGGATCCACGGATACCCCACTAGCATATACAACATGGCCTAGAAACTGTACCTCCTGAAGCCAAAACTCACACTTCAAGAAGTTAGCAAACAAACGCTGCTCCCTCAAAATTTATAATACAGTCTGTAAGTGAAAAGTATGCTCCTCCTCAGAAGGTGAGTAAATCAGAATGTCATCAACAAAGATTACAACAAACTAATCTAAATAAGGACTAAAGATGCGATGCATCAAGTCCATGAATGCCACTAGGGCATTCGTCACATCGAATGGCATACCTACAAACTCATAATGGCCATAACGTGTGCGAAAAGCTGTCTTTGCCATATCCTTCTCCTGTACTCTCAACTGATGATACCTAGATCGAAGATCGATCTTCGAGAAACATCTCGAACCCCTAAGCTGATTAAATAAGTCATCTATCCTTGGTAATGGGTACATATTCTTGATAGTGACCCGGTTTAGTCTCCTATAATCTACACACAAATGTAATGTCCTATCCTTTTTCTTTGCAAACAATGCCGAAGCACCCCACGGTGAAGTACTAGGATGAATAAAACCCTTATCCTATAAATCAGTCAACTGCTCATTCAGCTCCCTCAACTCAACTGGAGCCATACGGTAAGGTGGAATGGAAATAGGCACAGTGCCTGGGATAAGCTCTATCGTGAACTCTATCTCTCGTCTCGGCGGTAAACTAGTCAAGTGATCCGGAAAGACAACTGGGAACTCATCCACTCCTCAAGTCATACAAAGGTGGCACTAGGAAATCTCTACGATCCCTTGTGAAATAAAAACTATCTCCCTCAAGAGTACACATTATCACTCTCCTCTTGTAATAGTCTACACTAGCCCAGAAAGTAAACAACCAATCCATCCCAAAATATAATATCAAAACTAGACATATCAAGTCGAATGAAGTCAAAAGAAAATATACGATCAGCAATCTCTATCGAGCAATCTCTATAGGTCCTTGTCAGTATCACACTACCCCCAACTGGTGTGTCAACATACAATGGTGGATCTAGCCGGTCTATCTCTAACTAGCACGCATGGTAGACATGAATGAATGTGATGCACCAGAATATATAAGTACGCTGGCCCATGAGAATGTGATACCATGTTGTCATGCCCCGAATTTGTAAAGCCCGAGGAGTGAATGGAAATGAATTAAGAAAAATTAATAAGAGCCCATTAAATATATTTAGTTGATTATCCATTTATTTCCCCATGTTTCCCCTAAAACTAAAAATGAAAATTTGCTAACTAGATTCACCAAAGATAGGTTTTTAATATCAATCTAATATCTCTCAAACCAATGGTCAAAATTAGTCTAAGTCATGTTCAAGCATAGTCTCTAAGAAGGCCCCAAAAATATCTTTAATGTGGCTTCAAACAGTTACTCAGATGGACCCGAAATGCCCTAAGGCATAGACCAAGAATAAGTCAAAAATCCTACCTAAGGTGGTCTAAAGAAGTGGCTAAACATGGCCTATAAGAGTGGCTAAACATGGCCCAAAAGGGTGGCCAAACATGGCCTAAGGATTGGCCAAATATGGCCCAAAAAGATGGCCAAACATGGCCCAAAAAGCTGGCCAAGGGTTGGTGACAAGGTACAAGGGGGCTGGGCACGTATAGGGGCGCAGCAGTAGGCGCAGGCGCACACGGTGGGCGGTAGGCATGGGCTGGGCTACTGTGTTGTCCTTGTTTCACCGTAGCTACAGTTTATTTGCTGCAGCCTATTCCTTTATTTTATGAATATTTTTCCAAAGTGCTGCAAACTTATTTTTCCAATTTTTAACCTAATTCCTCAAGGTTTTTAACCCCCACTTTTTGGCACTCTTTCCACCTATATATGGGGCATTTTACACCCAATGACTTTTTTTAATTCATAAAATTTTTACATGGTCTCCTCTGTCCATTAACCTATTTTCCTCGTCCCATTCCTCTTCATCACCCTCCTCAACACCAACACAACACCTAATGAACAATTATTTATATAATTGTGTAATTCTAACATTCACAAGCATATTTTAAAAATAAATAACTATATGGAGCTCCATGCTCATTATTTACAGTTCAATACTTAATTACATACAATCCAACATAAAATTTAGTTCATAGTTTACACAAGGTCTAAATTTTAAACATAGAATAAATTTCATGGGACTTAATGCTAATATAAAGAACAAAGGTAAGGTGTGGCATGTGCAAAGTGAACATTTATGAGCTATAATCCTTCCAATTCCTTAATGCAATGCAATGGCAATATGCATGACATACACATGTAACTCTATGCCCAACATATGTCTCACTTCACGGTCCTTCCCCGTCAGCACACGAGTACTGTCGTATGTCTCGCTTCACAGTCTGTCCCTGTTGGATCACGAGTACCATGGCCAATTTTGGGTTTTTCACTACAGGATCTACACCCTTATAATGTATAACACCAATGTGCTCAAGACACGCCATGTTTCTTTAGAGTGATTGAATTTTGTGGAAAAAATTTTTATAAGGGGTGGAGAATATAAAGACCCAAAAAATTATCAAAGGACAATTTGGTAAATTGCCAACATAGACTGAGGTAGGACTTGAGATAAATTAAAGATGTGTTAGATAGATTGTGACATAAGTGTATAAGTCATCAATATGACATAGTAAGGCTAAAAATGAATTTTGGTAATTTATTCGGAACTAGTGTGAGTCACGGGGCTACATAGTCATCTACGAGGTGCAGATAGATAAGAAAATCTAAATGATAGAATTTGGAGAAACAGACTGCATATTTGGAATCAGAGCGTCAAAATTGGCTAGGGTGCCAATTTTGGTAAAATTTTGAGACAATTTATTGTCGGACGTATGTGCGCGCATAGTTGGCCAACTGGCCACATGTTACCTTGAGAAGCATGAGAAACTTCTCCAAGAAGCTAAGTAGATATTCTAAAATGTAGACACATATCAAAAGTATGGTGGTGAAATGTGTGACTATGTGTGGTGAGCTGCATGGTAGGGGAACAAGATAAGACTTGATGGGACAAGTCACATTTTTCTCCCTCTTTCATTTTTCCCTCCGATTCCATCAGACCACTCACTCTTCTTCTCCCTCATACAAGTTTCTCTCTCTCCATAACTGGCTATAGAGGCTATAGGTTGGTGTGTGTGTGTAGACATGTATGTAGGTGTGTTTGTGTATGTGTGTTCAATGAAGGAAATGAAAAGGGCTGTGAGAGTGCACTATGAGTGCAAGATGTGTGAAGGTGAGTGTATAAGATACACAATATGTGTGTGTGTGTGTGATACACATAGTGAAGAACTGAAAGAAGAAGAAGAAATGAAAAGAAAATGAAGAAAACAAGGAAAAAAATAGAGAAGTTGGAGGGATTGAAGCACTAGACAGCAACTATGGAAAGCATGTAGAGCTCTCTCTCTGCTCGAATTTTCTCTCTCTAGAGTAACAATGGTAGACATGGAGGTAGGGGCTTTCTTAGATTTCCTTTGGATTTGTCCATGTGGTGAATGTATGTTTGTAAGCGTGTTTACATATGTATATGCGTGTGAGTTTCTGTGGATATAAGTGTATATATCTATATGCTTAGAGAGAGAACCGAATTGGGTCTTCTCAGTTTTTGGCAGTTGAGTGGTTTTGAACTTAAAAATCTAATCTAGACAAGTTTCTTGGTCTTTTAGGGAATATTAAGAAAAGAAAAGGGAAAAATCGAGGAAAATAGGGAAGGTGCAGGTTGCCGAAAAATTTGGAGATTTTTCCACCGATGGAGAATCACACATTTTTGGTCCATGAAATACCTAGATTTAGGTGTGCCTTCATGTTAGGAGTGGCCTAGGATAAAAATGGGATCGATTTGGTTAAAGAGAGTAAAGGAAATCACTCTTACTAGAAAGCTGGGCTCTACCGAAACCGACTATTTTTAGTCATTAATTCACAAACCATTGAATAGAATGATGAAATGAGATGTTTAAAATGAAATAGGTTTGAAAACAATCATTAAGCCACAAAGAAATCGCTGAATAATTTAAAATTTCCAGCACCGTGGCCGAAAAGGGAGGCACTATTCCGACGGGTTGACTTGATCAGCAGTTAACTGGGTACGGCCAACGATCAAACCCGAGTCGAGTTGAGTCGAGTCAAACGAGTTTGGTCACATGGGTTCGGGTTAGTTTATTAGGCTAATGGCCTAAAGGCCTGTTTGGCTACGCGGTTAAGGGGAAAAAGGTTTTCTTGTTCTGGTTTAATTTTGAACCGGTTTTAGGAAATAACTGGTTCAACAGTGAACCAGTTTTGGGCAAGAAATTACGAAAATACCCTTCCTTAAATAAGTTGAAATTTAAATGCAATTAAAATAGAAAATCTGTCAATCCTAAGGTTTTTGGGCATTCCAGACTCAATGGTGGGATTTGTTCAAACATTCGGGGACTCAGGGTGGTCCCACCTAAATTTAAAAAATTATGAAAATACCTCTAATGCTAAATTAAGAAATGTAAAGGCTAGTTAAAATTCTGAAAGGGCTATCCCAAGGTTTTTGGATGCCCGAAATTTAAATATATGATCAGATTGAATAAATTGAGACCTGGAAATGGTCCCACATAAAGTGAAAAAATAATAATTTTACCCATAAACTTATATTAAGCAATTGAAAGCCGAATTAAGATGCAAAAGAGGCATTTCCAATGTTTTTTGTTGCCAGGGACTCAAATTTGATATGAGAGTAATGAAACAGGGACTTGAGGTAGTCCTACATGAATATATAAAATTACTAAAATGCCCCTATGTAATACCCCGAAATATCCGGTATAACAAAGATGGCACCCCGACCTAATAAAATTAGGTTATGTAACGGTAATGTTGTAAATGGCTAAAAATACAATAAGTTATAATGGGATTCATTATCCTAAGATACGAACTTAATAAAAAATACCAAAGATGATTCATGCTTAGGAAATTGAAAACTTGGTCAACCGAGTCAAAATAATTTGGACTAGTGTTGAAATTAACAATATGAGACCGATACAGATAATTACTTATGAAAATAATGTGAATATGGAATAAGGTACTAACGGGGACCTAATATTGGTAAAATAATTAATGGTGATACCAAGCCCCGGATTAATACCAAATTTGTCGATGTTCCATATATTGATATTTTATGGAATAAATATCAATGTTCCGGGGGGGTCAATGTGTATATAACATAAATATACACATGTATTGGCGGTCAATATACATATAAAGTATACCAAAATATATATATATATATATATATGTATATTAAAAATCTAATATATATATATGTGTGTGTGTGTGTGTGTAAACGGTACTTATATATATGTGTATACATAGGTATATTTGGTTACATTAGTTTACCTAATATGTACCAATTAGACTGCATAATATATATAAATACATGTATGCATTGCATAAGCCCATTACATAAGCCCATACAGTTACATGTATACATATATATATATATATATTCATCAAATTATATATTGTATATATATGCTGGAAGGGAAACATGCTTATATATATTTGTGATTTAATATATACATATATGGTTATACATGTGATTTAATATATATATATATATATAGTTATACATAGACGGTATTATGTATTTGTGTGTAATGTATATATGTGTAAGATACATATAGATATATATATATGTGTGTGTGTGTCTGTGTGTACAGATGTGAAATGTATACATGATACGGCTACAAAGTATACCTAATATATAATATATAATATATATACATAGCAATTGGGGAGTTGGTGGAATAGGTAGCTTATATATACGTCTATATATATATATATATATCAAGAAGCTTCCAGCAACAGCCAAAATATGGGCATTCCTGAGACATTCTGGAATGCTCTTATACATATATATATATATATATATATATATATATGCATTGACAGTTGTGGGGTAGATACAACTAATAGAGAGGTCAGCTGTGTAGTGAGAGAAAGTAAGGAAGAAAAAGAGAGAAGCAAAGCAGCGGTAGAAAGTGCAATAGGAAGAGGAAAAAAAGAAGGAGAAGAAGAAGAGAAGAAAAGGGGAAAAACAGAAAGCTTAAATAGGTACATAAGCTTTGCTGAGTTTTATATTTTTGGATTTAGAGTTTAACTGTTAATTAACTAGGTTTGTAAAAAACTTAAGTAAATTGCCTAAAAGATTATAAGGTTCAAAAGTACATAAAAATGATGAATTTAGGAAGAAATAGGGAGTAACTTGGTGGAGAAATGAGGGAGAAAATGGGAGTTGCAGGTTTGGTGAATAGTTTCGGGTGGTGAGAATTATAGTGGATTTTAGCAATTTAATGATTGGGGAAATGTTCCCTTCAATTCCAAATCAGACCCGACCTGATTTGGCCCAAATAAAATCACAAAGTCCAGCCACGCGCAGCACTTTCTAGCACAGTCCGTTCATCTCTTCCCCATAAAGTAACAGTGTTGGGCAGCCATCTGAATGGGTGGGTCGGGTCAGACCCGACCCGGTTTGGCCCAAATAAAATCACCAAGTCTAGCCAAGCGCAGCACTTTCCAGCACAATTTGTTCATCTCTTCCGTTAACGACGAGTTGCCGGCGACGAATTTTGTTACATTTTTCAGTGGGGTTCTGTAAGAATTTGAATTTTTGAAGAAAAATTTATTTATTTTTTATTATCATTATTATTATTCGTTTAATTTAAATATGTGTGTATGTATGATTAATGTAGTATTATATGCCATATGTATACATGAAATTAAATATTTATATATAGACATATAAGGTGCAAGACAGCCTGTATGTGAGCTGTGTGTGTGGGGGAGGATTGACCGTGTATGTGGTGTAATATATATATATATATACATATATATATATATATAAATTATATGTTTGAAAAACCAAAAAGCAAACAATGCATTCTGAAAAGGAAGGAAAAAGAGTGAAAATCAGGGCAGTTGGACTACAGCAGGGAGGTGGCGTGAGAGGATAGATGTACCTCTATGTATATGAGTGGGTATTCGTTGGTTTAGAGGGAGGAAAAGTGAGAAACCAGAAAGGGAGAACAGAGAGAGAGAGAGCCTTGATATTCGGGAATGGAGAAGGAAAAGAATCCAAGAAGAAAGAGAGAGGGAAGCACTGTGAAGAGGTAAGAAATCACAAAACCTATCTTGTTTCTCTCTCTAAAAGTTATACATACATGTGAACTGTTAAGTCCTCTTGATGCATGCATGGCCCTCTGAGGGTGATATAAATGTATTAAGGGCCAAAATGAAGGAACTTGGAGGCTTAGAAACCACCCCCACCGAGGTTGCCATTAATGGAGCTCCAAGTGTAACCTGAAATAAAAATTGAAAAAAAAAGAATATATATATATATATATATATATATAGGTTTGAGGGCCGGAGATCAAACCTAGGTCTTGTGGGGATCATGTAGGTCCAAAATATTCCTGTTTGGGTTTAGAAATGAGGAGGCGTAGTGGATTCTCAAGTGGCCGAAAAAGTGTAGTGGGTGTCGAAAAACGATGGGGTTTGGGACCAAAAATAGTTTTAAATTATTCCTTAAACCCCTAGAAAGGGTTTGGTGAAAAAATCATGAAAAATGGACGTTAGAATCTTAAGAAAAATGAGGGGAAAATTGTCACATCCCCCAGACCCACCCTGTGCGGATTTGGGGTACGTGGCAAAGGCCAGTTAGGCACCCATCGGGTTTTATCAGTTTTTTTTTTTTTTTGAAAACAAAACCCCGACGGTAATCCTAACCAAAGGCCATTCCGATCTAAATCCCAAGCATAATGCATTCAACATATATAGTTTAAGCAGCGGAATTTTCACATGAGAATGCATACATATATACTTGGTAGAGCATTCAGGATATATCATAGTCAGTCCTATCTTAATCAAGATTACAAAACAGTTTCACTACAAAAGGTCATAATCTGTTCAGTTACACAAAAAGTACAAAAATGGTATAGATTCTCAAAAATGGGTTATCATTCTATCTGGGGGTCTCCAACATTTTCCCCCTAAGTTCTGGACCTGCTAAACCTGTCCATCTGAGGGTTCCCCTGAAATTATTAAAATAATGGAATGAGCTTTAAAAAGCCCAGTGAGTAACACAGATATCCAGGCAAGAGTTTCGAATTCAATCTTTGCTTAAATCACATGGTAATTAAATCAGTTTGGAATTAATAGTTCAATAAATCCAAGTCAAATTCAATAGATCAAAACAGATAAACGGTTCAGAGTGCTAGCATATCAATCAGAAGTATAGTTAATCATTTGAGAAACTAAAAACCATGTCATCGGTGATAAAAGCATGCATTTAAAACAATTGCATTTAAAACATATGGTATTCGAAACAATTTAGCAGATCAAGGAGCAGTAACTTAAACAGTGTCAGAAGTTACTCACCTTCAATATTTGAGTTTGAAGCTATGAACGGAGCCTTCCTCTTTTTCTCTTTAAGCCTAAAACAATTTATAAAGATTTATCAACTCATGACCTTAGACTGAGTAAGTCTACCCTATGATGGGTTTCATGGAACTAACTTATAGTGGCTAGTTCTTAGGTCTTACCTCTTAAGCATTTGGCTTAGGGTTTCTGTATCTTCCTATTTTTTCATCTTGGCCTCGGCAATCATTTCTTTAGTACGTGCCTTATATATGAAGGGCTGGACGGAGACGATTTCAGTGGACTTAGCTATTCTAATATGGCGCTCAATAACTCTTTGCTGTCTCAGTAATTCTTGCATAATCTCTTGCTGTTTCTTATCGGCTAACCTCTGGGCCTTAGTCATGATGGTGAATTTCTTGCCCTGTTTGTCCATGGTAGTTTAAGTGATATTTTTACCTAGATCATAGCTTAACATGTTAGAACAGATGCCTTCACACATTTATCGGTTCTGATTTTCATATTATGGACCTAACCATTGGGTTCGGAAGGTCGAAGAAAGTCAATTTAGACTCTCTCGGCTTTTAAATCTAGGTTCGGGTATGTCAGGGGTATTTTGGTCATTTTTGCCGTCACATAATTTCTGTCTCGGGTTCGTCATCTAATCATGTATACAGTCTTACAAGTGTCAGGTCTACTACTGGTATCAGTTCCGTTGAAATCGGATTTCATTTGGCCTTGTACAGGGTCAGGGGTATTATGGTAATTTCATACATCATATTTTTTTCGGTACCTCATTTGCAGTCACGGACCTCACCATTGGACTCAGAAGGTCCGAGACAGTAGGAATTCATATATAACTTATGATTTTTGGACAACGGACTAATTTGGAGTATTTAATTTAATTAAATGATTTTAATTAAATTAATTTCGGAATATATATAATATATATATTATTTTAGGCAGAAAATGACCGGTCGAATAGGGTGGCACAGCGGACGCGTGCCACCTCCCTCTCCAATAGACACCACGTTCGAGTCCCATTAGGCGCAAAAATGCGTCTTTTATTTCTGGTTTAATTTAAATATATAATATATATATATTATGTCGGATAAGATTCACACGCAGGTGCGTGGCCGAGTGGAAAGAAGGGGCGCGTGGGTTCTGGAGGTCAGGGGTTCGAAACCCCGTAGTCCCGTTTTTCTTTCCTTCCCTTTCTTTTCTTTCAAACATATCAGTTTACACATACGACGCCCAAAACGACGCCGTCCCATTTAATTCGGTGGCAGTCCCAGGTTACTCCACGTGTCCGAGTCAACCCGTCAACTCGGTTTTAAAGACACAGAGTCGACTCAGCGTCGTCTCCTTCGTTGAACCTCACACAGTGATGCCCTAAAAACTTGCAGATTTTTAATTTCTATTTCGTGAGTTTTAACACACGGTCTCTCTCTGTTTTTCATTCAGATATACTATAAATATGATTTCCATCATTTTGGCATTCATAAACCAACAAGACATCATCTCAAACAGTGGGGGTAACCTACACAAACCGTACCTGCAACTCGATACTACACCCTCGATTCTTCACCATTTCATGTGTGGTTTGAAGCTACGTGACCTACAGACCATAAGGATCAAGACCCTATCTTCATTTTTCAGTTTAGTCTCGAGTTTTAACGGATTGGATTTTAAACCCGTGGGTTCATTTCCAAATTCGTGGGGCCATATAGTGTTCTGGGGTCGCGTAGGTATATATTTGAGATCCTCTTAGGGTCTATTTCAGGTCTTGACATGCAAAGTTCCAAACGGTTAAGGTCGATTCAGACCTGGTGTTTCCAAGCTTCATCAATGGAGGTTGGTCTCGGGTTTCATGGTTCTTGACCTATCCGAGACTTCTAACACATGCTACATGTTCAGAACAATTCCTAGGATCAAGATTTAAACATGCATGCAGTCTAATTCTATCAAACCATTCCAAAATCTACAAAACAAGAATTGAAGATAATTTAGAATTTTACCTTCAAGCAGTAGCAGTTCACACTCTTGGCTCGGTTCAGACCTTTCTAAATGTCCCTCAAGCTTCTCAGTTCATGCACTTCAACTTCAAGCCTTCACCTTTCCTCTCTAATGGCCAATTTCTCACAACACATATGCATGCACAAGCTTCCTTTCCTCTCTCTCTCTCTCCCTCTCAGCCAACCCAACTCACACACTCTCACTGTTTGGTATTTCAGAATTCTCTAAAGAGAGAATTGATGCAAGTTGTAGCTTATATATATTATAGCTTCATATACATATAGGGCTATACACATATACATATATGTGAGTGTATCTCTGCCCTTAGTGGGGTTAGTGGCTGCTGACCTGATGGAGGTGATGGAGGGCTATGATGAAGGGAATGCATGCAAGGCCATTGGCCGATTTGGGTGGTGGCTTGGGCAAGATTATAGGTTATATACATATATTGCTGTATATATGCACAAAGTAACCAACAGCCTAGTTGGTAACTTTTTGGAACAAATTTACTTACCTTGGTAGGTCAAGGGTTCAATTCCCCTTGGCCTCTCAAGTGACCATTTTCTCCCATTTTTCTGGTTAAGGCCCTGTTTGGTTGTCGTAGAATTCCAGTTTCACTGTTTTGGCCTTAACTCCCAATCCGTAACTCCTTTTTCAGTGCGGTTTCTTTCTGTCACTTCCTACTCAGAATATCTTTCATTGATCAAGGTCCAATGTCAGTTTTTATTTCCTCGAGTTTCTCATAATTAGCTAAATCGAGTTTTATCACTATTAAAAATAGACATTAAATTAGCTAAACCCGACATTTCATTCCCAAAACAGTTTCTCATATACAAAACATGCCAGTCAAGTAATTGGGGTGTTACAAAAATTCTGCAGTCTTCGGCGACATGGCCGGAGACGATAACCAGAGAAGGCTGAAGGCTAGCCAGGAAATCGTGGGCACAGGGGGGCGACTTGGGCCTTCTCTGTTGGGCCGTTTTAATTTCAATCATTGGGCCTATTTTAAATTTTTAGTTTTGGGCCTGTTTTGATTTTGAGTGTTGGGCTTGCTCTATTTTAATTTCTGGTTGGGCCTGTCTTAGGTTAGAAAGGTTTTGGGCTGTTTTAATTTAAGAGGCCTTTGGGCCTAATTTAGTTTGGAAGGGTGTTGGGCCCAAACAAATTGAAAAGGGAAAAAAAAAAAAAAAAAAAAAGAGAATGGGGACCTGCCTTCCCTAGGGTTTGAAACCCCAATTGCGCGTAACAGGGAAAGCCCCCATGACCATGAGTCGTGTACACTTTTATGAGTTAATTCTGAACAAAAAATGTATATATATTATAATAAATATGTATAATTAAATCAGAAAATAAAATGGTGCGCAGCACTTGGTAGGAATTGAACACAGGACGTATTGGTCTGGGGAGGTGACACGTTGCCAGCGTGTCACCCATTTCTCACCCAACTAAAACTGCATAAAATATATATATATATATATATATATATATACATATTATACTTGAAAGATTTAATTTAATTAAATTGTTTTAATTAAATTAAATATAGATAAATGGCCCGGAGTCCAAATGAGACAAACTTATAGTGTTTTCTTTATGTATTGGACCTCCTGCGTCCAATGGTGAGGTCCCCGTCACTAGACGAGGTCCTGAAAAATAAAAGACCTGTGGGAACCTTAAAAATTACCAAAATGCCCCTAAGTTGAAATACAGTCAAACAAACTCCGAATTAAGTAAACAAATAGTGAAATTTTATTGTCTCGACCATTTTGGACTCGACTGTGGAGTCCAATTTATGAAAAGAGATCTCGGGATGTAAGGACCCGTAAGAAGTGCAAAATGACCATTTTGCCCTTTGTAGCTCGAATATCTAAATTGAATTCTACGAAAACCTAAATCTATTTTCTTCGACTTTCCGGACTCAATAGTAGAGTTTAATTTGGAAAAATAGAAACTCATAAAATAAAGACATAAAATTTGATGAATAGCATAATTTAAGTAACAAATGAACTGAGTTACATTTATGATTTTAGGGACACGGAAATGCAAGGAGAAGGTGATCTAATCTTCTGTATTCCACTACTAGTTCCACTACACACTGAGTGCATCTCCCCGAGTTGAGACCGACCATCAGGTACGATATATTGTGCTAAGTAAGAAATAGAATTAAGTTTAGGAATGATTTGCATGTTGATTGAATGGATCATATATTTATTTGTTTAATGTCAGAAAATCGTATAAGGAATGTTGCTTTAAAAAGAAACCTTGAGTTGATTGTTTACGTTACTTACGTGCTTCTTGCTGCTCCATGGAGATATGATTTATTCTATGTGTTGGGTTGTACGTGATTTATATTTTTGGAGAGTTGTTAAGATTATGAAAACATGGCTTGAGCATGTATTTTCGTTGATCATGTATTGCATACATTCACGTGGAAGAGGTTTTGTTATTTAGATGTTGTGATTGCTTTAAGTGGAATACATTGTTTAAAAGCATGTTCCATGTGTTAGTAAATTGCTTATCTGAGATTGTGTTATTGCATGGTGGAATCAAAGCATATTGGTATGGTGTGATGTGTTGAAAGCATAGTGTGAGTTAAGCACGTGGTGCTAAGCATGGTACTCAGCTTCCATTGGATGTGTTTCGAAAATGAGACATGGACATGGCATAGAGTTGGCATGGTTGTGGCATAGAGTTGTGTGGGTGTTTCATGGGCATTGTCACTAGATTGCATGGATAACTTGGATGTCATGTGGATTATTGCTATTACATAGTATGGATGATTTGTAAGGCATGTGGATTATTGTCATCACATTGCATGGATGATTTAGAATGCATGTAGAGATAAATGCACACTTGCACATGCCACGCCTTAAATTACATTAATAAGTTGGATGACATGTAGATTATTGCTAGTACGTTGAATGGATGATATTGAATGACATGTAAAAATAACTGTACACTTGCACATGCCACATCCTTAATTTTGTTTCTTGTATTAGCATTATATTGTACCAGCAGTTGAGCTGACCCATTCGTAGGACAAACATTTCAGATGACGCTCCCAGCACTTGAGACTTGAGGGAGTATTGTAGAGTGGAAAAGACATGAGCCTAGAATGATTTTGGCCCTTAGGGGCATATTTTGAGATGTAACGGCTTAAGCCCAAATGACATGTTGAATACTTTTATTGATTGTGCTTTACATGGATGTACAGTGAAGGAAATGAATGTAAGTTTGAATTTAATCCGTTAGATTATTTATTTATTATTTTATTTTCATTTCGTCTCGTCAGTCGCGCCACGGGTTCGCTGGAATTCGGGGCGTGACAGGTTCACACCTACCAGTCATGGGCAACTCAAATATATTCTCGGGTTTCACATCGGAGTGTCGGAACACTCCCAAAATAGGAAAACCCGTAGGCTCACAGGGTTGTGCAGTTTTCCGGTAGCCCTGTTCTCCTTTATTTTTC
The DNA here is from genome assembly GCA_008638375.1 of Nyssa sinensis. Classification (NCBI taxonomy): domain Eukaryota; kingdom Viridiplantae; phylum Streptophyta; class Magnoliopsida; order Cornales; family Nyssaceae; genus Nyssa; species Nyssa sinensis. Next base: position 4,971,914 of record CM018050.1, read on the forward strand.
TCACCTTTTCTCTACTGTTTCAACACAAATTAATCCCTACAATGTTCCTACAACTTATACACATAACTCCTAAGCATTCAAATCAAGTTTCATGTATCAAAATCACAAAAACAATTTTTTAAATCTTTCCCTGGAATTTCTGTTTTCCTACTGGTTTTCGGTTGGGTTTTCTTAATTCAATTTGTAATACAACCCAATTTACATGCTTTAGGAGATTCTAAATTCATATTCATGCTTAAAATGAAAACGCAAAAGTTGATCTATCTCACCCTTCCAAACGTGCGCACAATGCTCTGTCCCAATCACCCTGCTTCACGCCTCTTCACGTCCTGAGCTCCTCCACTCAATTGATCCTCCTCTTCTCACACCACTCACGTAAGGCCAATACGTTCTCCACCTGCAGCGCCCTGATTTCCCTCACTGCGTCGCTTGCTTTGCTTTCTTTTCTTTCCTCTGTTTTTTTTTTTTTTTTTTTTCTTTTGTTTCCTTTTGGTTCTAATGCAACGCCTGCTTATAAAAAAACCGCCCCACACTCTCTCTCTCTCTCTCTCTCTCTCTCTCTCCTGTGCCCTTCCAGTTTCTGCGCTTCAACCCCCCATCCGTTTTCTTCTTTTCTTTTTTCCTTCAGTTACATCAGTTACTAATATATCAACACTTTGACAGCTTCACATATATTTATATATTTTTATACCTATATATACACACACACACACACATATATATATATATATATCGTCCACATATCCAGTTTCTCCCCTTTTTTTCCCATTTCTTATTTTTTTTTGTTTTATCTTTTATTTTATTTTTCTTTTATTTATTTATTTTTTTCCATTTATTTTATTTTCCTTATTTAAAATTTCATTTTTGATTTTGGTATTCGTTCATGGTTTTCTCGACATCGCTTGGGCATTGTTCGTACCTTCGAGTTTATTTAAAATTTCACAGTCGTCCAATTATTCAATGTTATAACAAAAAGTCCTAACGGCTCGGGTTTACTTGGCTCGCTCGGTTACATTTTAGGTCGGGGTATTATAACAGATTTATACGTATATAGATTAGCTTGCATTATGCAATAAATATTTTAAATATTTTATATTTGATTTTAGTGATAGCAAATTCTATTTTTTTTTATGATTAAGTATATATTTGTAGAAGGGGTGGCACTTGGACCATACTTTTGTGAAGTAAATATTAAAGAGGTTGCAAAGCCCCGCTATCCTTTGATAAGGCCCCTTGATAGTGTTGACATGTTTCAAGAGGCTATTGTAGAAAATATTGCATGAAAAATTAGTGATGTGGTATGTGTTATTTTTTCTAATATGATGATTTTGCAACTAAATATTAGCTTGTATAAACTAATTTATTTATTTATTTTTGCATTTTTTCAGGTTAATGAGAATGAGTAAATAACGGACTATTTGTCGTTGATGTTGGGCTTCTCATGGATTGTTGTTTTTTATGGTGGGCCGTTGTTAATGCTGCTTGGAGTTGGAGTTCATTCTAATTAGCTTGCTTTTACTTGTTTGAGACTTTTGTTTAGGAATTTTTTTTCCTGGTTATTTTGTTGTTGATGACTATTGTATTTGTTACTTATTTGATGACTATCTTACTTGGATATTGGGAGATTATCTATCTTGGATTTTATTTTTATGGATATTAATTTGGATTTGAGTTGGTGATGTCAAGTGAGATTTTAATTTGGTTTTATATGAAAGGATGAGTTTTGGTATAAGACATCTTATGTGTGGATTGATGTATTGAGTGTTTAGTGCACTTAATTAGTGAATGTGTTTAAAATTTTGCAGGAATGTATTAAAATCATTTTAAAAAGTGATAATTGATTAGGAGTATATTAGTGGCAGATTTTTTCTCCATATAAAAAATTACGACAAAAGATAAACGCCACAAAATTGTTTGCGGTGTTTAAAGAATTGTCACAAAATTAAATGCTTTTAGCGGCGGTAAAATAATTGTCAGAAATGATAAATGCCACAAATGTTTCTGCGGCGGTTGTAAAATGGTCACCAAAACTTTCAGAATTGTGGCGTTTGTTAAATGCCACAAAGAAAAGCTTTAGCGGCGTTTAGACAATGGCCACAAATGTCGTCTATTAGTGGCGGTGGCAAAAGTGCCACAAATTAATGGCAACTAGACAAACGCCACTAAATGCGTCATTTATATCCATATTCGTCAAACGACACTTTTTTGTTTTATCGGCAAATCAATTCGCCACTAAAAACGCCACAAATACTTTGCGGCAGTTCTTTAATTGCCGCAACAAAATTATGACGGAGGCATTGGCGTCAAAACGATAAAACGTCGCAAAAACGCCACAAATGTAATTAGTGGCGGATTTTAAACCCTTTAGCGGCGAATGTAAAATGTCGCAAAAGGCCTATTTTCTTATAGTGTAAGTAAATAAATAAATGAAATTTGAGCTCATAAATCATATACCCATAATCAAAATAAAATTGCTTGGGTATTTGTTATCCAGGTTGGCACATCACAAATATATATATATATATATATATTTACTAAAAATTATTATTTTTAACTATTTGGGTATATGTTATCCAATGGCTCAATTTTATTTTATTCATTCATCTTTTTATATTATAGGTATATGATTCACATGGGTATTTGATACCCAAATATGTTGGATTTAAAATTATAGGTTAACTGAGACTTGACCTATACGAGTTCTTGGATACATGGATTAAATCTTAGTACACTCTAAAATATACATGGGTGATGTATATGATTAATCACATATTTAAATTCTTATTAAATTTTATTCATCATATTTGAATGATTCATGCATGTGATGGATGACATTGTATCTCTCATGGCTGGCCAGTAGGTGATGTATTTAATTTAATTGGTTTTGAGGCGATTGTAAAGGACAATGGGCTTGAAAATTTTTCTCTCGAATGGGCAAGCTTCATTAGTTTCCCTAGCCTATTAATTTTGGATTAAATGTAAGCTCACATATGTGGATATAGGTTCTTCATGTATTTATTTTATTTCTGAAGAAAGAGCTCGAGGATGGGAGCCATCAAGAAGACCAACGGAAGTACAGAACCTGCTGTCAAGAATTTTAGTTCGCCATGAGAGATAATTTTAATTTTATGCTTACATGTTGATTTTCATAAAATCACTTGATTAATTTTGATCCATGAATAGGTTAATATAATTATGCATGTGTTGTATAATAAAGATCCTCAATTTATAAAAACAAGTGGGATAGGGATCCTTTAAGAAAGCTCCCACGGACTTCCATTATCAGCCCATAATAAGAAAAAAATTGGTGACCTGAGCCATCTTCAAGTGGCCTCCCCACGGAGGGTGACTATCTAGTTGGTTATAAGTATGTACCTCTTAGGATAGAATAGAAAGAGACAAGGTAAGAGTGATCTATCCACGGGAACACTACTTGCAACGGTTGTCTTTTTATTTGAGATAATGATATACACTTGATCAAAAGGGAATGATATTCTCCTCGCGGAGTCTATCATTGTCTTTTGAAGACCAAAGGATATTGAAAAATATGTTTTTGTTAACAAGAGATGTCTAGATAGTGAAATCATGTAGGATATGATGGTCCTCCTAATCATATGAATGACATTTTCATCCTTATGGAGCATATTGTTTATAAGGTTAGGTTCTAATGCATTCATTGATAGTGGCTGAAGGATACCATTATGCATTCATGAGAGCAAAAGTTATTTTAGTGTTTATTTAGATTCATGCTAATGTATGTGCTTATATATATGATTCTCAGATGTCTTCATTTAACCCACTTGTTGTCATCCGAAAAGAAATTAAGTTGATTGGACATAAATATGTGGGCTGGAAACGGAATTTGAACATTGTCCTTACTGTAGAAGGGTACAAATATGTGATTATTGTGCATGGCCTAGACCTTCCAAGGGTTGATGCTCCCTTAAAGGACATTGACCACTATTCTAGGTGGGTCAAGGCTGATGAGATGGCACCTTTCTATATCTTAGTTGCTATATCTTAGCTTTGATGTCAAGTGCTTTACAACATTAGCATTAGAGTTTTCTAACAGCTAGGGATATGATCCTTAACTTAAAAGAGATGTTTGGGGATCAAGACGTCTTGTTAGGCAGCTTGCCATGAGAGAAACACTAAGATGGCAGAAGGAACCCGTAAAAGACCATGTTTTAAAAATGATTGACTTTTTAAATGTGTTGGAAGTTCTAATGGCTGACATTGATGGTAAGTTCAAGGTTGATATTATCCTTGAGTAGCTGCCTGACTTTTTTAATCAATTTAAGCTCAACTATAATATAAACAAAATGAATTTGACTTTGGCTAAGCTTTTGAGCTCTTTACAGGCAGTGAAGGGTATTATTAAAAGCCATCCTAATGCTCATGTGGCTAAGGGTTCTTTTTTTAAGCCCAAGCCCAAAGGCAAGGGCCAGTGCAAGAAGAAACAGAACCACAAAAACTCCAAGGGAAATATAGGTCCTAAAAGGGTTGTTGGAAAATGGAAGTAAGGGGCAACCACAGGGGCAACCACTAAGCCCAAGGGAAAGTGTTTCCACTGCGGGGTCATGGGGCATTAGAAGAGAAACTGTCCAGATTATCTAGCCAAGAAAAGGAACAAAGGTATAATCGAATCACTAATCATTGAAGTAAGTTATATAGCGGGTACTTCACATTCCTAGTATGTAGACTCCGGTGCAACTAATCACATCTGTAATTCGTTGTAGGGGTTTCGAAAGACCATACGGCTAAGTGATGGAGAGATTATCTTGTACTTGGGAACAGAAGCAAAAGTTGTTGCGGTGTTAGTAGGAGTAGTTAGTTTATGTTTTCTTTAAATAAGACAATAGTACTTTATGATTACTTATATGCGCCAGCATTAGAAGGAACTTATTACCAATGTCAAGTTTAATAAAACAAGGTTATTCAGTTTCTTTTAAATGTTGTTATTGAGCATAGTGGTTCTTTTATATCCTTTGGCACAATAGTTACTGGTCTTTAGTTGATTACTCCTAAGATGTATGAGATACGCGACACCAAAAAGAATGAACCATCACAAACTTTACCACTTAAAGAAAAGTTTCTTCTACTAATTCAACTTATCTTTGGCACTTGGGGCTAGGTCATAGTAATCTAGATAGGATTAATAGACTGGTAAAGGAGGGTACTTTATCTTCTTTGGTTGTTGAACCACTGCCAGTCTGTATATCCTATTTGGAGGGAAAGATGACCAAAAGACCCTTTGCTTTAAAGGGAAACAGGGCCGAAGAAGTGTTGGAGTTAATCTATACTGATGTGTGTGGACCCTTAAATATTAGGGCTAGAGGGCCCTATGAGTATTTCATCATATTTACTGATGATTACTTTAGATGTAGTTATATCTATCTATTGCACCACAAGTCAGAAGCCTTTTAAAATTTTAAAGAGTTTTAGGTAAAAGTGGAAAAACAATTAGATAGGAGCATAAAGTCATTTCAATCTGATCGAGGTGGGGAGTATCTCTCTAGTGACTTCAGTTAGCATTTGTTGGATAATGGGATTTTATCCCAATTGTCTGCACCTAGCAGACATAGCATGCCTCAGCAGAACGGTGTAGTTGAGAGGAGAAACAAGACACTTTTAGATTTGGTAAGGTCAATGATGAGTTATTCTAACCTTTAGGGGTATCCATTGGAGACAGCGGTATATATTCTAAACTCAGTTCCAACTAAGTCTACTCCCAAGGCTCTAGCAGAGCTTTGGACTGGGCGCAAGCCAAGTATAAACCACTACCAAATCTGGGGGTGTCCAGCCTATGTGTTGAAAAGAATGACGAGCAAGTTGGAACCAAGATTAGAATTAAGCTATTTCATTGGCTATCCAAAAGGGACAAAAGGTTGGCTCTTTTATAATCCTAGTGACCAAAAGGTATTTGTTAACACGAAAGCTATATTTCTAGAGGATGATTATATTAAAAGAAACATCAGATGCTTCTTTTATTCCTCAAGAAAATGATAATCATTGACTAGATGCCTCTATTTCCACATCTTCGATTACACCAAAGCCACGTCGGTCGGAGGACTGTCAAGCCATCTGATAAGTATATGTTCTTAGGAGAGTCTGTCTCAAATGAACTTGTTTTAGATCCCAGTAGCTACGATGAGGCAATCTCTGATAAAGATTTGGGACTTTGGCAAATGGATGTCAAGATAGCATTTTTGAATGGCTGTCTTGAAGAAGACATCTATATGATGCAACTAGATGGTTTCATAGCTAAAGGCCAAAAGCATATGGTTTGAAAGTTCTATAAGTCCATTTATAGACTTCAGCAAACTTTCTGAAGTTGGAACATCCAATTTGATCAAGCAATCAAGTCATTTGGTTTTGATCAAAACCCGGATGAACCTTGTGTGTATAAGAAGAGTGAAAGAAGCATTGTGGTGTTCCTAGTTCTGTATGTGGATGATATACTAATCATTGGGAATGATGTAGAGGTGTTGTCTACAATAAATGTTTGGCTAGTGAATCAGTTTAATATAAAGGACTTGGGAGAAGCCAGTTACATCCTCGGGATTAAGCTTTTGCGAGGTCAGAAGAACAGAATGATAAACTTATCTCAAGCTGCATATATAGAAAAAATTCTTGTCAAGTTTGCAATGCACAACTCTAAGAAAGGCTTATTGCCTTTTAGAAATGTAGTACCTTTGTACAAGAATCAGTGTCCTAAGACATTTGAGTAAGAGGAACGCATCAAAACGGTTTCTTATGCTTCAGCTGTAAAAAAAAAACCTTGTATATGCTATGCTTTGCACTAGTCCAAATATTTGTTTTGCAGTAGGCATGGTCAGCAAATATCAATCTAATCCAGGACCAAATCATTGGACCGTCGTGAAACATATACTCAAGTACTTGAGAAGGACTAAAGAATATATGTTGAGATACGGGGTGGTGATCTAGTTCCAGTTGGCTACACAGACTTTGAATTTATGTCAAATCAAGACTTTAGAAAGTCAACTTCAATATATGTGTTTACTCTTGGTGATGGAGCTATCAGTTGGAGGAGTGTCAAGCAACAATGTATTGCTGACTCAACCACTGAAACAGAATATGTAGCTACCTTTGAAGCAATTAAAGAAGCAATTTGGCTCAAGAAGTTCCTTTAGAACAAGGAGTGGTACCACAGCCTTAGTTGCCTATGGTCCTTTATTGTGACAATAGTGGAGCTATTGCCCAATCCAAGGAGCCATGAAACCAGAAGGGTGGAAAGCATAGAGAGCGCAAGTATTATCTCATCAGAGAGGTCATTCAGCGCAGAGACATTATTGTCACCAAGTTTGCATCTGCGAAAAGTCTTGTAAATATTTTCACTAAGGCTTTAACTTCTAAAAGTTTCGAGCTTCATGTGGATAGGATGGGTGTCAGATGTTATGGGGAATGGATGTGAGTGGAAGTGGGAGTTTGTTAGGATGTGTGCCCTCATATCCAAGACATTTTATTATTATTTAAATAGATTTGATTTATTATTGATTTTATATTAATATGTGTTTGGATGTTGATTTATATCATAAGATGATTAGTCCTTAAATTGTCATTATGAACGGTTCATTTGTATAAATGAGATTTATACAGAGGAGATAAGAACTGCTTCTATTGGCAATTCTAGAATTATTAGCGGCTATTGATAAGACTAGACATCTTATCTGTAAAGCGGTAATACAGTTAACATTTATGTGATAAGGTGGTTTCTCTCAACCATCAAAGTAGTGGACTCTAGGTTATTGTATTGGTGTATTGGGAATCCACTGAACTGGGTCATTATAAAAAATGCATTATTTGGAACGCATTCTTATTCACTATTTGCAGTAAGCTTTTAATCCTGAGAGAATAGTGAAATCAAGTTCTGAATAGTGATGAATTTGAGTTACAAACTCGGTATCTTAGGAAGTCATTATTTAGACTGTGGGAACACATATTCTTAAGATAGAATCTACACTTTATATATTAAAGACATGGATATCACCTTTCTGCTAGTTAAATGGGTTAATCACTGAAATCCGGATCCAGTCTTTTTAGTAAATTATTTATTGAAATGATGACCAATTGCAAGTGATTAATAATTATTGAATTAGGTTCGTAAAATAATGAGAGGGGCCAACTACAAAAGTATAGTGTATATGAGTTTACTCTATTCTACTAAGTTGGAGTGCAATTTCAATTATAAAGTAGAGTTAATTGAAATTAATTAGTCAATTAAAATTAATTATAAGATAATTAAGATTTAATTGATTAATTGGAAGTTAATTTAGTGGGACCCACTAGATCTCTTCTCTTGCCCAAGTTAAGCCCTATATATATGATATGTAGGGAGTTGTTTATCATAAGTTTTTGTGATAGACAAAAATAAGAGGCAGCCTACTTTCGTGTGATATGGTTTTCTTAATGGAAAAGAGGAGAAGACCTAGAGAAGCGTTGAGTGCTTGCATCGGTTCTATGTCCGGATGTAGTGGATGATGATTGACTTATTGTGTTGTGAATTTTATTTGGTGTGTACTTGTATTATGTGGTGATCACACCTTGTTAATTTATCTTACTATCGGATGATGTTGTTATTTTTGTTTTGAACAGATTGTGTGGAGATTACACCTCTTTGAGCTTTTATACTGCTATTGAATATATTTTTCTTATGGCTTTGAATAGGAAATGGAGATGCATCATGGGGTTCATTTATTTACACTCATTTCTTATGATTCTATCATATATACTAACTGTTCGATTAGTGTTGTCCCACCATGCAGGGTGGTGCCACACATTAATGATTATTATATCTAAGCCTGTGATTGAATAGATGATGTTATTGTATGCTTATGATGCATATTGGGCATTAGAGGTAGTCCTCTTCGAACTTGTATTAGCTTTTATATCCTTGTGTACTTGTGTATGATTTTGGGAAGCCCTATTGAATGTTACGGCTCACCCTTACTATTCATGAGAATGGTAGGTATATTGGACTTGGACATCAGCTGTTGGAGTAATAGTTGAGGATTGAAGACCTAGTCTTGTTAGAAATTCAATTTATGTATCCTTCATTTGTTAAACTTATAAGGGTGTTTATATCTGACTTAAATAGTTTTGCAATAATAAACATTGTATAATTTGATCATCAATATACATTTGATTTAAATCTAGTCTCATTTACTATGGTTTATCTTGAGAGTAATTGAATTTGATAAATCCCATTACGGGACTTGAACAGGTCTAATCATGAGACCGAACTGGAACTAATTAAAAGGAAACCAAAAAAAAACTTGTCCCATGTTTTATACACTTGACTAGAATGGTTAGTCCTATTACCTTCCTTTCAGGGTTCCAATGAACCCTTAGCCAGGTCCTCCGAGTTAGGGGCGTGACACTACTATCTTTCCATTGGTCTGAAGACATTTAACTTGACCATCCCAATACTTCATTTTGTTTTAAGGACAAATTCTTTGATTTCTATCATCAGTAATTGGTCCTTTCTTTGATTTCAAACTATTAGAGTTGAATATAAAATCAAACTCATTTCCACTAGACGAAAATTCCTCAGTCATACTTTGAATCTCTATGATCCACGTAGGTCTGCATTCCAACACATCACAGGCAATTGGAGACTTTTGTTTCCTAAGTTTATTCCATTGAGTAAAGCCTACTCTAGCTTGATGAATAAACTTGTTAATCAATATTAGGAAAGGAATACACAAATGCTTAAAATCTTGACAAAACTTATAAATAGTTTGAAAAATTAGCTTAGGCAAATTGATTATCACACATTTACGAATAGAGTAAAGAAAGTATACTTTATCAAAACAAAAATCATCAACTAGGGAAATATTGTTTTAAACAATGACATTTAGCATTTGATATTCCTTTTCCAAATAACAATAACACATATTTGACTGCAATGGTTTCCCATTATACTTCCTTTCGAATAAGGTAATAATCATTTCGTAAACAATATTATGTCCTTGATCCTATCAAGGATATATATCTTGAAATCCCAAGCATATGTGTAGAGATATGAAAAATGAGGGTAAATTTTTCATTTTTGCCTATAGGGCACTATTCATGTGCAATCTTGCTAGTAGGATGTTTACATGCATCATTTAGGCATGAGGCATGTCTAGGAGCATAATTTGAATGTGCTATAAAAGAGAAACATGCTTAGAATATTAAAACACACATACTGTGCGAATTTGAGCCTAAACGAAAACAGTTTCAAAAATTAGACTAAAAGGGCATCTTGAGTGGTCTAGGTGGAACCGGCCAAACCCAGCCACAGGTGAAAATTTTTATTTAAAATAATGTTAAGATCTTTGGTTAAAGAAAAATGTCGAATTGAGGCGTTTCGGGGCGGGTTGTAGTGTAACGGGGTCCCGAATTCATTAAGGGCAAAATGGTCATTTTGCATATTTGCCCCTCCACTATAAATACAACCCCTTAGTGTATTTTTTTTTTCATATTTTGGTCTGAAATTCAGAGCAGAGGTTGTGCATGGGAGAAAAGTGAAGAAAAGCCTTAGGTTCTCCAAGCTTCAAGCCACCAAAACATTCTCCTAGGCCAAGATTCTTGCAAGGTTTCCTTCTAGGAAGTTGTTCCTCTCATCAAGACCTATATTCTCACTGATCGGTTCGGCTGCACAACGAACACAACTCCTTTGGTTTAAGAAAACCATTTTAGGTATGATACCTTGCTAAGTTAGGAATATATTTGAGTTTTTTTGCCTTTCTATGTGATGATTGAATGATTTATGTGTTTATTTGTTGTTAGAAAATCACTTATAGTTGCTTTGAAAACCTAGAGTTGGTTGTTTATGTACTTGTGTGTTCTTTGTTAAACATGAACCATGACTATATGTTTAATTCATTGTATTCTAGCTTATGTTCATGTAGACAAAATCTTGTAGTTGAAAAGTTATGATTTATTCAAGGTGTTGGTACTTTATATATTTTTAATCTTAGAGAATTTGTTAAAGTATTGAACATGTAACTTGTTTATATGTTTGATTCATTGCATTCTAGCTTATGTTCATGCAAAGAAACTCTTGTGGTTTGAGAGTTATGATTTATTCCATGTGTTGGTACTTTATGTATTTTATGATCTTTGAGAAATTGTTAAGGTTGTGAATATGTAATGTGCTTATATGTGAAATTGATTGGATTACATGCTAGGTTCATGTAGACAAAGTTTTATGGTTCAAAGGTTATTGTTACTTTAAGTATAATTCATTATTTAAAGCATGCTCCATGTGTTTGATAAAATGCTTCATTGAGATTGCATTATTGCATAGTAAAATGAAAGCATATTGGCATATGGTGAATCCTTTGAAAACATAGAGTGGGTTGAGCAATTGGTACTATGCATTATGAGGGTGTAGATCTTGTGAAAAACCCAAAATTGGTCATTGCATTGTCATGAAAAGCCTTCATCTTTTCCTTGTAAATCCTTGCATTCTCACAAGCATCATTGCAAATTTCCTCTAACTCTTGTAGTTGCAACTTCCTATGTTCTCCACTTTCATCCATCTTCATGTTAAAACTCTTGATAGCCTAATAAGCTTTGAGTTCTAACTCAACTGGAAGGTGGCATGGTTTCCCAAACACCAACCTATAAGGTGACATACCAATGGCCGTTTTATATGCAATCCTATACGCCCACAAGGCATCATCCAAGCGCGAACTCCAATCTTTTCTACTTGGATTAACCATCTTTTCAATGATGGACTTGATCTCTCGATTTGACACTTCCGCTTGTCCACTAGTTTGCGGATGATAGGCAGTTGACACTGTAACACCCCAACCCTGTATAATTAATGATTAATTATCTAATTATTAATTAGTCTTACAGAATCGTAAAGGGAATTAATCATAATCCCGGCAGTCATGATAGGCCGATGAAATAATTAAATATGTCTGAAGAAAGAGGGTACAATACCCGAACCCAAATTGCTGGTTAAATCAGTAAAATAATGCCGTTTTAACACTAACGGAACCCGAATTAGTTAACCCCGAAAATCTCGAATGATTAATAAATGACATGGAACCTCTGACACTGAAGCGAACTGAATTATGAAGCTTTCGGAAGAAACCGCATCGAAAAAGAAGCAAAAGAAGGGAATAGAGGACTGAGATGCATGACTGAACTGAGGCACCATCGAGGACCCCATACTGAGCCATGAATGAGGGAGCCGTGGTCGACCAAGGTAAATGCCATGAAAACCTAGAAAATTTCCTCTTCTTTTTCTTACTGTTTTCAGTCATTTGAGGCCATATAAACTGTATGTACGAACTACTGTGAGGTCTAGGAACTAATATAAGTTAACTGGGAGGTTCGGATAGGCCTAGAAACCCAAACCATGACCAAACCGCCATGGATGACACCTCCAAAACTGGGTCTGATTCGACCTCCCAAAAACCAAGTTTTGATGGTCTAGAAATGATCTAGACACTGAGAGGGTCCCAAATACACTAAACCGTGATCCAAAATCGCATGAGAAGACCCTCAAAACCGAACCTATTGTCTCGGCCATTGGAACCCAAACTTTAAAATAGGCTTCCAAACTGAAATGTGAGAATGGGAAAATGAAGCCCCTGTTACTACGGTCATAAAGAGACAAGAAGCATGAAGTTTGGTGGAGAAATGAGGATTTAATAGCCGAAATATCTTTTCTGTTATTCCTCCATATATCAAGCTACTGAGCTTGATTCGACTCATGAAATCGATGCCAAAGAGTTGGCATGACCATTAGGAACCATTTGGGGCCAAATCAGATTGAAAACAGCCCTTGAGACATCACGAAATAGAAGAAGAAAATCTGCAGAAGTAGGGCTACAGTACGTGGAAGGATTGGGGAAGATGGAGTCAACTCGCGATTCCAACCGAGTTGGCGAGTCGACTCAGACGCGTGTCGGCCTGTGAGGCTGCCACCGAAATAATAAAACTGCACCGTTTTGGGTGTAGATTGATTTGTTTAAAATCAAATCCGGCCTGTTTGGGTACGGTGATAACAAATTAAAATTTGAAACTGGACAAATCCTGAACACGGATAAGGGGGATATGTTATCCCGATTTTCTGAGGATCACCAACCGTTTGGTTCACAGTGATTTGGACCGGTTCACTTGGTGAACCCTTGAACCCTTGGGTTGAACCCCTAAATTATGAAATTATATTTTGAACCCCAAATGTTTCTGAAAATTACAGATTTGCCCCAACAGTTCTGAATATTGCACAGTGGCCCAAATTTTGGGAAAATTATACATTTAAGCCCCTGCCAAATTAATTAAATAATAAAATAATTATTTAATTATTTTATTAATTAGATAAAATTACGATTTTACCCCTGGACATTAATCATGTCAAACGGAGTCCAAATAAAGCAAATAAATAGTGTATTTTCACTATTCCAAGCATTCTGGACTCAATGGTACAGTCCCAATTGGGAAATTATGTACCGAAAAATACAGACACGTAGGTGTAAATTACTGTACTGCCCCTGATGGCACCAGACCCAAATAAAAATAAAAGACAGTCTATTTTGACTATGTCGGGCGTTCTGAACTCAACGGTGAGGTCCGTTTAACGAACTGAAGTCCCGAAAAATACAGACACATAAAGTGTAAATGACCATACTGCCCCTAATGCTTCCCAGGGTCAATTGAACATAACAGATAGTCCAACTTAATTATGTCGAACACTTTGGACCCAATGGTGAGGTCCATTTTATGAACTGACGTGCCGAAAAATATGACACGTGAAATTACCAAATTACCCCTGATACCGTACGAGACCTAAACAAAGTCCGATTGGGACGAAACTGATACCAGTAGGAGCCCAGACACTGGTGAGACTGTATACTTGATTAGATGACAAATCGGGGTCAGAATTACACAAAACGTAAAATGACTAAAATACCCCTGAGCACAGTAAGTGCAAAGTAGAGGTCAAATAAAGGTCAAACTGATCTGATAAATTATCATAGGGATAATTATGAACACTGAAGGGCTAAATAAGACTCCAGGACAGTGATGCGTAAAACGGGAAATGACCGATGTGTCCCGATGATCAAAAGCAGATACCAAACGAAGTCCAAAGGACTTAAGAATTTACATATGAGATATATGGGACATTCTGAGGACCACGACAGGGTCCGGGGTAAGAATGGCAAATTACCATTTTGCCCCTAAGGCTAAGTAAGCCCTTAACTGATAGCGATTCAAGTCTAAAAGACTTAGAACTTCATGTATACGATATATGGGATATTCTAAGAACCACGACTGGGTCCGGGGCAAGAATGACAAAATTACCGTTTTGCCCCTATGGTTAAAATAAGAACCTAACTGATACCGATTGGAGTCTAAAAGACGTAGAACTTTATATTTAAGATATAAAGACTATTCGGAGGGCCTTGACAGCGCCCGGGGCAAGAGTGATAAAATGACCGTTTTGCCCCTAAGGTTGAAGAAGTAACTGACTGATAACGATTGAAGTCTAAATGACTTGGGTTATAATCCTGATGACTGCTGAGCCCAATTTAAGAATAAAATAGCCCCGGATGAAACCCGATGAGAGAGCGATAGGCTACTAGGCTATCTTAGGTAAACCGATAGATACCTAAGATGACAAATGAGACCTGAATGGATGAGTTTTGATCTGTATATGATTGATGATTATTGTTCAGGATATACATGGAGATGCCTGACGTATCTGGAGGTTATCGGATTGTTTGCGCAAGGAGATAACCGTAACAGTTTGTGAGTAACCTGGAACTTCTGACTTGGTGTATAAGTACACCGTCTAGTTACTGTATTTTGATTTACTGTACTGTTTTGTATACTGTACTGTCTGAATGCATACTTTTTTATACTGCATTACAAGTAACATGATTTTGTACTGTCCTGCTCTCCTGTTCAGTTCGGGTCTGTCTTGTTCTGTTGTATGGTCTGTCCTGGTTTTATTCTGTACTGTTGCGTCTTGCGAGTAAACCTGACTCCTGAATTGGTGTATAAGTTCTGTCTAGATACTGTATTTTGAAGCACTGTACTGTTTTGAACGTTATACTGTTTAAAAAAAAAACATATATTTAAAGTAGCATATGCCTTGTCCTGATTGATATTGTACCAGTTTGTTCCGTCCTGTTCAATTCCGATATGTCTTTTTCTGATAGATGTATTGTTTCGTTTTGTTCCGACATGTTCAGTTTCGATATGTCTTGATCTGATTGATGTATTGTTTCATTTTGTTCCGTCCTGTTCAGTTCCGATATGTCTTGTTCTGATAGATGTATTGTTCCGTTTTGTTCCGACATGTTCAGTTTCGATATGTCTTGATCTGATTGATGTATTGTTTCGTTTTGTTCCGTCCTGTTCAGTTCCGATATGTCTTGTTCTGATAGATGTATTGTTCCGTTTTGTTCCGACATGTTTAGTTTCGATATGTCTTGATCTGATTGATGTATTGTTTTGTTTTGTTCCCTCATGTTCAGTTCCGATATGACTTGTCCTGATTGATATTGTTTCGTTTGTTTCCGTCATATTCAGTTTCGATATGACTTGTCCTGATTGATATTGTTTCGTTTGTTTCCGTCATGTTCAGTTCCGATATGACTTGTCCTGATTGATATTGTTTCGTTTTGTTCCGTCATGTTCAGTTTCGATATGACTTGTCTGATTGATATTGTTTCATTTTGTTCCGTCATGTTCAGTTCCGATATGACTTGTCCTGATTGATATTGTTTCGTTTTGTTCTGTCATGTTCAGTTCCGATATGACTTGTCCTGATTGATATTGTTTCGTTTTGTTCCGTCATGTTCAGTTCCGATATGACTTGTCCTGATTGATATTGTTTCATTTTGTTCCGTCATGTTCAGTTCTGATATGACTTGACCTGATTGATATTGTACCGTTTTGATCCGCCATGTTCAGTTCCGATATGTCTTGTTCTGATTGATGTATTGCTCTGTTTTGTCCCGTTATGATCCGTCCTGTTATGCCTCTGTCCTTGATTATGCCTGTGACTTGAACTGGTGTTTTGTTCCGTCTGATCCCGTTATGTACCGTCCGTCAATAATCTGTCTGTCTTGATTGATATATGGTCCAGTTCCGTTATGATCTGTCCGAATTCTTGACTTGGTATATAAGATACTGCATAGATACTGTATTTTGATGCACTGTACGGTTTTAAAAGTTAAACTGTCTGAATGCATGTTTTTAAATGCAAACTTTTATACTGTATTGTACGCGGCATGATTTTGTCCCGTCCTACTATTATTTTGTTCGGTCTGTCTTGTTCCATTTTATGGTCTATTTGATTTTGTTCTGCTATGATGTGTCTGACTCTGGGTACCATTCTGATTATGAGCGGTCTGGCATAAGTAGGCTTGATTACGCGCCTAACTGATATATTATTGTTATGCCCTGTTATATTCTGCCCAGTATTGATCTGTTCTGATATTTGAATTAATTGCCTATACTCTCATTGATATTGGCATCATGCACTGTTCCGTCTGTTCTGATTTGTTGTTCCGTTTAGTTCAGTCCTGTTTTATTCTACTGAAACTGCATTTAAAGTAGATTTATAAAACTGCTATTTCAGAAACAACTGAACTACCCTTGTGCTTTGTAAACAAGAAATGGTTTTGAAACCCTTGACAGGGAACCTGTGTTACTCATTGGGCTTTTCGAAGCTCACCCCATTCCCTAACATTTTTCAGGAATGATATCTGTTGGATCTGATGGCACTGATCTGTGGAGACTGGATTACTGAGGATTGAATCTGTTTAATCAGGTGAGTGATGTAATACGACTGACTTGACTGATATGTACTAGATATAGACATGGCTCATGGATTTAAACGGTACTCTAGAGATTATAGTTCTGCTCTGTTGTTATATGTCAGATTATAGATATGCTCTGAGGTTAGAATTGTTAGCTGTTGGACTTTAGACTGGCTCTGTGGTACATAACCTTACAGTGAATACATGAGTTGCATTCCCCTGACAAAAAAAAAAGTTTTAAATTCCGCTGCATCTGACCCTATAGTCGGAGTGCAATTCATTGAAAAGTTCAGAAATTTGC
>CM018050.1:4994010-5114010 GCA_008638375.1 Nyssa sinensis
GCTGCCCTTAGAAGCCCTAATCAAAAATAAAATAATGTCCTAATATAACTACGGAAGTGGTATTTCAACTGGAATTCTCGCACTAGATCTGAAATTTCCAAAAATAAATCACGTAGACCCGCGTATTAGAATTTCGCGCGGCCAAAAACGTTAGTAATGTAGGTGTAGCAACTTCAAGCCTGATTTATACCTTTCTTTAGCCCGAATCTTGGAAAACTCAAAACTGAAAAGTGTATCTCTATTTCTTAGCTTTCCATAGCATCTTGAATTATCTCAATCGGAGCTCGGATGCGAGAGTTATATCCAGATTACGAAGTGATGTTAAAACTGTCCGAAAATTGCCCAATTTGCGTTTTTAGCACTTAATGCCTCCTTTTGCATCCTAAATCAAAATATAAGACTAATGAGTACATTTAGGTACCAAATAAATATACAAGACGAAATCTTAAGAGAGAAAAATATGACATTTTGCATTCTTATCAAATTCCCCCACACTTAACTTTTGCTCGTCCTCGAGCAAAACTCAAATTCACTTTCCCAAAACACCAAGGTTGCAACGCCATCGACAAAGAACAACCAAGCTCTCAAAAATGCAACATATCATGAACAAACATTCTTAATTACTTAGTAAGCATTTTCGCTTAAAGATGGAGTAAATTAAATATGTAGACCCTCACGGAAATAAACACTCAACTCTCATGGGTTTGAAGGGTATGTGTTTCGCTCAAATTTATTCCAATGGAAATGATCTACCATAGGCTTGCATATCTTCTCATTCTCCACCACTGGGGTCACATGCATAACACGGATCATAAGGACTTTTCAAGGGTTGTAACGGGGTTTAGGATCAAGGTGGGAAATATTTGAGAATGTAGCTCAAAAGCCATCGAAACTAGTGGAGCAAAAATGAATCAACTCAAGCTCAAATATATAAGGCATGTAAAACTAATCACTCCATTCAACAGCTTCTTTAATTTGTATATATCACGTATAAACAGACCCATTTCTTGAGATTTTAGGACGAATGATGAACATGGACAATTTGAAACATTAAAAGCAATTTCCTCCATCACTTCCTTTCTTCTTCTCTCTTTTTTACTTTTTTTTTTTTTACCAAAATTACAGCAACAATGGAACTCACAAATTGAGAATGAAAACATGTTCTATTTCACCAGTCATAGCCATACCACAAATCCAGACACCCCCACACTTATTTCTTACAGACCCATACATATCATAATTGTAAAGATCCAAAATTTTTGGAATAGATTTTTTTTAAGGCAATATTTAAATTCCTTTAGATCTTAATTACTTTTAATTCAATTAAATTACATTATACAAATATGAGTAGATAAGTGTATGTATATGTATAGTAGAATGAGTATATGTATGTATGCATATGTGTGTGACATTATGTATTATATATTTATATGTATATGTACATGTATATATATGTATATACACACAAGTGGTGCACAACAGCTTGTGCAAGTGGGTGTGTGCACTGGATGTGCGCAGTCTGTGTGGACAAGTGTGTATGGGTGTGTGTGAGTATGAATGTGTAATATAATATATATATATATATATATATATATATGGAAACCCAAAGCAACAAGAAATGCATTTAATGCATTCTGAAAAAGAAGAAATGGAGGAAAGAAAACAGTAGAGACAAGTCAGAAAAGGGGGCTGTGAGGAGATGGGTAGAGAGAGAGAGAGAGAGATAATATGTTTGGTGTATATGCATGAGTGTTCGTTGAGTGAAAAGAGGAAATCAGAAAGAGAAATAATTTTGATATCTAGAAGTGGAGGAGAACAAGAAGAAGGGAGGAAGAAGCAAAAGAAGGAAGACACCACTCAGGTAAAACCCTACAACCGAATATACATTTTTTTTTCTTACCTTCTCTCTCTACATATCTCCCATTGCACACACTATTTTAGGTTTTGTTTCTTGTGCATGCATAGTCCTATTGTGAAAAAATGAACATAGTAAGGGTATAATAGAAGGACTTAGGGGTTTGAAAACCAAAACACCATGTCCACCATTAACAAAGCTTCAAGCTTGCCCAAGCATGAAGTTAAACCAAACTTGCTTTTGAACATGAGAAAAGATAGGAAATAACATGAGGATTTTAAAGCTTTTGGAACCAAATGAAACGATCAAGGAATGACCATGCTAGGGCGAGAGTAACCTGGCCAGAAAACTGGTCTGGGTCCCGAAGGGGCTTGGGTGTTTGAGATCCAAAGTGGTTCCAAAAGACTCCATGAGATTTTAGGATCACTTTGATGTAAAAATATCGAAAAACTCACGTTAAAAACGTGAGAAAAATAGGGGTGACAGTGTAGCTTCCGGCGATGTTGTCGGAGAAGAAGACCGGAATGGTCACCGGGAAATCGGGGAGGGCGCTGAGTGCTGGGCTTCCTTTTTGGGTTGCTGGTTTGGGTTTTCCTTTAAAAGGATTGGGCCTTTCCTTATTGGGCCTACCTTGTTAAAAAAGAAAAGAAAAGGAAGAGCATTGGGCTTGTTTTATTTCTAAAGGGTTGGACCTGTGCCATTTTAAACCGTTTAGGCCTCTTTTGATTTTTAGAATCAGTGGGCCTCTTCTTTTAGTTGGCCCAACAACTCCAAATAGATTCAAAAAGAATAAAAAGGAAAAAGGAGGTGAGGGTGCCGTCCCAAGGTTTCGAACATGAGGTCAGTAGGGTGGAAACCCAAGCACTCAACCACTGCGCCACTAAGGCTCATGTGGTCTTATACTGAAGGGGTGTATATATATATATATATATATATTAATATGAATACTAAATCAGAAAATTAAAGAGGGGGCGCAGCCCCAAGACTCGAACCAGGGACCATTCAATTGAAACCCTCAAGCCTTGACAATTGGACAGGTAAACCTGTACTATCCAATCTGCATAAATATATATATATATATATATATATATATATATATATTATATATAAAATGTGACATTAATTAATTTAATTAATTAAAACATCACGAAATGGCCCGGAGTCCAAATTAAATAAACCATTAGTGTTTTCTTCATGTCTCGGACCTTCTGAACCCAATGGTGAGATCCGTTTTACGAGACGGGGTCCCAAAAAATAAAAGACCCGTAATGATATTTAAAATTACTAAAATGTGCTTGAGTTAAAACGCAGTCAAACGAACTCCGAATTAAGTAAACAAATAGTGAAATTTTATTATCTCGACCATTCCGGACTCAACTGTGGAGTTCAATTTATGAAAAGAGGTCTCGGGATGTAAGGACCCGTAAGAAGTGTAAAATGACTATTTTGCCCTTTTTAGCTCGGATGTCCAAATTGAATTCCACGAAAACCTAAACCTATTTTCTTCGATGTTCTGTACTCAATAGTAGAGTTTAATTTGGCAAAATAGAAACTCATAAAATAAAGACATAAAATTTGATGAATAGCATAATTCAAGTAACAAATGAACTGAGTTACATTTATGATTTTAGGGACATGGAAAGGCAAGGAGAAGGTGATCTAATCTTCTGCATTCCACTACTAGTTCCACTACACATCGAGTGCATCTCTCCGAGTTGAGACCGACCATCAGGTACGATATATTGTGCTAAGTAAGAAATAGAATTAAGTTTAGGAATGATTTGCATGTTAATTGAATGGATCATATATTTAATTGTTTAATGTCAGGAAATCACATAAGGAATGTTGCTTTAAAACCATGAAATCTTGAGTTGATTGTTTAAGTTACTTATGTGCTTCTTGCTGCTCTATGGAGATATGATTTGTTCTATGTGTTGGGTTGTACGTGATCTATATTTTTGGAGAGTTGTTAAGATTTTGAACACATGGCTTGAGTATGTATTTTCGTTGATCATGTATTGCATACATTCATGTGGAAGATGTTTTGTTATTCAGATGTTGTAATTGCTTTAAGTGGAATACATTGTTTAAGAGCATGCTCTATGTGTTGGTAAAATTGCTTATCTGAGATTGTATTATTGCATGATGGAATCAAGGCATGTTGGCATAATGTGATGCATTGAAAGCATAGTGTGGGTTGAGCATGTGGTGCTAAATATGGCACTCAGCTTCCATCAGATGTGTTCTGAAAACGAGACATGGTACTCAGCTTCCATCAGATGTGTTTTGAAAATGAGACATGGACATGGCATAGATTTGATATGGTTATGGCATAGAGTGGTGTGGCTGTTTCATGGGCATCGTCACTACATTGCATGGATAACATGGACATGGTATAGATTTAATATGGTTGTGGCATAGAGTGGTGTGGGTATTTCATGGGCATCGTCACTACATTGCATGGATAATATGGATGGCATGTGGGTTATTGCTATTACGTGGCATGGACGATTTGGAAAGCATGTGGACTATTGTTATTACATTGCATAATGATAGTGAATGACATGTAGATATAACTATACACTTGCACATGCCACGCTTTAAATTATGTTAATGAGTTGGATGACATGTAGATTATTGCTAGTACGTTGTATGATGATATTGAATGACATGTAGATATAACTATACACTTGCACATGCCACGCCTTAAATTATGTTAATGAGTTGGATGACATGTAGATTATTGCTAGTATGTTGTATGATGACATTGAATGACATGTAGATATAACTGTACACTTGCACATGCCACGCCCTTAATTTTGTTTCTTGCATTAACATTATATTGTACCATCAGTTGAGCTGACCCATTCATGGGACAACATTTCAGATGACACTCCCAGCACTTGAGACTTGAGGAAGTCTTGCAGAGTGGAGGAGATATGAACTTAGGAGGATATTTGGCCCGTAGGGGCATGTTTTGTGATGTAGGGCTTAAGCCTGAATGACATATTGAATGTTTTTATTGACTGTGCTTTACATGGATGTACATTGAAGGAAATGAATATAAGTTTGGACTGAATTCGTTAGATTGTCCTTTGTTTACTTTATATTTTATTTACTTTCCGTTCGTTCAGTCGCGCCTCGGGTTAGCGGGAATTCGGGGCGTAACAATAATGATGAACAATGCTCCACTAGCTCTACGGCTTGGGTAAAGGCATTTTTTTTTAGGTTTAAAACTTGTAATGTTGGTTCACAATAAATGAAAAAAAATCAATAAAGCTCGAAGGGTTCAATAAAGGGAAAAATTAATTACAAGGTAGGCTATTTGGCTTATGTAGCTTATAACAAAGAGGGCCTTAATCAAGTTCATGCATGCATGTGTCAATATGATCTCGAAGAGAATCAAGGCAAGTTCTAGAGAACAAATTCATGGAAGAATATCTCACATGAAAGAAAATAATGAGACTAATGTGGATGTGTCAGTCTAAAGGCTCAAAATCTCACCAACTTTTGTCTACCAAATTTAGTCACTACCATCCTCAAAGAAAATAAGCACAGAAGAACATCCAATGCTTAAAAGTATAAATTAAACAATAAAAATAAATTAGATCTCACAGTTTAATTGATTCCAAGGCTTCCGTTTCCTTCGACCAATTATAAAATTTAACCACGCACGGCCATGAAAACTTGAAGACGAAAATTAGAGAAGATGGGAGAGAGAGCCATGTGCGTGTGTGACGGCTGCCCTTAGAAGCCCTAATTAAAAATAAAATAATGTCCTAATATAATTACGAAAGTGGTATTTCAGTTAGAATTCTCACACTAGATCTGGAATTTCCAAAAATAAATCGCGTGGACCCACATATTAGAATTTCGCGCAGCTAAAAACATCAGCAGTGCAGGTGCAGCAACTTCAAGCCTGATTTATACCTCAATTTATCCTGAATCTCAAAAAAATCAAAACATGAAAGGTGTAGCTCTAGTTCTTAGCTTTCCATATCATCTTGAAATATCTCAATCGGAGATTGGATGCGAGAGTTATGTCCAGATTACAAAGTGATGTTGAAACTGTCTGAAAATCACCCAATTAGCGTTTTTTGCACTTAATGCCTCCTTTTGCATCCTAAATCAAAATATAAGAATAATGAGTACATTTAGGCACCAAATAAATATAAAATACTAAATATTAAGAGAAAAAAATATGACATTTGGCATTCTCATCATAGTTGCTCCCTAATTTGATGATGGGGGCAGTTTGCACATAATTTCTTGAAACATTCCTAGTATTCGTGTAGGGACTCTCCGTTGTGCTTTCTTACACCACAAATTTCTTCTCGAATGTTGGCTGCCCTTGAAGCTGGGAAATGTTTCTCCAAAAACAACCGCTTCATCTCGTTCCATGTGGTAATACTCTCGGTGGGTAGATAATAGAGCCAATCCTTAGCCAAATCCTTCAAAGAAAATGGAAAGTCTCTTAATTTAATTTTCTCTTTAGTTACCCCCGTTGGGTCTCATACTTGCGTACACTATATGAAACTTTTTTAGATGCTTGTGAGGATCTTCACCTATAACAACACCAAAATTTGGTGTGCTGTTGCATAAAACCTAAACTCCTAAAAATACGTGTAGTAGTGCGAGTAAGGATCAATCCCACGAAGAGTATCTATCCTAGTTTTATGCTATGTGAATAAGGATGGGGGGGTTTGAGTATAACAAAAATAATTTTAAGAAAAATAACTAAGGAACAATTCAAATTAAAGTATCAAAATCAATTAAAAGAACAAACCTTGGTCTAAGTCAACATCCACCATCAGAATTTTACAACTGCTCATCGATGCAAGTATATATCAATTCACACTTTGAACATTCACAGTTGGAAATATTTCCCTATCTCTCCTTAGTCACAGTTAATTGGAAAAGAAGTTATCTAATTAACCCTAACTACTAAACGACCCAAGACAAGTGCTAAAGGTTTAATCTAGTAGCAGTCTTAAGAATTAGAAACATCGATGAAGCTAAACAACACAAGCACAAGCAGTTGTATTTAATTTAGTCAAACGTTCTTCCTAAGATCTAGTAATTTCTGATGCAGCAAAGCATTAAATCTTAGTTACTTCACAAATTAAAGGGATCAAACAATTACGGATTTGATATCTAGCCTAGCAGTAGACTGCAATGAATAATAAACTAGTAGGCCTCCTAGTAATTAAACGAGACAATCATGAAAATAAGCACAGAAGAACATCCAATACTCAAAGCATAAATTGACCAATAAAATCAAATTAAATCTCATAGTTTTATTGATTCCGAGGCTTTCGTTTCCTTCGACCAATTATAAAAGTTTAGCCATGCAGAGTCATGCTAAAAACTTGAATGAGAAATTAGAGAAGAGGGGAGAGATAGAGAGCCGTCAAATCTGATCTTTTCCTCTCATCTGCATGTTAAAAATCAGTCTTAGAAGCTTACCAAAACTCCTAAAGATATTCTAAATATTATCATAAAATAACAATATCCAAATCTAACTATAAAAACGGAAAATATTAAAAATAAAATAAAGTCCTAATATAACTAGGAAAGTGGTGTTTTTAGCTGGAATTTTCGTGCACCAGATTTGGAAACTTTCGAAAATAAATCGCGTTAGATCCGCGTTTTAGAATTTCGCGCAGCTAAGGAACGTTCCAGAACGTCCGCAGTATAGGTGCAGCAACTTCAAGCCCGAGTTCAACCTTGATGCAGCCAGAATCTCTCAAAAGTAAAAACATGAAAGTTGTAAAGCTGTTTCTTGGCATTCCATATCATCTTGAATCATCTTACTCGGAGCTCCGATGAGAAAGTTATACCCATATTATGAAGCGAAGTCAAAACTGTCCAAAATCACCCAATTAGCTTTGTTTTGTACTTAGCGCCTCCATTTGCATCCTAAATCAAAATATAAGAATAATGAGTACATTTAGGCACAAAATAAGTATAAAAACATTAAGGGAGAAAAATATGACATTTTGCATTCTTATTAAATTCTCCCACATTTAACTTTTGCTCGTCCTTAGGCAAAACTCAAATTCACTTTCCCAAAAAACACGAAGGTTACAACTGTAACACCCCGAAAATTCGACATAACTGAGACTGCAACCCGATTTAATAAAAATAAATTACGTAACATTAATAATTTGGGTTATGGTGAACCATAATGTGATTTCAGATCCTCAGATATAAAATGATATATGCTCGGGAAATTAATGAACCCAGTCGACTAAATGCCGAAATGGATAAATAGGATCGATACGGAAAAAATTAATTATACGAATAAAATATAAGACACGAATGGTGACTTAAAATTGGTAAAATCAATACTAATAATATCGAGCCCTGATTTTATGCTAAATTGGTTGGCACTCCATAATTTAATATTTTAGAATGAATATAGTATATATAAAATATATAGAAATTATATTTTATATAATAAAATAGTAAAGGAAAGGGTGATAGCTTCTAGATAAAAGTTGTTGGATATATATATATATATAAATATAAATATAAAAGAGCAGCAGCCGAAATGCTTGAGTTAAAAGGAGCTTATGTATCCATATAACAAAAAAAAACAAGAAGAAGCCTGAAGCTTCTAGAGCACGAAGAGGGACGGTGCTTCATCTAGAAAAAGTAGTAGAAGCTGCTGGAAGCAGGGAGAAGGGGTTGATATATATATATATATATATATATATATATATATATATATATATATATATATACGGGGTAGAAAATGCTAGAAGAGGCTTCATGAAGAAGCTGGATAAATTGATAAGAAAAGAATAGAAGAGGGAAAAGCAGCCGAAGCTGCTAGAAAAGGTGAGAAAAGGTGAGAAATAAATTAGAGGGAGAAAGACGGGTCTCTATTTCCATATTCGATCCACTAGCTTTTCTTGTCTGTATAGATTCGTTTGAATCTACAAAGAATCCCTAATGGGTTTGTTCGAATTAGGTAGCGGTGCAACAGGTATATATATATGTTGTATGAGTGTAGCAGTGCAAAGAGGGGAATGGAAGTGCAGTAGAAAGAGAGCTGCAGCAGCAGCAGTGCGGCAGTGCCTGCCTTTCAATTTGATGGGCTAGTTCATGTTCATTTCAGATCTGAAGCAGCAAATTTTTA
Source organism: Nyssa sinensis (assembly GCA_008638375.1). Classification (NCBI taxonomy): domain Eukaryota; kingdom Viridiplantae; phylum Streptophyta; class Magnoliopsida; order Cornales; family Nyssaceae; genus Nyssa; species Nyssa sinensis. The sequence goes on from CM018050.1 coordinate 5,003,010, forward strand.
TATCTACATGTGGGATTTTTTATGTGGTTTTAGTGATGCTGTTACTGTTTGTTTTGGTTGGTAAGAAAACAGAGGAACGGAAGAGCAGAAGTGAGAGAAGCTGCGGCAGGTCAGTATGGATATGGGTATGTGTGATGGTGCTGGATATAAATTTGTTGCGCAGTGGTTTATTATGGAATTCAAGTATTGAAGCTGGTTGTTCGGGTTTGAAGCAGATTGATAAAAGTAGCAGTTATATGTAGGTGTATATGGGCAGCGTGCAACACGTATATATAGGTGTATATGTAGGAAATTAGTTGAAATGGCAAAAGAAGAAAGAAAGCTTCAGGAAGTGAGCTGCGATCAAGGTAAGACTTATGTGCTCTATTTTTCTGTATTGCCTACAAACTCTTCTCTCTCTGTTGTGGAATTTTTTTAATGTTTGGTAGACTGTTGGTATTAATTGGGTAGTATCTGATATATTTATGAAACAGATGAGGAACTTATTAGGGGTGTTGTTTGTATTTCTAATTGTTGAACTTAAAGGGCTGTCTGACATTATACTGTTGTACTGTTGGCTTTTCTCGTAATTGTTGCGTACAATGGATTTGTTTAGGAATATCAGGAGTCGGGACTGGCTGGGGCAATGATATGAAGTATTACATCACATAATTTGTCGAATTAAATTAGAATATTTTAGACAAAGGAAACAAGGAATCTCAAACAATTGTATAGCTCTTTTACATAAAGGTATACAAAGTCATGTCTAATAAATTTGGGGAAATTCCTTAGTAATAAGTGTAAATCTTGTGGTATTGAATTATCCTGTGTGTCTTCAAGTGGTCTTAAGGAAATGGTAGCTATTGATTGGATGCTGAAATTGGTGACAAGAATTATGTCCAATGGCAGTTTCTCAAGATAGCCTTACTAAAGGAGTCTTGACATTAAATTTCAATATAATTGATGATACCTCGACCTAGTATCTTACTGGAGTTATCTAGCTAGTTAGCAAGAGAATTATACAATTAACTCCATTATTATATACTTTGTAAGCTTGAATTTGTATAAATGAAGTCTAAATGATTTAGATTATAAGTATGGAAGCTACTAAAGTAAATTAGAGAATATAATAACTTCGGTTGAAACTCAATGAGTGGGTAATAGGCAAAGGACTTAATTAAGTGATCCGATAGACGCCTAAGATAATGAATAATACATGAATGGTTAAATTTTGATCTGTCTGTAATTAATGATGATTATTTAGGATGATGATTATTGAGGATATGCGTGGAGGTACCTAACGCATCTAGGGGATATCTATGAATGGAGATAAGCATAAGTTTGTGAGTAACTCGGACTCCTGACCTGGTGTATATTTTCTGTACTACCTAAACTTGTATACTGTACTGCTTTATATGCTGAATTGTTTTATACACTGTACTGTTTTAATGCATACGTTTTAATGCATACTTTTTTCACTGCATTACATGTGGCATGATCCTATCCTACTTCTTGATATCTCCTGTTCTGATTTTGTTGGAGTCTGTTGTTCTAACTTGTCTACGCTATTGGAGTCTGATTTGTGTTTATCTTGTTATGTGAGTCTTGGGCCCACGAGATTGAGTATATCAGTAGATGGATAGCTGGCTCTATGGGACGCCCAGAACTCAGCATCTACTCAATCTTATCTATTCCGCTCTGATACCGACCCCAACTTGTAGTGTGCTGTGGGGACATGGGCCTCCATGTGTGGGGTGGGTGACTGACGGATTATCTTGTGCGGCATCCCACACTGCTTGGGGAAGGTTCAGGCACTTTGAGCTGTATCCGTTTTATTTGAGTTGTATCCGTTCTATTTGAGCTGTATCTGTTCTACTTGAGCTGTATTGTTCTGTCTGAGTTACATTTGAGCATGCATATATATATGAATTGGTTTTGAAACCCATGGCAGAAACCTATGTTACTCACTTAGCTTGTTTAAGCTCATTCCATTTATTTAACATTTTTCAAGATATATCTCCATTGGATTAGAAAGCGCAAGGACATGTCACTAGTGGACTGAGAGGCATTCCCAAGTGAGGATCTGATGGCAATAATATGTGGAGACTTGGGTTCTAATGGATTGATCCTGGCTATTCAGTTGAGCGTGATCATATAGTTGACTTTATTCATATATAATAGATGTGTAGGGACGTGGCTCATGGTAATGGTACTCTGGAGGAATCTGATATGCTCTGTGTTATATATCTGTTATAGATGTACTCTGTAGTTAGAACTATTAGTTGTCTGATTATAGATTTGCTCTGTGGTACATACTTATGAGGTATATAGTTGAGTTGCATTCCCGAGATAAAAATGTTTTAATTTCCGTTGTTCTGACCCTACATTTGGAATGCAATTCATTGTAAAGTTCAAAAGATTGCCTTTGGTTGGTCGCATTGTCGGTCGAAGACTGGCAAGGCGGCTAACTCGTATCACATCTTCGGCATCTGCGTAGGGTGGGGTGCTGGATGTGACAGCAATGCCATCAACAAAGAACAACCAAGCTTTTCAAAACTCAAAACATATCATGAACAAACATTCTTAAAGAACTTATAATTACTTATAATTACTTAGTAAGCATTTTCACTCGAATATGGAATAAACTAAATACGTAGACCCTCACGGAAATAAACACTCGACTCTCATGTGTTTGAAGGGTATGTGTTTCGCTCAAATTCATTTCAGTGGAAATGATCTATCATAGGCTTTGTCACAACCTAAAACCCATCCTATGCAGATTAGGGGTTCGTGACCGGGTCTGTGGGCCGTTCCCCGTCAAAAGGATCTATAATACTAAGTAAGGTTTTTATCAAAATATTTTATAGTCATTAGTAAATTTGGTAGCATAGTCAGGTCATCATTTAATACATGCCAAAAGAACATAAGTGTTTACAAGTACAGATCCTCTAAAATCGCAAACTGACAGGACCGTGGTGACATGGGAGATATTAAGACCTTATAGTATCCAGGTTAATACAAAAACATGCCAAAAAGCTACCAGTGGCTATCAGGCATCTAAACCTCTTGAGCGCTTGAGGATCCTCCTACTTCTGGCATTCCTAAAAGAAGATTAATGGAAGAGTGAGCTAACAAAGCTTAGTATGTAATTTCTTAGTTTTAACATGGGTCAGGATTAGTCCAAAAGAATAATAGAATAAAGAGATAACAGATAGCCAGTCACCATGATGAGCAACAACGACCCGAGGGTCCAAAAGGCTTATCCCATAATATAATACAAGGAAGTGACAATAAATCAATCGAAATGGCATTTAGCCTATCATGATATTTCACTGCCACAACAAATACGACAGACAATCAAAAGTGAATCATGCTTGCAACAATATGATTATTCACAAGGCATAGAATATGATCATTCAACGAATGCAAAAATAAATCATTATCTAGTTCTAACATTACAATTGCATAAACAATCTGGGGCCTGACATACCTCACACAACTCACATTCAAGTTCACCTCTCACTCTCGGGCTTATTGAATCGAGTAAGAGCTCTTTTGCCTCAAGTCCTCATAGGACACATAAGACCCCCAAAGGGTCTACCTTGCAGTCTGTGAATAGATGGGCATTGTGACTGAGCACAACCCTGGGCACTTACAAAATGTTATGATAAATAAAATACCACACGGGATATACAAGCATGTAAATCAATCAATTTCTCAATCAACGAGTCATAATGTGTGTGGCATAACAAGATTTCTAACGACATGATATATCACAAGATCACGACATGGAATACATGAAGGTATAATTAAGCTCAAATACCAACAATCAAGTTCTCAAATGATATAGGCAAGCAAATCAATCCGAAGTACAGGCATCAGAAATTGATTGGCATCAATTCAAAGAATTTAGGATCATCAGGTGGGTAATGGAGTACAATGTTGGCAGCATTAGAACAAATTATGACATGGCTAAGGAAAAAGCCGTATTAAATCATAGGAGTTACTTACCTCAAAAATAATTCTCAATAGTCTTACTAATTCAAGTCTCATTCTCTTTCCCTTTAGAGGTTTTTATAAATTAGAAATTTAATCATTATTAACTTATTTTTTAATTATCTAGGTCAATGCTAATGTTCATGATTTATTTAACTCTCTTAGGTATCATTTTGCATGTTTTTAAAATTGTTAAATTATACATTGGTGTTCAGAATATTTTATTTGGGTAAAGGGACTCCACCGTTGACTCCAGAACATCCAATAAAATAAATCTAGGCTTTCGCGGCTTCTTATTCGGCTTCAGGTACCTCCAACGGTAAAATGGTAATTTCATATTTTATATGACTTAATTTTTTAAAATCCTGGTTCACAAAATGAACCTCACCATTAGTTCCAGAATACCCGACATAGTCAAAATACACTACTCATTTATTTGATTTGGGCGTCGGGTTATTTTTCTTATTTTTAAATTAATTAAATTAAATTATTATTATATATATATATATATATTCTGCCCGAATATGTCACACGAGTGTGAGTGGCACAAGGGTCACGCGTGGAGGGTTTAGATCCCACACGTGACGAGGTCGGGCGTTCGATTCTCTGGGGCGACAACCCCATTTATTTTTCAAAGATTTCTGGACCCAAACAGCGAACAGTGAGGTTGTCCGAGGATAGGTTATCCTCGTTCTAAACAGGTATACCAATTTTAAATTTCTTAACCTGCAGCCAAACAGGTTCAATTCGATTTAAATTTTAAAACGCTAGGACATAAAGCGATGCCGTGTGAGTCAACCCTTCCTCGAAACGACGTCGCCCTGGGTGCACTGTTCACTGTATCCTCCGGTAAGACTAGTTCATCTCCTCCGGCGATGGTGAACAGTTCTGGTGGCTTTTTAGGTTCAGTCTAATGGGGTTCGAAAGGAAATTCCATGGGGTGTCCATATCCAGGGTCAGATTCCAACCTAGGTTTCTATATTTCCATGAATTTGGACTTACAGTTCAGTGTTCCGGTGACGACCGATTCTCTGACGATACTCAAATTTCAATTTCGTGCGTTTTGGAGTCGTTTTGACTCCTGATTTCGACCACTGTAATCTCCTGGGACCTTTAGGATTTATTTTGTATACTTAAAACCCACAAACTCAATGATTTTAAGGATTATTTCTTTTGGCCAGCCGCACCTGCAACTACCATTTTTTTACCCATTTTTGGACCATTTTGGTCCATTTAACTTGCGTTGGAACCCATTTTACGTGTTTTTCAAGTCTAGACTCCTTAAAGCAAACTTAAGGTCGGTTTTCAAAAAAGTAAAATTTTCACTCTCAGTTTCTCATGGCCTAGTGCCCAAGAATGGCTCAAACTTAGCCCATTTTCTCTTATTCTCTTACCGTTAATATTTCTAGTTACATATATGTAGTTACAAGGCTCAAATTCCATATACCTTTTGTTCAGCCACTCCTTCTCTTTGGCTCACCATTGAGCTTTTTGAGCTTGCCCCCCTTGCAGGTATAGTTCAGCCTTTCCCCCTTCTTCTTGTGCTGCTTTAAATGGAACACACACACCATGCACTGACACACACACTTTCCTTATACACAATGTCTCCCACACTATCTCTTTTTCTCTCTCTCACAATCTCTCACGCACACACATACTGTTTGGTCACTCTTTCCCTTGATGGAGTATACAGCACACAAGACTTAAGTGTTTTAACGATGGCTGACCAATATATATAATTGTAAACAGCATGCCCTTGTAGGGTTTAGACGTGATGATGTGGGCTAAGGTAGAGGGTGATGTGGGATGAGGTATTGCATGTATGGTCATTTGCCAATTTGGGAGGTGACCTTGGTTAAATTGGGCTTATATAAAATTGTGTTGTATCTTTAGGCACAAAGATGCTAGTGGCCCATATGATAAATTTTTGGGTGCCATGTGCTCCCCTCACTTGGTCAAGGGTTCAAATCCCCTTGGCCTCACTTTTGGCAATTTTTCTCTTATTTTGGGCTTATGCCCCATTTGGCTGGCGTAGATTTTCAGTTTAGCTATTTCCTTCATAATTTCTTTCTATTGCTCTTTTTACTAAACTGTTTATTCTGGTGGTTTCCTTTTTAGGTTAGCTTCAATGTCAAAGGTCTTGCGTCGATTTTTGTTTCATTGTGATTCCCATAGTTAGCTAATTAGGGTTTTCATAGTGTTAAAATATAGATAAAGTGACTAATTTAATATATTAAACTTCAAAAAGGACATCATTACATTTATTAATTAGTAAACTAAGTTCGGAGTTTTACAGGCTTGCATATCTTCCCATTCTCCACGATTGGGATCACATGCATAACACGAATCATAAGGACTTTTCAAGGGTTGTAACACAGTTTAGGATCAAGGTGAGAAATATTTGGGACTGTAGCTCAAAAGCCATCGAGACTAATGGAGCAAAAATGAATCAACTCAAGTTCAAATATATAAGACATGTAAAACCAATCACTTTATTTAGTAGCTTCTTCAATTTGGCTATTAAGCATTTAAACCAAGTAAAACTCCTGTATTGAAAAAGAGATCGTTCAAAATGAACACTTTTCGTTTGCAGTAGGGAACGATTCTTCGCAACAGCTTCCGACTTTGTAAATATCACGTATAAACAGACCCCTTTCATGGAATTTTAGGAGGAATTATGAACATAGGCAGTTTGTAACGTTAAAAGCAATTTCCTCCATCATTTCTTTTCTTTTTTTTTTTCACCAAAATTACATCAACAATGGAACTCACGAATTAAGAATGAAAACATGTTCCATTTCACCAGTCATAGCCATACCACAAATCTAGACACCCCACACTTATTTCTTGCACACCCATACATATCATAATGATGAACAATGCTCCACTAGCTTTATGGCTTGGGTAAAGGCATTATTTTTCGGGTTTAAATCTTGTAATGTGGGTTCATAATAAACAAAAAAGAAAACCTATAAAGCTTAAAGGGGGTTCAACAAAGGAAAAAATTAATTACAAGATAGAGTATTTGTTTTATGTAGCTTATAACAAAGAGGGCCTTAATCATGAACACTTAACATCCGACACCTTATGGGGAAAAATTACATGTTGTACTCTTTAATCACGTTTTTGTTGTGCACTTTGATACTATATTTACTTGTTGATATCTAATTAGTAGTAGTCTTGAAAGTCAAGGGTGGGTGAGACTAGACTATTCTATCTTCATTATTGGAGTGTACTAAATATCTTTATTTTAGTACTTCCAGTTTTATTGAGGACTAAATCTTGCTTAGTTAACTCAGGTCCACTTCCTTATCATATTCTTTTCCGTTGTAAATCTTCTTTTATATTAACCTAATGAGTATGGTTGCTTGATTCGCAACACCATTTTCTCAGGTTTCTTTTGTTTATTTAACTTTATTCGTGAGTTGTGGATGTCTTATATTACTTTCATGTCATGAGTACCCTTCGGTTGTAAGGGTTGATTTTCTCATGTGTCTTCTTCAATAAAGGAATTCTTAATACAAAAGTAACTTAGTATTATTCTTCTTACTTATTTGAGATTCATATGCATGGGCCTATTTTCATGAGCCACTTATACTGACAGTAACTCAATCTTTCTTTATCTCGTCTCTAGGCTGACTTCTTAGTAGTGTGCCTTTTACTTCTTCACTATAATTTACTTTGGGTTCACGTGTACCCATTTCATGGCTGGGAAAGATTGAGGAAATTAGTTCTTCCATTTCTTTCCTTTCATTTCTTGAAGCTTTCACGGATTTGTACTTTCTATTTCTTTATGGGTTGGAGCATAGTGGTGTAATTAATTTCATACTCTTTTTTAAAAAAAGTCATGAAAAACTTATTAGAGGGTTCTTAAGGTATAAGATTACCTAATTTCTTACTGAGCTTTCAGATTCTATCATTTATTTTTTTTTACAAGTACTTTTTGATTAAGCTGTATGCTTGGTTCATTTTTTATCCTTATAATTCATTTATGGTTTTGATTTCTTATTAACTCTATTCTTAGAGTCCTAGGACTTCCTCTATCGTTAGTTCAACAATCCTCAAGGTTTTTTGCAAATTCATCATTCTCTTACTTGTTGTTATTAATACAACTAGCTCATTAGACCATTTCCTGGTAACGAGCCTTACTTTTATTTGATCATCAAATATCCTTAAACTTCAAAAATCAATCATATTTGAGTCTTCTTATTTTCCTTTAGAATCTTAATCTTCAAATGTACTGTCTCTGATGATGTGTCATTTAATAGTGGTTGCCTCTCACAGGCTCTATTGATCTTACCCTAACAAGGTTTGATCATGACTCATTTAAGAGTCCTTACATATTTGCCCTAGTAATCCTTAATAAGAGCTACTGATCATTATTCCTCAAATACTCTTGATTCATAAGAACCATTTATCATGGAATTTTGATATTATCTTTAGCCAAATTTTCAATCTTAACCTCGATACTTGCTCCTCAATTTCCATAATCATTAACTTACATATTCAAAATTCAAAAATTTTCATACGTTCTGATCTTCTTATCATTGCCTAGGTTTTTTGAACCTAAGGTTTTGATGGTTCCTACTTTCCCAAAGATTTCTGGAACCTACTTCTAACAATTGCCTAGGTTATGGTGACCTAAGCTACAAATTCACCAATCTTTGTTGGTTACTCTAAGTTTATGAACCTGTCACTCTGATGGTTACCTAGGATCTATTGATGTTCACTCTGATTGTGTCTTTACATTTCGTCTTTACTTTGATAATCACCTCCCTTAGGTAACTCTTACTTTGATACCAACTTTTTTGTCATCTTTAAATTAATCTAATAGTAATGATATATTACCTATCTTATGTAACCTTTGCAATGCTACCAATAGAATTGGTATCTTCTGTTGGTATCCTTACTCATAACCTTTACCTTTAATACCAAGTTTGTCATATCCCAAACCCCACCATATGCAAATTAGGGAATGCGACCAACAAATTAATTATATTGCCTACATTTACATTGTGCAAATCACAAGAAATGAAACCCATCGAAGGCTGTTCCTTTCATGTTCCAAGTTGCTTGCATTCTTATAACCATTCATTGGTAGTGGAATTATCTCGGTTATTTTTTCGTGAAAGCGATGCACACTTGGTAGAGCTTTACTAGTACATAGCTTATACATTGTTTAGAGTTTACATCATCATGAACCCAATTACATACATATATACAAGAGAATGACTCAACATTATAACAATGCTAGCCATTTCCTTATAGAAATTTCTTTACGTTCTCACCTAATTGCCAGAGCCTATATTTACCTAAGATATTGGGACATCTCTAATTGCTCCTTTACATGTATCATCTATGCATAGAGTCTTACAATCACATTTTGCCATCTTTCTTTCCTTCGGATTACATCTCAAATGTACATGAATAAACCCATACGAGCTTTGTCAAAATCTCATAAGTAAAATTGGTGCCCTATCATAGGTTTTAAGGAAGCCCAAACAAATATTTTGATGGATAGCATTTAAAAGCATTCATAAAGCTACTAGCATTCTTTAAACAAAACTCATAAATTTTGGGTATTGTAAAGATACATCAAATCATGAAATGTTATGCCAACAATTTTTGCAAATCTAAACACATCATATCGCAATCATATAAAAATGATTATGCCATCATAAAAAGGTGACCTGTAGTAATTTAGAGCTCATGACTTACATAGGCCAACCAGCTAAGAGACCTCATCGTGGGTATATCGTGTAAAACATGATCTAACAAAGAAACCCCCCAATGAGGTGTATTTGAATGTCATGCCATTGTGCCCCAAGCGAAGCATGTAGATGTCATGTAAGATGGTCTTTAAAAACATAATACTTAATTTTTGAATCATGTTGAGATTCTAGTTAGTTATGTTTCTAGGGTGATGTGCACCCTTGCCTTATGATGTAGGACATTATGGCCTTCTCCTTTAACCTCGCTTAAAAACATACTTGCAAAACTTTAACTTTAGCTATTCATATTTTAAGAACATTTATGATGTAACTAAAATCATACTAAATTTCAAAACACATTAATTGTATCCTTAGCAAATCATGTTGCATTTGGGCAATAAAGCAGTTTACAAAAAGTAGTTTTCAATGTACAAGGTTACTCACCTATAATCCAAAGTCTACAGTTTCATTCTTACCGTATTCCTTAGAATTCACCTTATCTTCATTCTTGGCTAGGGATCCTAAGTCATAGATCAACATAATGATGCTTCATTAGCACTCGTTACAGCCTAAAGTATCTTTCTACTTAGTGCTAATTCATTCTTGAACTTAGTCTTACTGTTTAGGACTCTTAGATTCTCTAATTAGTTTTATTGATTATTAGTTCATTTTGTAGCATTTTTTAGCCCTTAGGGGCTTTTTGGGCATTTTAGCCATTTCATGTCTTATATTGTTTAGCACTTTATTTGTCTAAAAAACTTCATTTTTGTCTCCAAAAGGTATTTAAACCTTAGGGTAGGTCTCCTTTATATTTTTTGAGCTCATCTAATTGCTTAATTAAGCCTTAAAGGTATTATGGTAATAATACCATTCCTATCTCGTGTCTTAGGTACCCAATTACCTTAAACGGAGCTCATTTTTTTTTTTTTATGTGTTTTTCATTTTACCATTTGTTCTGAAGTTTTATTTTTCTCAAACAGATATCACCGTTAGGGCTGGAATGTGAAAGATACTAAACTTAGCATTTTTGGGAACTAAATTTGCCTTACTGTGGCTTATCTTAGGTCTAGGGCATTTTTATAATTTCACACTTTTGTGTGGGATCAACTTTAGGTGCCTGGATGTTCAATTAGACATCACTATAAGGTCCAGAGTGTTCAACAATGTTAGGTATGCCCCTTTCTATTATTTTCTAGTATAGTTGATAGCCCATATTTCACTAATAAAGAAAAGATTGGATATGATATAGGTAGATCGGATATGATATAAAATCTTGTGGGTTATTGAATATTTCAATCCAGTGTTTGGAAATGATCCCGATAAAAGGCCTGGATATGTTTATATATCGCATTCCTATGTTTGGATGCTTACTAGAAGTAAGGTTCGGTCCTCAAAATTTATTTTTATGAAAGTTATTTAAAATTTTTGTCAAATATATGCATACAAGGGATCTAAAATTAAAATATTAATGAAAAATTAATTTTAAAATCTAATAACTATAATCACAATATTTTAGAATGTTATTGTGCAAACATCATTCAAAATATTACAGTCTTTCACTTTCGGGGTGACTAAACAAAAATCATGTTTCGTATTGCTAAGAATCATCTAAATCAATGATGACATATACATATATATATATATATAAATCAATTTATTGATATAAAAAATACATTAAAAGGATGGAATATATGAAAAAAATTAAACAATGAAAAAAGGAAATGTCTAGTTTTTTAACTTGACTTTTCGACATCTTCGTCTTTCTATTTGCAGTGTTGTAATTCTTTTTTATGATTTGGTGTCATATTATTATTCTAATGGGATGAGATAACTCTAATACCACCACTTTCTTGGTATAAGTTATGTCCCACCTAGGTGGGATATAAATAGTTGATGAGATATCGATATCCAATCTAATTAAAGACACCTAATATGGGATTAAGGTAGGTACCCTCACAGTCATTGGGGTTCAAATCGAACTCCGCCATTGAGTCTAGGAAGCACTGACATGTTTCTTAGCTCCGAAGTGGCATACTGAGTCGATTAGACTCACATGTAACTAAGGGTCTAATAGCATATCAGAACGACCCTTATCCATCCAATTCTCTATATTTGGACACTTTCATCATAATTCTATTTCTTCGATTGTTAGATCATTTCATTCGTTAGATTTTTTCAAAATCATCAATCTTCTTTACTTCCTTACAAAATCAGAAGCTTCTATGGCATTTTCTTTAATGGTGTGTCACCTGAAAATCACTTCCTCTTATGGATTCTATTTGTCTTAACCTAATAGGGTTTGACTATGACTCTCTTGAGAGTCCCTACACGTATGCTTCATCACTCACATTAATTAGGGGCTACAGATCCTTACAGTACTTTTGATTGCCAAGAAACCTCCTATTTGGAGTCCAAATGTTTTCCTTAGACAACTATTATCGTTTTTAACCTTGTTATAGATTCCTTGAATTTTATTGTCCTTAGCTTATAGTTTCTAAGTTCAAAACTTTACATCAGCAGTTATTCTTCCTAACATTCCTTAGGTGATATAGACTTAAAGTTCAGTTAGTTCCTTATCTCTCATAGATTTATGGAATCTATATCAGATAGTTGCCTAGGTTATGGTGACCTAAGCTCAAGAATTTGTAATCCTATTAGTTACTCTTGGGTTCTAATAACTTTCTCTATACAAGTTCCTAATCCACCAAAGATTATTGAACCTTGAGCTCTGATATCAAACTGTAGCATCTTGAAACCGACCCTATGCTAATTGTAGAATGTCACTAGTTGTAAGGCCTTTGATTTTATTCTAAGTTAAATATATTTCTTTTACTTTTAATTTGTAGTGGAATTTCATAGGTAATGTTTTTTGAAATACAAATACACTTGGCAGAGCAGTACTAAATTATAATTGTGCATTGTACAGCACTAATTAGAGTTTATATTTACGTGGGCCTAATTGCATACATACATATTCAATGCTAATAACTAACTATAGTCTACTAGTTTTGTTCACTTCAGTTTTCTCTATACAACTGCCTACTCTCGGTAGTCATCTTCTAGCATATTCTTCTACTCTTAGGGTTTGTCCATTCATCTCTTACAAACTTTTGCTTTCTCTGGAGTGGCTGAAATATGCATGGGTGAATCCATTTGAGATTTGTGAAAAGTCGTGAGAAACAACAACACCCTGTCGTGGGTTTTAAGAAAACCCAAAACAATGTTTCCATGGATAGTACTTAACAGTTTTAATTGAAAGGCTAGCAATTATAAACATGCTTGTATCAATATTCAAAACAAAGATATTTTTTAAAAAAGATATGCCAGGCAATTTTGTAATTTAAACTCAATCAGATTCAAAGTAAAGCAATTCAGATCAAAACAGTTCTAAAATAAAACAAAATAGAAATATTCAAAACAAAGAAAATCAAATTGATTTAAAACTGTTAAGACCATGGGTCTAAAATTGTAATTGGCTAATCTGGTTAGACAAAACATGCTTTGTGTGTAATTCTTACATAAGTCCTACAAGTGAGTACCTCAATACTCGTTCTTCCCTAAATTCGTCCAAGAGACATTACCAGGTATCATTACCGATTGAGTTGGTTTTCAAAGGGTAAAATGGTCCTTTGTATTTGATTTAGATTGCACACACTCACATCATGCATGCATTGCATATAGATTTTGTCTTATCATCATGTATGTGATTGACTTGTAGTTGTGAACTAATTCTCTCAGAATGCATCTTTAAAACACATATGGAAAAAATTCAGTTTATAAGACAAACAATAAATGAGCAACTCATTTTTACTCATTTGAACGAAGCTTGGCTCGTTCGAACGAACAATAGAGAAGTTCGTTTTCATTTATTTTCATTCATTCGAACCTCTATATCAAACGAGTTGCTGCAACCACAAAGTTGTACTCGTTTGATATTTGTTCCTTGTTCGTTCAAACAAATCCTATGCAAAAAAAAATAATTTATAATATGATTTCTAGTCATTTGGGGATTAATCAAGCTCTTTGCAAAAATAGGCGAAATTACATTTAAGAGCAGCCAAAAATAGAATGAGAGAGTCTCAATTTATGAGAGCTAATTTATTGATTAGATTTTGAAACTCTTGTGAGATATCATTCATACATGATATTCATCATCATCTCGACTCATTTTCATTGATCGAATTTAGTCAAGCCACACGATCCAATCAGGTTCATGTCAAACTCACCATTGGCATTAGATGGAGTTGAAGCACAAGGATTCGGCGTCGAGCGATCGTTGGACATCGAGATAGTGAGGATTCGTGATTGTTAAGTGTCTTGATCGGAAGAGTCCGTGACCTTGAAGGAGTTTGATTGTTTGAAAGATTAGTTATGAGAAGCTTAAGGATTCAAGGGAAATTTGAAGACATAATCGGAGAGAATGGAGCTAAAGGTACTTAGCTCGTTCGAAGATTCATTGTATTTCACTTTCCATCATAGTGCATTCCGTCGATTAGCATTGGCCCGTCTTTGAAGTTTTACTCTAAGGATTGTTGTCCCTGGTAGTTTTCTCCGTCATCAATCGATTTGTAATCTCTCTTTTTCCCTCCATCTCTTTCAATTTACTATGTGTTTATTTGAATTATTTCTGCTTAATTTTAGAAATTGAGTTTTTCATGATTTTCATAATTGTGTATTAAATTGAGATTTTAAAAATTTTCATTTAGTAAATTGATTAAAATCAAAATTGATAGCTTAGTTGATTTTGCTTTGAATTATGAAAATTTCTAGAAAATCAATCTAGTTTATCAATTATGTAAAGTTTGAATAGGTTGGTGAATTGGTTGATTCTTGGTTGATATATTGGTGGAAGAGCTGAAATATTGGATTAATCATGTTGAGTGATTTTTTGTTGATTGTGTCATCTTTGTGTTTAACCAAGAATTAGAATTAACTTGAAAATTTTTTTTAATTCAAGACCTACCTATTCAACCCCTCCTTCTAGGTAATTCACGCTTTGGGGCATTGAGTGATATCCTTGTAATATCCCTCCATGCAAACAAAGTGGTATCAACGCCTTCTTTCTAAGGCATTTGATTGATATCCTAAGTAGTGAAATCCATGGAAGGGTAAGAGAGGGAGGATCGATCTCATGACTATCTCTATTTGTTTGCTCAAATTATGCTTGTTGGAAAGCTCGTATGAGAGCATTTTAAGAGTCATGGATGAGCGAGTTTGGCTTGCTGTCCAAGAAGGTTTGACTCCACCGGTCACAATCCTAACTATGAAAATTCCCTTCGTAGTCAAGCCTTCAAACACTTGGAACAAGTTAGAGTTAAGGATGAGTGGCTACAACACCAAAGGATTGAATGTCATTTTTAACACGGTAACTCCTGATGAGTTTCGCTACATTATAACTTGTGAGACGTACAATGAGACTTGGGACATCCTCGAGAGTACCTATGAGGGTAAGTCCGTGGTAAAAAGGTCAAAACTACAAATGTTGACTTCTACGTTTGAAGCCATATGAATGGAAGAATCGAAAACCTTTTCCAAGTTCTATGCTAAATTGAAGGACATTGTCAACTCATCATTCAACCTAGGAAAGAAACTTAAAAGGACCAAGATTGTAAGAAATATATTGAGATCTCTTCTTGAGAGATTTCAACCTAAAATAACTGCCACTGAGGAGAGTGAAGACGTGGACTCTCTAGTTGTTGATGAGTTAGTTGGATCACTTTAAACTTTTGAACTAACCCTTAGGCATGCAAAGAATGTCAAAAGTCTTACCTTGAAGTCAACACAAGTAGAAAGTGAAGGGGATATTCAAGTTGACCTCGGGTCCATGAATGATGAAGATGGCTTTTTTTGTCAAGAGGTTTAACAAATACCTTAAGAATATAATGCCTAACTCCAAGAGATCTCAAAGTTCAAGTAAAAGATTCTTTAAAAATTCTAACACTTCAAGAGGCTAAGTCCAGAAATCTTCTTCTAGTGGTGATAAAAGAAGACCTTCATCTCAATCCACCTTTAAGCCTATTGAATCCTATGATCGCCATAACTTTGGGCATATAGCGGCCGATTGTCCTAATAAGAGAAAGGCAATAAAATCATCTCTTTCCAAAAATGATGAAGAGGAAAAAAAATGAGAATGATGATGATGAAGAAGAAGAAGGTGATGAAAGTCAATTCATGCCTTTCATTAGGGTCAACAATGTCCATGAAGGATCATCTTCCATTCAAGATGAAGATCATGAGGACATCAAAGACTTTGTGTTTAGTGATGAAGAGAGCGATAATGAAGATAACATTGAGATTGACTTTAAAAAACTATTCAATGAATCTATAAATCTCAAGAAGTCTAACATGAAGCTTATCACTAAGCTCATGTCTTGTGAGAAGGAGAAAAGTGCCTTAATAGTTGATCAATCCTTATTGCATCAAATAAATAAGGATAAATTGTCTCTCTTAAAAGAAGTTGAATCCTTACAGAATGAGAGAAATTTATTGGTTGTTGAGGTAGGAGGACTTAAGGCATCCTTAGTTGCTTAAGAGAATGAAAAGAAGGATTTAAATTCCAAATTTTACTCTCTTAGTGAACAACTCACACAAGCTATGAATGTTAACGTCAATCTTGATGATAGGTCTAATAAGTTTTCAAAAATGCTTAATACCATCCAAATCAAGAATGATAAAAGTGGTTTGGGATATGATATGTTCACAAATAAGAACAAGCATCCATATCCACTTTAAGTCAGTCTCCTATTCTCAAGTCGGTTGTGTTTGTGTCCTCAAAATCCAAAGGTGTTGAACTACCTAAATCTATGAGAAAAGCCCAGCCATAACCAAAGCCTGAAGCATATTTTATCCCATTACCTCAATCTAGACCTCAATTAAAACCTCAACCAAGATCATTCTATTACTCTCATTGCATGGTTGAAGGGCATTCTAGGAGGAAGCGTGGCTTTGCCAAGAAAAGGAAAACTCACTCTCACTCTATAACCTTAGAGCACAAATTTAAAATTGCTACCTTGTAGTAACAAATAAATAATCATATTCAAAAATCAAGGAGCATAGCTCAAAAGATCGTTAATATTTCCAACCTTGAAAAGCCTAGAGTTATTTCCCATTCCAAAGTTGGAGGTAAGGTCAAGACCCAAAAAGCTCCTCCTACTCCCAAACGAATTATGAGACAAATTTAGGTAAGGAAGGATAAACTAAAAAGTCTTGAGAAGGAATGTGTAAATCACACTTCACAATCTACTTCTTCCTCGAGAATAGCAAATTTAACTCTTATATAACTAAGAGATTCTATAGCAATTTATGGATTTCACTCTTCACTCCCATTTTAAAGTCTCCCAATGAATTGTTTATTTGCATCTTACTCCAATTTCACTCATTGAAAATCATCTTTGAGTAAGTTGTGTTCTTTTCCACAGTCTAGGTGTTTCTTAAGTTCTCTATCTATTCTAGGTCTATTGATTTTATTTTTTTGTTGTTTTTATTTTTTTGTGGATTTTTTTATCCTTCATAGTTAGGTGCATGTCATACATTTACAAAGTCAAAAATCCAAAAATATTTTTCTCTTGTTTAAATTGCTAATGGTAATCCTATTTTTTTTTTTTAACAAAAAGTGAATTGTGTTAAGTGCATTTGGAGTGATTAAGTCTTGACTTGTGAACTTTATCTTATCAATATCTTCACTTAGTCTTTTTTACTTAGGTGAACACAATCTTTCAATCTACTTATGATCTCATAGGTGTTAGTCTTGCATATTTCTTGCATGAGATTGTCATGTAGATAGGATGGATTTAATGGTTTTATGTTTTAATCTCAATAAGTCCATGGTTAGAAAGATTGAAATAGGTTGGAAAAATCAAAGAACTAAAAGTAAAAGCCTAAAATGAAAATGGCACACACAAAAAAAATTCAAGAGTGGAAGGAAATGGCTACCCTTGAGATAGTATGTTTGCTAGCATTGGCAAAATCTTTAAAAAGAGCAGCCTACACAACTGTGTGAAAGCCTCCTTACAAAAGGTGAGTCAAGTACAAATTCAATTTGCAATTTATTTCTTTTAAGTTGAGAGGGATTTTTTTTATTGGAAATGGTAAAAAATTCATAGGTTGGTTGACTATGGTTGTTTGTTCTTATTAATGTGAAAATCATAAAAATTTATTTGCTAATTTATTGTTAGATCTTGAAACTCTTGTGAGAGATCATTCATACATGATATTCATTATCATCTCTACTCATTTTCATTGATCGAATTTGATCAAACTGCATAATCCAATCAAGTTCACGTCAAACTCACTATTGACGATAGATGGAGTTCAAGCATGAGAATTCGGCATTGAGCGATCGATAGACACCGAGGTTTTGAGGATTCACGATTTTTTAAGGGCTTGATCGGAGAAGTTCGAGACCGTGGAGAAGTCCAATTGTTTGAAGGATTAACTATGAGAAGCTTGAAGATTCGAGGGGAATTTAAAGATGTAATCAGAGAGAACAGAACTGGAGGTACTTAGCTCATTCAGAGATTCGTTGTCTTTCACTTTCTATCATAATGCATTCCATCCATGAGCATTGGCTCAGCTCCGAAGTTTTACTCCAAGGATTGTTGTCCTTGGTTGTTTTCTCTGTCATCAATCGGTTTGTAATCTCTCTCTCCCTCTCCCCATCTCTTTCAATTCAAATAAGCACATAGTAAATTGAAAGAGATGGGGAGAGGGAGAGAGAGATTACAAACCGATTGATGACAGAGAAAACTACCAAGGACAACAATCCTTGGAGTAAAACTTCATAATTTTCATAACTGTGCATTAAATTGAGATATTGAAAAACTTGATTTAATAAATTGATTCAAATTAAAATTGATAGCTTAGTTGATTTTGCTTTGAATTATGAAAATTGCTATAAAATCAATCTAGTTGATCAATTAGGTGAAGTTTGAATAGGTTTTGTGAATTGGTAGATTCATTGTGTAAGGGCTTAAATATTGGATTAATCACGTTGAGTGATTTGTTGTTGATTGTGTCATCTTTGTGTTTAATCAAGAATTGGAATTAACTTGAAAGAAATTTTTAATTTAAGACCTACCTATTCAACCCCTCCTTCCGCTAGGTAATTCACGCTTTGAGACCTTGAGTGATATCCTTGTGGTATTCCTCCGGGCAAAAAAAAATAGAACAGTTCAAAATTAGGGCAATATAGATCAAAATAGTTCAAACATAAAGATTTAGAATAGAGTAGACAAACAAATTAGTTGTATCACGAAAAATGATAGTTACAATAATTCATAAGAATTTTGGCCAACTAGACTAAGAACTATATCAGACAGTACAGTACAAACAGATTTGCGACAATAGACACTTGTAATGTAGAGCTCTCGGTTTGCAAAGGCTTGTTAGGGTGCAGGTGTAGCTCTGGTGAGTTGTGCAGATGGCATACAAAATCAAAATTTTCAAAATACAATTATTTGAAAATTTTGATTCTATATGCCATTTTACATGACACATTTACTTTTCTTAAGGCAGTATGGCATGATAGTACATGAACCTTACTGAGGATAAAGTCTTTTGACTTCTTATGTCTTTATAGTATGACTTGGCCAGGAGTTTCAATCCGATAAGGCATTGTAAGCCATGAGCACTAACGCTCAGTGGGGTTTCTCATAACGCTCAAGTAAGCAATGTACAAAAACTAATCCAAGTCTGAAGAGGACAATTCCTAATGTCCAGTATGTAATCATAAGTATATAACAAATATCATCTACCAAATCACTAGTTTATATACAATAATCAAGAGAATAAGGTACCAATCCAATCCACATGCTGTAACAGCAAAAGTAAAGACATTTAGTGTGTATATATATATATATACTAACCCTACGATGCACCTCTATTTCATGTTTCAAGGCAATAAGAACAATGATACCCAATAAGAACACATTCAATACCAAGTCACCAATATGATAAGACTGTCAGGAGCCTGATTCTGTTGTATTCGCTAATTTGTATTGACAAATCTGATTAATGCTTAATTGTAACATAGTTCTAAGTTTAGCATCTCTCGAGCCCTGTGTCTCTCTCAAGAAAACTCTAGCTTTATTGTTGTGCTCATCTTTAATGGTCTTCTTGTTTTTCATAACGTATAGAAGACTTAGTTATGATTTTGATCCCATATACTCACATCATGCATTGCATACTTATTCATTTCACCTATGTCTATTGTATATGGTGTATGAAATATTTTTCCCCTGAGTTTTAATAGAAAAATTTGTTTCAAACTTTTATTGGGGATCAAAATATTTCACTTGCTAATACTCTGGACCATTTTGTTGGTCATTCGAATAAAGCGACCTTCGTTCGAATGAGCAACATAATACACTCATTTCATTAAAGATCAAATGTCGTGCCCACGAGTTTTCCAATGTGTGCTCGTTCAAAAATTGTTTAAAAAGCTTCAAATGGTCATACCCATGAGTTTTCTAGTAGCCATTTGAAACTCAATCATTCGATTAGTCAGTTTGAACAAAGTCCAGTACGTTTGAACAAAATGGTGCCCGTTCAAATGAGTCGTGTTCCAAACATTTCCTTTTTAGGATTTAAATCACATTTTTGAGATCCGCAACCTTTTGGTTAAAACCCCAGATTTCTATCAATGAGGTCATCTTTTCGGGGTGTTCTTGAAGGCTCATTGCTTTCAAACCAAAAATCATTCACATGATTTGCATACTCACTTTGATCCAAATCATGAGTAGGGGCCTAGAATACATTTCATCTACCATTGCCTAGTCTGTGCTTGTGGCAATTCAAATGTTAGGCGATTGAAGGAGTTCGAGGCCACTTGGTGTTCGTGGTTGTAGTGGAGTTTCCAATCGGAGAAACACTTGTGGATTTAAGACCGATCAAATTCAGATAGATGAACGAGGCTTAAGGGAATTAGCATTTGATTCATTGGAACTTTGTAGTCGATTGTAACATCTCTAGTGGACTTTTCATCTAGGCTAGATCCTTAGAGTTTTCCATCATAAATTGAAGTTTCTTCATCACCAAATTAGTTTGCACATGTCCTTATGTTTTACAAGCTTTCCATTTTCAGATTGATTAATGCATATATGCTTCCACTTAGATTGATATTCTTAACATTATAATCAGTTAATTTTCTTGTTAATTGATAGTATTGATTGCATGTAAATTTTAATCAATGATATTGAGCTTAAGCTTATGCTATTACTTATTTACCCCCTCTAGGTTATGGATACCATCTAGACTCAAATTAAGGACCCTTTAAAAACAATAATGTGTAATCATTGCACAATCATATAGCCAACAAGTCCAATCCACAACCCAGCAAGCTAAATGAACATTCACTACAATCATCAATATAGCCAATGCAATTTACCTATGCTCAATGTATGCACGCTTTCAAGAATGACACCTGTCAATTGAATGTCTTTTAAACCCGTAAAGTTATTTTTGAAATTTTATCAAACAAGTTTCACATCTACCAAGACACTGTCTCACGAAACAGACTTAGAATCGGATCTAGAAATTCCAAAACCTATAAAGGTGCTCTCTTTATATTTTATTTACCGTTTTAGATATATATTCCATGCCTATGAGCATTATTGTAATTTTACATATTCAGGTGGGAACATCTTCGTGTCCTAGTTTGCTCAATCAAACATCATATTTAGATTCTAGGCATCCAAAATCATTAGAAATGCCTCTTCCCAATTTTAATTAGACATTTAATTGTTTAATCTAACTTTAAGGTTATAATTTTCATTTTATAAATTTAGCTGGGACCACCATCGTGTCCTAATTTGTCCAATCTGACATTACATTTGAATTTCGTGCATCCAAAAACCTTGGACTCACCCTTTTCGGATTTTAATTTACCTTAGAATTATTCAATTTTTCATCAAGGGTAATTTCGTTATTTTTTATATTTATGTAGGACCACCTCAAGTTCTCAAATGTCTAAACTGACCTCGCCATTGGGTTTGGAAAGCCCAAAATTCTTAATAATTTTTCTTATTAAATTTAATTTTTATTTAAATTTTAATTTATTAAAAGAGGGGAATTATTGTAAATCTTAGCCCAGAACTGGCTCAACATTGAACCAATTCTGCCCTGAATCGGTTCAAATCTAAACCAGAACTAGTAGAATTAGTTTGGCCATAACTGTGCAGCTCAAAGCCCCATTCACCATTGATTGCCTAACCCAGTAACCTGTTAAACAGTCGATTGACAAACTCGACCTGTGACCTAGTTGACCGGTCAATACGCCGGTGCCGATCACTAGCTCTGGCATTGGTACACCAAAAAATCTCTATTTTTGACCTTTTCACTTGGTGTTTAGTCCTAAGGGGTTCTACAACTATTTAAACCTATGACTCGACCGAATAGATGGATCAAAGAACACCAGAATCCAAGGAAATCAGAGATTTCTTTTTTCCTGTAAGCCTCTATGACTCATAGTTTCTACTTGCTCTAACAATCATTTTAGTTCGTTCTTGCTCCTAACCCACTTGGTTTTTCATGTAGAGTCTAATGAGATTCAAATCAAGCATCGAGTCATGTTAGAATTTCCTAAACAACCGGGTCAGTGTAATTTTTTACCACTTGCGACTTTATTCTCGGTTTCCTTCATTATTTTTTTTCTTTTTGATTGGGAACTACCCCACAAGGTTTATACAATCCACTAATGAAATAGCCTTAGTAATATCTAGCCAAGAGGTTATACCTAGAAGGGGGTGAATTGGTTTACCTGGAAGTTTTGAATTTAATCTTGCTCAATTTTAATTCAGGATGGAACTAAATTAAATTTTACTTTGATTAGTTTGCAGCTAGGCTGATATTGTGTGCAACAGTAGTACGTGAAAAATAAACAAAGTAAAGAAAGAAGGAAAAATTGGCACACAGATTTTTGTTGACAAGGAAACTGTCATATATCTATTGTATCGATCGACACTAGAGCATGGGAACCCCCCTACCCTCTGTTTGACGATCAGCACACATAGGATCCCTGGGTTATATTTCCCAATTTTGACCTAATCTGCACTTTTAAGGTATTTTGGACACACCAAGTGTCAAAATCACTAATTTTTAGTCAAAAGATAGATATTGTATTAGGAAAAAGCTACAATATGTTCAAAAATAAAATAAAGAATTGAAAGAAGGGTTAACATTGTTCATAAATCTAAAAACTACTCTGTTAATCTAACGGCACTCGCGTTGTGCACTATCCTATCATCTGTACTATTTTCGAGGCACTACTTCCTCCTCTTCTAATTTAGGGGCAATTGGATATTCGACTCGGGCCTATCTGACATGATCGATCAATAGAAATACTCTGACACTTCACCTTTGTCATATATTCCATACATCACACTAGATAGATATCATATTCATGGAATACGATTCACTTTTAAGATACCCTGGTGGTGAAATGGTAGGCACGCGAGACTCAAAATCTCGTGCTAAAAATCTCCAATTTTTACTTTTCACTTTGTTTTTAGTCCTAAGGTGCTCTATAACTATTTAAACCTATGACTCGACCGAATAGATGGATCAAATAACAACAGAATCCAAGGAAATCACAGATTTCATTTTTCCGGCGAGCCTCTATGACTCGTAGTTTCTACGTGCTCTAACAATCGTTTTAGTTGGTTCTTGCTCCTAGCCCACTTGGTTTTTCATGTAGAGTCTAATGAGATTCAAATCAAGCATTGAGTCACGTTAGAATTTCCTAAACGATCGAGTCAGTGTAATTTTTGACCATCTGTGACTTTATTCTCAGTTTCCTTCATTATTTTTCTTTCTTTTGATTGGGAACTACCCCACTAGGTTTATATGATCCACTAATGAAATAGCCCTAGTAAAAATGTCTAGCCAAGAGGTTACACCTAGAAGGGGGTGAATTGGTTTACCTGGAAATTTTGAATTTAGTCTTGCTCAATTTTAATTCAGGATGGAACTGAATTAAATTTTACTTTGATTACTTGGCAGTTAGGCTTATACTGTGTGCAACAGTAGTATGTGAAAAATAAGCAAAGTAAAGAAAGAAGTAAAAATTGGCACACAAATTTTTGTTGACGAGAAAACCGCTATATATCTATTGTATCGATCGGCACTAGAGCATAGGAGCCCTTACCATCTGTCTAATGATCAGCACACAAAGGATCCCTAGGTTATTTTTCCCAATTTTAACCTAATCTGCACTTTTAAGGTATTTTGGACACACCAAGTGTCAAAGTCACTGATTTTTAGTCAAAAGATAGATATTGTATTAGGAAAAAGCTACAATATATTCAAAAATTAAATTAAAAATTAAAAAGAGGGTTAATATTATTCATAAATCTTAAAACTACTATGTCAATCTAACAGCACCTGCGTCGTGCACCATCATATCATCTGTACTATCTCGGAGGCACTTCTCCTCCTCTTCTAATTTAGGGGCTTGAGTGCAAGAACTCTCAGGTTGGCCCGTTCCATTCCTTCTTGAGCTTCCTTCTCTTCTGCCTATCTAGATCCCGTCACCAGGCTGGATCGGGTGTTGAGCCATTTGCCCAAACCAGGATACCCTACTCTCCTAAAAGAGTATTAAAGGTGAGTTAGGAAATAGTGTATGAAAAACACATTCACTAGACAATAAAAGGCCTTACAATATCCGTGTTAGTCCAACAAGTGGCCCTCTACCACGACTCAACTGTGACCTATGTCACCTTGTGCTTCAATGCCATCAAATAGACACGTGACTTCTAATATCAATCGAGCCGCCTAAATATCATAAAGAAGTTAGAAAACCTTTCAAGAAGAAGTTAGGAGGATCAAATGGTTAGGTTTTACCCTGGTCAAATTTTCAAGTGCCCGTAGGTCAAGGGAGCTCCTCAAGGCAGGGTGTGTCATCTTTAGTCGTAACTGGCATGTTGACAGCAAGAAAGGCCACAAGAATTCCCATCTCAGTGGCCATGGTCTCGGCCTTTTGAGAAGATCGATCACTAGTACTAGGGCAACTGACCCTAAAAGGGGGAGGTGGTCGTCTAATCAAAGGACACGCTAGTCCCTCCAAGTAGACCCTGAACTATGTAAAAAGGTTAAAGACCCACTCCATCGAGAGACCTTATATCAAGTCCAAGAAATGGGCATCATTGGTTAGAGTGTTGATATTCTACATATCCTTTGGAGGAGTCACGAGAGGAAATAGAACAGCCACATTATCTATTTGGCAAACCACTCACTCGCCCAAGTAATTAACACGCTCGAAGGGGCTTACCAAAATAAGGTGCCTACAGGCCTCCCCTACACTCTCCCTTCACCGATGGTTAGACCTCACCCTATGGGTTCCACCATAGCTATCAAGAATGCACAACATGAGTCCTGGTCATAGGCCAATAACAAAAAATAAATATTAAAAACTAGAATCATTGTGTCAACCAAAATCATGTCCATGGTCAGTCAAAACTTGTGAACGATGTTCGCACCTCGCTAGGCTAGTTAGTTGTCCTTCTGCCATCACCACATGCATGGAAACACGTCTTCCTCAAGAGCAACCAAAGGTAATGAGAGTAGTCCCAAAACCTCACAGGCCTAAATCTATACAAAAAAAACCAAATAGAGGTCAAGTGAATTTCACAAACAAAAATTGTCAAAATAAGAGTCAAAGGAGAAAATATATTTCCCATACCACATTAAAGCCTCCAAGTCCCTTCACCACCCCTCGAGACAGTGAGAACTTCCACCAGTAAAGCACTACTATTGCCGCTCCACCCCAATTGAATTAGCCAAAGTTGGCCACATCGTCTAAAGCGGCAAGACGCTAAAGGTGAACTGTGTCACCACCATTGGGAAAAATGGTTGTCCCAAAAACAAAAAGCATGAATTCTCTAGTTAGCTGGTCCTGTGCCATTACGCCACGACAGTCCTTGTACCGAAAAAGCTCCAAAATATGTTTCACTCAAGCCACACCACCCCAAAAGTCTCTAACTCTTTGTCGAGCAATGTTGGATATCATTATTCCATGGCACCAGGTCATAGCTCACTTGAATGCCAGTGATCATGGAAAACTTTAAGGGGGTGAGCTTTAATTCCCTAAATTTTAGGAGGAGCATGTTTGTTGTGTCCATCATCGCTCTGCCAAGCCATAGAGGACCTCTCAGTCCCTATTCGTGTGGAACAGACTGTTGGTTGGTCTCGTGGTGTAAAACTAACCTAGACGGAGGGTTGAATAGGTTTGTACTAACTTTTTCAATTCCTTCAATTTTTTAACCACAATGCTAACAACTACTACTGGAACAATATAAGAATTCTAAAATCTATCAAAATTCAACAAATATCAATAATTCAATTATATGTTCAACCTATCAAATGTATTAATCATATAGTGTTCAACATACAAATCATTCAACTCAAGCCTAATTGATCCACTAATCCTGTCACGCCCCGAATTTCAGCGAACCCGAGGCGCGAGTAACGAGAAAAAAAAAAAAATAATAAAGAAATAAAGACAATTAAGGACAATCACATACATTCCATGCACTGTTCTGTTACATTACATAGGTTCTGGTCCATTTGTTCATGACATACAAAATAAGAAATAGTCTTGGGCTTATGCCCTTATACAACATTACATACACCCCTCGGGCTAAACATAATCTACAATCAAATCATGTCTACATCTCGCCAGCTGAAGCGTCATCTGAAATGTTTGTCCCACGAATGGGTCAGCTCAACTGCTGGTACAATATAATGCTAATGCAAGAAACAAAATTAAGGGCGTGGCATGTGCAAGTGTACAGTTATTTCTATATGGAATTCAATATCATTATGGCAGTATATAGACAGTATGCAATATATGAATCAGTATGCGTGACACACCCATGCAACTCTATGCCACCCATGTCTCATGATACGGTCCTTCCCCGTTGGCATGAGTACCACCATGTATGTCTCGCTTCACGGTTCGGAACCCGTCAGGCATGCGAGTACCTAATGGCTGATTTTGGGTTTTTCACTACAGGATCTGCACCCTCATAATGCACAGCACCACGTGCTCAACTCACGCCATGCACAAAGAACCACACTATGCCAATATGCTCTGATTCATTCATGCCACAATGTAATCTCAATGATGCATCTCATTCATACATGAAGCATGCTTTCAATCACATAATTCATAGTCTCAACAGTTCTCAGAGAATATAATCCATACACACTATACTAACACATGCAATATATACATAATCATATTTCACATTATCACCCAACTTACTGCAAGATAGCATGAAGCACATAGGCATATGAATAATCAAGCAAACATGTGAAGCATCAAGTCAGTAGAACAAGTACTCCTAAACTCAATTCTATTTCTTACTTAGCACAATATATCGTACCTGATAACCGACCTCAACCCGGGAAACTGTACTCGTAGTATAGTAGGATCACTGTGAGAATACCGAGGGTCAGATCGCCTTCTCCTTGCCTTTCTGTTTCCCTAAAATCATAACATGTGACTCAGTCCATTTGTTACCTGAATTATGCTATTTATCAAATTTTATGTCCTTATTTTATAAGTTGCTATTTTGCTAAATTAAACTCTACTATTGAGTCCGGAACGTCGAAGAAAATAAGTTTAGGTTTTCGTATAATTCAATTCGAACATCTGGGTTCAGAAGGGCAAAACAGACATTTTACACTTTTCATGGGTCCTTACAATTTGAGACCTCTTTTCACAAATCGGACTCTGCGGTTGAGTCCGGAATGCTCGAGATAATAAAGTTTCACTATTTGTTTGCTTAATTTGGAGTTCGTTTGACTGTGTTTCAATTCAGGGGCATTTTGATAATTTTAAAGGTTACTACGGGTCTTTTACTTTTTGGGACCCCGTCTCGTAAAACGGACCTCACCATTGGCCTTAGAATGGTCGAGATAGTTAAACTACGCTAATGACTTGTCCCATTTGGACTCCGGGTTATTTTATAATATTTAAATAATTAAACTAATTAATTAATTTAATTAATATTTTATTCTGGTGGGGTCAGATTATAATTTCCCAAAATTTTAGGGGTTAAAGTGTAATTTTTGAAAGTTCTTGGGGTCAACTTAATCTCTAAAAAGTTCAGGGGTTAATTTGTAATTTACAAAACATCCTATTCCTAATTCGGATAGCCAAACAGTGGCTAATCCAAAACAGGGATAGGATATCCCTGTTTCAATTAATTTTAAAATTTCAATTTTTCAACCTTGTAACCAAACAGCCTTATTCCAGTTTTTAATTTAAAACCACAGGACGACACGTGGCAGGGGCGGACCGTCCAAGCCCGACCCGAACCCGAACCGGACCCGGACCTGGACCCGAGCACCCCCCTTTTTCCCCGTTTTTCTGGCGACGCACCAGTAGGGTTCCGGCGCCCTCTCCGACGCCGGAGACCGTTTTCCAGCGGACTTTTCATGTTTTTAAAATTCTACTTTCTTCCATTTTTCCTATAGATTCCATACCCAACCTTCATTTTTGGTTTGGGTCACTCAAACGCCACGAATAGGGGGTCAAAGTGCCATGGCTGAATCTCCGGCCAACTCTTCCCTAGCATTTCCCCCACTGTTTCAAGCCCGGACTACCTCTATTCATTTTCTGCACCCTATTGAATTAGATCTAGGTCATTTAGATTGAGTTTTGAAGCACCAAACCTCACCCACCCGATTATCCTACATGACCTGCAACTCAATGTTTCTCTCTCATTTCCCAACCGTTTTAATTCGTTCTTTTTGCAAAATGACCTATATTTCAGATGCTACGAGGTCCTAAAATCAAATCAAATTAATCGTGCAAAAAAAATGAGAAACCAGAATCGAGTTACTCACCAATTTTCTGGATTTTTCTCTCTCTAGCCATGTGTCCTCTTCTCCTTCTCCTCCTTGGTTCACCTCTCGAGCTTCTTCTCCGTTCTCACAGCTCTCTCTCAGCCTCTCCCTTCTTTCTGATTTTTTTTCTCTAAGATCAAGAGCCACACACCTTATGTTCTCCCTCTCTCTCTCTCTATATCTCTCTCTCTCTGCACTATCAGACCTGCACAGCCCCTTTCCTTAACCTTCTCCCTTCCATTCAGCCACCCTTATCTCTCTACAAGGCAGCTTTGCATTAAATGCAAAGCGGCCCTATACACACACCTACACCTCTCCACTCAATACACACACCCGTAGGCACACACACACTCACACGATCTGGCACACACAGTGCACACATGCACTGTTTATACATGCATATATATATATATATATATGTACATATACCATCCTACACATATACATACAATACATGTAATATACATGTATAACACATACACATACTTACACATTTTTAAATTTTCACACATCCAGTCATACATGTATAAGAAAAATAATAATAATAATAACAATGATAATAATAATAATAATAATAATAATTCAATTCGCTAATCCAATTTCACAATTAAGGTTTTCAATTACTCAATTGAAGATCAAATTTCATAATTTATGAAAACTTAAATCTCTATATAGCAGAAGCAATAAAATCTAACAAATTTGAAATTGTAAAGCATGAATAGTAAAAGAAATTACAAATTGAACTGATGACAAAGAAACCACCACGAAAAACTATTTGTGGTAGAAACTCCAGAGCCGGCCATGCTCATAAAAGAGTTTCACTATGAGTGAGATCGAATTACAATGCGAAGAAGAACCAGACTTAGTACCTTAAGCTCCGTCTTACTCGTTCCTGTCTTCAATCTCCATTGAATCCATAAGCTACCTCTATAGTCAAAATCTTCATATAACCAGATGTTCTTCGCAGTTTTGGAATCCTCCGATCAGGCCACTTTATAATTGCAACTTCTCGCAACCTCAGACTCCTTAGATAACTCAACAATGAATCCTCAAGGTTGAACTCCAAACTCTTCAATGGTGAACTGACATGGAATTGAGGCTCTTTGAATTGACTTGGATTATGATTTACAAGTATGAATGTTCACTTGTGAAAGCTCTAAGATGTCTCAAGTGTATAGCTTTCACAATTTGAACTCTCTCTAACTATGTTCTCCCTAAATTCAAAATGTTTTTTTTTTTATATCAATAAGATCGAATCTCAAAAGAGGATTGAAAACATAAAATTTTCTATTTCGTGCAGTGTTTGTTTGAATGAATCAGTATTTCATTCAAACAATCACCCTTCGTTCGAATATCAAATGATAAAAATATGGAGGTTGCAGTTCATCATTTGACGCAATCCTTTCGAATGAGATCGAATGAACAAGAATGAGTCTTAGTTGTTCATTCGAATGAGCCTCTTGGTTCATTTGAACAAGCAATAGAGTGTTGTTCATTCTCTGTTTGCCTTGTGAATTCAATTGCCCTAAGTGTTTTGAAATATGCAGTTTTGAGAAAATTGTTTCACAATCACAAGTCAACTACACATATGATGATATGATGTCTACTATATGTATTGCATATAGTGTGTGAGATCTAAATCAACACAAAAGTTTAAAATACCCAAATTACCCTTCATGAACCAAGTCGGTCGGTAGATGTGTACGGTAATAAAACTTGGACCATTTTAGAGTAGAACGAATATTGAGATACTCTAAGCTTATGAATAATGCAATGATTACAATCAAAGCATATTTTTTCAAACCAGATTGGCCAATTACAACATCGGACCCCTTGGTCCTAACAGATACAGTCGAGAAAATGTGCAAAACCAGCCTATGTAATATGGCCCTTGCACCGTAGGGGTAAGTTGGCCCACCTCTCTTCAATGTCGGCTATTAAGCCACGGGCTCGAATAAAAAAAATTCCTCCTACAACCTCATAAGCATGCCAAACCCAAAGTGAAAATGCAAGAAAAATCAAAAAATGATGAAAAGATGTTATTGAGGCATTTTGTCACGCGCATGGAGTGCACACTTCTTAGAGGCACATGAGTGAAATGTTCATGCATGGAAATCTCCTCATTTACATGAAAAATCATTTCCAAACCATTTCAAAAAATCAAAATGATGAATCCAAAAAAAAAATTTCCCAAAATAAATGAAAGAAATCATGAGAAAAATCATACCTCTCCGTTCTGGTATCGGTGAGACAAATAGCATGTCGGCTTCCGAAGCAAGCTCATGTAATTCCAAGCACTCCAAGGAATATTGTAGCATTGTATAGTCCCTAACACCAGTTTGGTTGCCATGAAATCCTAGTGTAGATCAAGCATAGCATCTAAGTCATCGTAGCTTTCCCTTGCCATTTCTTCGGTAAATCTTGAGTTTTGATGCAATAAACGCGTTTCTTGAAATTCTTGTAGGCCTAGCTAGGCTTAGAAAACTTCAATCTAGATCCTTGCATAAGTTTACAAAAATTGGGTATGGATGGTTAGAGAGAAAATCATAAAAACTTGAGGAAAAAAAAAACCACACATATTTAACATTGGTTGTGCTCAAGTCCCTCGGTGTCGATCGACACAATTAGGGGATGATTGGCACACAATTTATAAACCCACCCTCTCTGTGTGCCAATAGGCACACAGTGCTTCAATGCTTTGGTTTCAGCCCATTTCATAATTTCAGCCCATTTCATAATTTTTTGCCCATTTTTGGTATTTTAAACCTATGACTACCAAAAATTATTCATAAACTCATTGTGGTTTGATACTAATCACAAGACTAAAGTGGTTGCATACTCGATTTTGTCCAAACACCTACAAAGTTTATGACCCGATTAGTGAAGGTCAATTAATTCACTCTATTTTCTTAGGTCAATCACATGAATGCCCCAAGAATGAATTCTATTTTTCAAAACCGATGAATGACACTAAAGTCCTCCAAGGGACTCGATTAAAGTCATATCCCCTCCAAGATATGCTCTGAATTCAAAATCATCAAAAATCTTCAGAATCTATTAGGATCGCATTTCCTTTTGGGTAAGCCGTCAAGCACAATATTTTACAAAACCTATTCGGGTAGCATTTCTTTTAGGTAAGTCATCTATGGACGTAATTCCATCAGGCCTACTAGGATCGCATTTCCTTTTAGGTAGATTTCCTATCTCATGAAGATGTAACCTTATGAATGGCCTACCAGGATCATATATCCATTTAGGTACATCTTTCATCTCATGTAGGCATAACCTACTAAAAGGCTTATTAGGACTGCATTCTTTTAATTAAAATATATGAAGACGTATACCCATATCCTCAGGGCATAACTTCATGAAAGACTTATTAAGGTCAAATTTCCTTCTAAGTAAGCCGACTATCGCAAATCTTATAAAGCCTTCTCAGGATAAAGTTTCCTATTAAGTAAGTCATCTAAGGATGAAATTTCATAAAACCTATCACGATAACATTCCTTTCAAATAAGTCATCTGAGGAAACAATTTCCATAAACCTGTTTGGATAAAGTTTCCTTTTAGCTGATCTTCTTAACGGATAATATTACTTCTTGGTCTCCTTTCCACCATTCACGAAGTACAGACTGTCAGATTCACCTTAAGGTGATATGTAGGAATCTCATATAGAATGAGTCTGACCACATCAATTCCATATTCAAAGCCAAAGTGGGCGTCATTTTCCTACCATTCACAAACTACGGACAGTCAGATTCACCTTAAGGTGATACGTAGGAATCTCATATAGAATAAGTCTGACCATCTCAATTCCATAATTAAGGCCAAAGTGGGCATCATTTTCTTGCATTGACGTTCGGTTGCTTACAAGCCCTGCCAACGAAGGGTTCTCTATAGAGACCTCATTTTACGACCCTTGACTGTTTAAAGGGAATTTTTCTATTTCTTGGGAAGTTACTACAATATGTCCCACCTAACGGTATTTTAGTAATTTTATATTTCGCCTATTAGGGGCATTTTGATCATTATGCCCACCAAAGGCATTTTGGTCATTTCACCTATCAAGGGTATTTCGGTCATTATGCCCACTGAGGACATTCTGGTTATTTTGGCCATTTTTCCCATAAAAGATATTTTGGTCATAATGTCCACTAAGGTAATTTTGGTCATTTCGCCTAATAAAGGCATTTTGGTCATTATGCCCACTGATGATATTTTGGTCATTTTGGTCATTGTGCCTACCAAGAGCGTTTTAGTAAGGGTATTTCAACAATTATGCCCACCGACGGCAATTTGGTCATTTGGTAAATTAAGACCCTCGAAGATATTTTGGTCATTATGCACTTTTTTGACCATCAAGGGTATTTTGGTAAGTTCCAGCATTTTCTTACCCTTTGGGGGTAGTTTCGTAAATACAAGAGTTTTTTTTTTCACTTTGTAGGGGTATTTTTGTAATATTGGTGTAATTTTTTCCTATAAATGGCACTTTGCTAATTTTAGCATACTTCTATCCCTGGTAGGTTATTTTAGTCATTTAAGGGCATATATGTAATTTCTATTCCATTTTACCTACATAGGATTAATTTGATAATTTTAGCCCTTAGGGATAATTTTGACTTTTTATGCTTTAGTGACAATTTTTTAATTACCACGTCTCTAAATTCTTCACCAAATTAGGGGCGATATAGTAAATATAGGACTGCACAAGAAACTAGCCTATTTTCATTCCTTCCCTGTCTTGAGGGAGTTTCTCTAGCAACCTCCCTTGTTTTTAGGGATTTGTCTTTATTTGTACACAATAAACTTTCTAAATCTTGTTTGCCTACACATAAAGTAATAATCTAGGCCCTCACTCTATAGGATTCATTATGACCCCTTGTAACAAACCACCTTACTTTTCACTATAAATAAAGCCTCTTAGCCACCATAATCAAGAACAAGAATTTTCGGAGCCAGAGTACTTCTACAATAATTCTCTCTTCTTTCTATATATTTCTTTTCTTATATTTTTTAAGTTGTGTTCAATATAAGCCAAAGTTATACTCTATTCAAGATGAAGCTATACACAATTGGAGATCCAACATCAAGTAATTCAAGCCAAAGCATTGTCTGATTAGTTGCAAATAATCAGGTCCACTCCCTGAAATCCTTCTTTTTTAATTTTTCTAATTCAATTCATCCTATCACTCTTGATTGAATCAATTGAATTAGAGAACTACATTGGCTCTGATTTTTTTATTTGAATTGATACATAGAATGCTTCATGGGCCCGAGTCTACTCTTTTCCATATCTTATTTATTTTTTGTCTTCTTCTTATTTTATTCGTTCATGTTATTATTATCTCTGTACTTTTCTATATTTGTCTTATTTATTGCATGTATTTCGTACATTTTGTTCATTTAGGTAGTCATTATCATTATCTCTCTACTCTTTCTCTCTTTTATGTTATGTCATGTGATATATGCCTTATGGATAAACACTAGAGCCTAGTCCATTTGAATTGGGCGAGAGGGGTGCCTAACCCCTTCTTCTCTCGTACCATTGCTCCTGAATTCATAATTCTCTTATTCATTGTAGACTTGTTTACTTTGTTTTTTGACTCATGTACAAGGATTTAAGATGTAAGTAGGATCAAAGCAATGTAATTTTGACTTTCTTTGCTATTTCCTTTACATATATTCTCCATAGGTTGTATAAGGTTTGCTTGTTATTAGCCTAAAACAAGTTGGTGGCTCCTTCCTCCATTCTTATGCACCTTAATCTGAGATAAAGGCATTCCTCTCCCACCTCAGCCGGGATTTTTCTAGCGTTTGTACTCACACCTACCCTAGAGGTTTTTTACGTTCCAGACTCAATGGTGAAGTTCCTTTTTTCAAATAAGGTATTGAAAATACAAATAGACAAAATTGATAATTCTCAAACTGCCTTTAATAATAAAATAGACTACTAGAAGAGTATATAAAGATAAATAAGAGCCATTCTTAAGGTTTTTGGGCCTTCTAGACCCAATGGTGGGGTTCATTTAAACTAAGTTAGGCTTCTAGTATATTAATCTACACAAAATGTCATGAATTTTGTGCTTAATGTGTGTCTAATCAATATTATATGACCCTAGGATTAAAGTAAAGTTGTAAAAAAGTGTTTTTCTAGTCCTGGACATCGGGAGAGTAACCTTGTACCTTAAACTGGTGTTTTCTTATTATTAAATACATACATTTGCACAAAATGCATGTACATTACTTGTCAATTACAACCATATTGAAAAGTAATATGCTAAGAATTTTATAAATGTTTTGTAAAGACTGTGTTTTGTATAAGAGGGTACAATTTGATTCTATTTTGGAAATCTGATTTAAAATTTCTACAATATCTATTTTAAGTGTCATCTCACATGACATTCCTGTATATTATCATTAATCACCAGGGTTCCCTTCCTCAGATCATGTTTCACATGATATACCTTGTCGGGGGTCTTTTAGTCGGTGCAGTGATTTCTATTCAATTAAATAAATTCCCTAATGGAACAAGGCCTAAAAATGATGAATAATGTTTATGGAAATCTGACATAATGATCACATAGTCATGAAAAATAGAGTGAGAGAGTAAGCATATAAGTAGCCTTTTATGCAAAATTAGTAATTATCAAAACAATGACTATTACTGGAAGAAGTCATAAAACTTTAAAATTTGAATTATTTAAAGATGACCTAAAAGGTTCAATGTTTACAAATTAATACAAGAATACAAAAAAAATGTTACCTTCCCCATTGCTCCCTTCTTAATCTAGCCAATTGCATGAGGAGATGGAGGAAGCTTTATGTGAACTCACCAACTTCTTAGCCACGAAATTATCCAAGCTTCCACTATCGACAATTAAATTACAGACCTTTTGATCAAATGTATAGAAATATCAAAAGAATTTGTGGCATTGGCTTGTATTCAACTACTTTGAGGCTTATAGTAATCATTCCACCATACAACTGACTCACTCTGCCATCTCTTTATGTGAATTCTTCCCCCTAATAGAAATCACATTCTCCAGTAGCTTCCTCTTCATCTACTTCCTTTACAGCCTCTTTGTTCTCAACATAATTAATAGGCTACTAATCTGGACAACTATTGGAGTGATGTTTAGGTTTTCCAAAGTTATAGCAGTTACTAGGTGTAAGCCTAGGCATAAGGATTGGCATTCAGAATAGGAACTACCTTCTTTAGAGGGCCTGTACTATAACTGTCCTCTACATAGGGTTTTCCCATACGATTTGGTCTATAGAGGTTGGGCAAGAGACTGCACTTATTTTCCCCTATCACTGGTAGTATGTGATGATTGTGAAAAATTCCTATAAAAGGGTACTGAAGTTTCAATCCCTTCTCTCCCTCTCTAAAAGTTGTCTTCAACGCCATGTTATAGGCCTTATCAATAGTCTATAGAACGTGTAAATCAAATTTTCTCATGAATTAAAGGCTTTTAGACCATTTACAATTCTAGTACAACTAGAATAAGTACCACTCTTAATCTAGAGAGAGAAATTTAACCATCATTTACTTGCTTCATCTTCCTCGAGGTTCGAATTAGTTGTTTCCTCATTGTGGTCGGATTTGTGGGAATTGATCCCACTAGATTGCTACTCCACCCATCAATTTAAAAGTGACAAGTTTAACCATCTTGTTCTTTGGAACCTTCATCACGGTTAGAAATTC
This sequence comes from Nyssa sinensis, assembly GCA_008638375.1. Classification (NCBI taxonomy): domain Eukaryota; kingdom Viridiplantae; phylum Streptophyta; class Magnoliopsida; order Cornales; family Nyssaceae; genus Nyssa; species Nyssa sinensis. The sequence continues at coordinate 5,039,247 of CM018050.1, forward strand.
AATCAAGAAATTCCTTAATGTTATGATTTATATTGAAATTGGCTATATATGTCTTCATCCAATAATCCTCAAATTCTTAGTTCTTTTTCGTAAGTCTATAAATGTCGTAGTTTTCTTCTTCATTAGAATCTGAAACGTCTCCATAAGCATCAATTTGGTATGAATCTGTTAGTAGGCAAGCCTTGGGAAAATTCTCTAGTGTAATTCCTCTAAATTGAAGGGTCTCTATTGGCATTAAGATTAAATCCCATAAATATCTCATGGATTGCACCAAGCTGATCAGTTGACTTATGTGAACTGCTTCCTATGTTCATCAATCACAGCTAATAAAACCTCCATCCCACGACGAACATCAATGAAATTTGTGTTTTTGCCTCCATCGTTTATCATCTAACCATGAAAATTCTTACTTTGATAACAACAGACGGAACACAAAAAGATGAAAGGATTCAAACAAACTGAATTCCTTGAAAACCAAGTAATATGGGTATTATTGACCCAATAAGAGAAAGTTCTCTAAATTTGAAATTGGGTGTATTATTTTTAAACGATGTATATTATATAAGTCTATTACATTATATTTATACAACTAAAGGCTACTAATAGCAAGAAACTAATTCGTGTAGTTCTTAAACTACTACTAATAGAATTAGGAAACTAAAAATTAAAAAAAAAAATCAGAATTGGGCTTTTTGCACTTGAGCCTATATTAGGAAACTAGATAATAAAAGAAAAAGATAGCCATAAGCAACAACTCATTTTAACTTTTCTAAGTGGAGTAATTGACAATCAAAAACCTTTTATAAATAATAAATGGCTAATTAAAGGCCTAAATGAAGGAATTTGGCTCAAAAGAAACTTTATTCATCGCCATAATGTGATAGGTTTTGTCACGACCGGGAACCCACCCTATACAGATTAGGGCTCGGTGAACAACACTGTTATTCAGACAGGCTGTCCAAAAGTCAAATGAATCGTACAAGACAGTAATAATTTTTTTTCTTTTACTTATCAAGCGCGGAAGCTACACACATGCAACTCATTTGATATCCAAATCAACTTTAACAATCATCAATAAGATTATTTCCAACTACAATTTTTGTCATAATTAATCACCATTCAAGTTTAATAACATTTCTAGTATCACTATGTTATAATATCCAACATTAGTATCAACCTTACAAGATATACATTATTAAGGTTGCCCACTAAGCATACCACTAGCTCCATTAGTCACCATCTTTACATTACCTTCCCTATTCTGTTACCTTGAAAATTTATTATAATTCTAGGGTGAGCTAGCTTAACTTAGTAAGTAAATCCTTCACCCCTGCTATGGGTTAAACAAAGGTCTATAACAAGAGAGTAATCATAAGATTTCAAGCTCAAAGGAATCGGCCATCAGGTCAAAATAACACATTTCACAAAAAGGTTACGATTGCAATAGAGATGACTGAACAAGTCAAATAGCACAAATTTATCAAGCATATAATGTTTAGCTGCCCAAATTAAAAAGATTCATATCGAATACAAAGATAAACCTCAAAGGTGTATTTCACATCCGAAGGTAACATCATCAAATTAATAAATGGTGTGGAATCAAACATATACAAATTAAGTCAAATAGATGCTATCAACAAATAGGGCCCGGCTACCCCCACACAATACTTATCTAGGTTCACCACTCATCTCTAGGTTCCCCTGAATGGCACCAAGAGCATTTATCAACACATCAAAATATTCTCATCAGGACAACGTGTTGGGTATCATTCCCAAACACTGACTCGTAGGTCATTAGCATCCAAAGAGTCAAGATGGGCAGTTGTGACAAGCACAACCTCGAGTACACATAAATAATGTTATCAATAAAAGGATTCGATAAAGTATGTGCGTATACATAGATTACAAATGTCCACAATAAAAGGGATCACGACGATCACAAAGACAAGGATAGCCAAGGAGTCAAATGACTCAAAGATGTTCACAACAAATAGGATCTCAATAAATCATAAATTCTACATAACGAAAACATGATAATCAATAGGGTTCACTACAGGAAAAGACACTATTAGCGACGCGCCAAGGCATTGCTAATAGTAGTAATGTGCGTCGCTAATTCTCTTTGGCGATGCACATTTGGGCGTCGCTCCATGCGTCACAAATAGTCGTGTTGCAAATACTATTAGCGACACTTAGATGTTTGTGCATCAGCTAAAATTAACGATTAGCGACATGCAGCGGTGTCGCTAATAATCAGTATGGGCGTCGCAAATACAATAAATGGACGTAATGGGCGTCGCTAAAAATACCCTTTAGCGACGTTTATGGTGGATCGCTAATGGTCACTATTAGCTGACGCACACGACGTGTCGCAAATAATGTATTGTTCCAACCTTTAACGACGCTTGATGTGCGTCGCTAATGGCATTCTTTTGCGACGAATACGAAGCGTCGCTATAAATTAATTCCTTTGCTATTAGCGACGCCTTTTGTGCGTCGCTAAAAGTTTTTTTTTTTTCCTTGCACCTGATTTTGACCTGTATTATTTGTTTTTATTTTCGTTTTATTCCTGTTCAAAACCTGTATCAAACATCCTGATATACAATAAAATCTAAATATTCTGAAATGAATATATTAAAAGAAAAATGTATTTACATATATATTATACTAATTACCTACAATTGTAAAAGTAAAATTTTTCAATAAATACAAAAATAAAAAATAGTATAAAAAAATGTAACTACAGCTGTTCATTAAAAGAAAAAAAAACAAATGAAAATAGTAAGTCCCGATGCAGAACAAAAAGACAGCAGCGCAATAATTCCGATCAATCTAAAATAAAGATCAAATGATATATATTAGAACTCTTATTAAATATATATATATATATATTAGCGACACCCATATGCGTCGCTAATGGATAAAAGAGCGTCGCTAATAGGTTCCAGCCTATTTTTCTGCGCAGGAAACCCCTTTTTGTTGCTTTTTCATGACACATTTTGTGTGCGTCGCAAAAGAACAGTATTAGCGACGCTTAACGGGGCAGTTGCAAATAATGTACGTCGCAAAAACACCTATTTTTTGTAGTGTTTGTAGGACTTGAAGCAATTACTAATGCATGTTTTAAGAAGCAGAGATTGGCAACTATACAATTATGCCACATTAGCAAACTAGAACTCCACATATTAGAGTTCGGGTATACTTACATTGGGTTCTTAGTATTGCATTCTCATACTGGTACCATAGTAGCTATCCCTATAGCTTTATTTCTATTTTTCATCGTTTGGTGATCCTATAACTATGGATAAAAAATACATTGTATATTGAATTAATATTCATTCTAATATCAAGTATCTTTATTCGACGTCTTAAGTTCTTTTGAACTTAGTTTATTTGATTAAGAGATCCTTAAATTCTCAATTTAGGGTTCCTGATGCTCTATATCTTATTTGGCCCTTTAGGGGCATACTATTAATTTACACTTTTAATGTCTCAGTATTTCCTCGTTCATGATTTATGTATTCAAACTTCATTTTTTAGTTCAGTCGGTTCTTAAAACATTTACATAGACCTTTTAATTTCATCTATACACTTATGGTAACTTCATTAAGTCTTAAGGATGTATTTGTCATTTTTTAATTTGTAACCTAGTCTTATTTTTCTCAAAAGGACGTCACCGTCAAGGCTGGAATATCGAATATAATCATTTTAGGCTTATCCAGATTTGAATTTACATATATGTGACTTATGTTAAGCCTAGGGGCATTTTCATCATTTTGTATTTTCACGTGTCCCATTTTTGGTACTTTGTTTGCGGAAATGGACTCCACTATTGAGTCTGAAATGTCAAAGAAAGTCAGAATATGTTATCTCTAACATTTAACTGGCTTTTAGATCACTGTGGACAAATTGGTAATTATGACATTTCACGTGTCTATATTTTTGAGACTTGTATTCATAAAATGGATCCCGCCATTAGGTCCAGAATATTCCAAAATGTTAAGGTGGGTATTTTCATAGTTATCGAAGTTTAATTGATAGCTTAATTTGCCCGTTCATATTTTTCAGGATCTAATTTCGTAAATCGGACCCTACCATTGAGTCTGGAACGCCCCAAAACATTGCGTTAGACTATTCTTTCATTTTAATCGACCTTTATTTGGCCCATTTTTACTTTAGGGTATTTTGGTAATTTTTTTCAATTAAATAGGATTTAAAAATAGTTTATAATTTTTTTTGAGCCATTTCGTAATTAATAGAAATATTGGGGCCAAAACAAAATTTTAGGAAATTATTTAACCTAAACCGTCCGATCTAGTTAGATTTTATTGAACCAGTCTAGCTTGGTTGGGAACCAAACGGTTGGGTCCTGGCTTGCTATGTCATGCTGATGTCAGCAAAACATTATCCATTCTCTAAACTGAAATGATGCCATCTATTTTAAATAGCATCCATTTTTACAGTCAGGACCCGACTTGTATCCAGTCCGATCTGACCCCTTCATAAATAGTCCCTTCTTTCGCATTTTTTCGACAACCTCGACGGTCACCATCTCTGGCACTAGGTTGTTAGGATTCTAGAAAAATCTTTAGTTTTAAAAATCCATTTTCTTGCACTATTTGGATCTTTTTTTGCTCCTTACACTCTCATACACATGTTTTAGGGTCTTTTAGTAGCATTTGTGCCTCTCGAATCTCACTGTGGTGGCCGGAATGGCCTTTACTCGATTTTTTGGTGACTATTTCAGTTAGTCGTTTCTCAATCATTTCTTCACCAAATTTGGTGATTCTTGCACCTTTTTGTTCCTCGTTCAATTTCTTACAAATATATGGCCTCAAATCCAATGTTAAACATCATTTTGACTAATTGGCCGATTATTTTTTGACTTGTAAATGGCTAGGAAACGCTCATCTTTGAGCCAAACAACCTAATTTTTGTTGCATTATGATTTATTCTCGGTCTATTTTTGATCCACAGTTCCATAAATGAAGTTTGGTTGAAGTTGGTTTAGACCCACCTTCGGAACTTCGTTAATGGCACTTCAACAATGAGGCACTGTTCTGGGGTCTTTCAGACCCTGTCCCCATTCTTAGGTTCCTAAATCTCGATATAGAAGTTTATACATCCATCTTAATTTAACCAAACAAAGGGCAAAATTCAGAAATTTTAGAGAAAAGCTTACTTGCTTCAGTTTCTCTCTCTTCGGTTTCTTCCCCCTCCTTGCAATAGCTCTATTGTTTCCTTCTCTTTGTAGATCTTTCCTTCAACCTTAAATAGCCATACATGTGGCTATGTTATTTCCTTTTTCTTCTTCTTCTCCTTCTCCGCTTCATCTTCTTCTTCCACTTTTTTTTCCTCTCTCTCTAGTTGCACACATAAGGTCTAATACACCACCTCACACACGCAATACACAACTGATATAGATACAATGGCAGAGTTTTTGCATAAAACCTTAATTAGTTGGGATGGAGATGCTGTAGGGTGATGACACGTGTCTCATTTTTATGAATTTCCTACTCTCCTATGGGTTATAAACATATCATGTGGCTTATATAGCACAGAAGTGCTTATAGCCTAGTTGGAAACTTTTTGGGAGTTAGTATCTATCTTTTGTAAAGTGCAAGGGTTCAAGTCTTGGTAGGAGCATTTTAAAGCTCTGTATTTTATAATTCCTAAACTTCACATTTTAAATCTCACAAAAGTCTCATATAATTTTTGCAAAGCTTCTCGATTAATAATACTTTATTCACACATCATTAGTCTTGCCTTAAGCGTATTTCATGCACTAGTCTTCCAAAATTCTTCAGGTGTTAATCATCGATTAACGCCAATAGTAATTTGTCATCAAGTTATATCATTGTCATGAAATCATATTTTTTAAAATTGATCATCTCCAATCCGTAGCTAATTGCTCTCATTTATACATTTGTCTCCATATTTATGGACTATTAGTCTTAAGTAGACTCGCCGATGATTATTAAGAGAGTTTTCCTATAATAATCATCATTATCCTTAATTGCCCCACTTAATTGGTTCACGATGTTACATTATATTCCCCCCTCTTAAAAAGAGTTTTATTCCTCAAAACACAGACATTCATATTTAGAAAGCTCTATTCCTCTTTTCATAGCTAATTTCATTTATTTGATTTCTTTTAACTTCCCTTGGGCTTATTATTGGTATCTTGGACATTGTGTCTTCAAATAATAAAATGTTTCAAACAAGATTCACAATTCTTTTGTACTCTTCTTTGTTTAATTCAATAGTGGTCTTGTAAGTTAAGGGTTTGCCTTTTTAACCTCTACTATTAGTGCCTCGAAATTTTAAACTCAAAGTCTCCAAATTCTTGTATTAGTATTTTAGTGCTAGTTTTTCTTTAGTCCTGGGACCTGTGGTTTTGGGTCATTTATGGTTCCATTGCCTCACTTTGAGCTGTCTCTTTAATATCTTTACCAATTCTCATTATTACCCATATTTTGACTACTTCCACGTCTAGTCGTCATATTAATCTTATTTAGGCACTAAGTCGTAGTCACATTATTGCCTGTGGCTTCCCAACTTCTGTTGGTATTTTATGGCGTATTGTGTGCCAAGTAGAGGTATCTAATACCTTGATCTTCTCTTTTATGTTGGTTGCTTTAGTAGTAGTCTAGAAAGTCAAAAGTGTAACTAAACTACACCACTTTCATTGTTTGGAGTGTACTGAATTTCATTATTCAAGTACTTCAATTTTCATTAAGGATAGAGTCCTAGATTGATTCACACAATTCCACTTTCCCTTCAATTTCTTTTTGATCGTAAGTCCTTCCTCGGATTCACTGTACGTGTTCGGTCGCATGATTTACAATGTCATTCTCTTTTCTTCTTTTATTTTTACTTTATTTAACTATCACAAATATCGTATTACCTTTTTTGTGTTCATAAGTATCCTTTGGTTTGTGCAAGGATTGTTTACTTGTATGCCCTTTGCATTACCACCCTTCAATGCAAGGGTAACTTTCGGTTTATTTGTAATATTCGTTTGTGATTCTTAGTCACATGCCCATTTCTAAGGGTCACTTAAGTCAAAGATTAGTCAATCCTCCTTTGTCTCATTTTTGTACTAACTTGTTGGCATACCTGCCTTTGTTTCAGATTCGTATGCATTGATTCTCATGAATTAGAAAGGTTGAGGAAATTAATTCCTCTATCTTTTCCAAATTATTAGTTGGTACAAATACTTTTTATTTCTTGCTCACGATTGAGCTTTTCATAGATTTTGATCTCCCAGTTCCTTTATCGATTGAAGTATAGTAAGTTCACTCGGTTCATTTCTTCTTTAAATCTTGGTGGGCTTATTGAAGACTCTTAGGGTAGTATTTCACCCTAGTCACTAATTCTTCTTATAACAATCTACTTTTGAAAGTACTTTTGAGTCTGATATTGTATTTGGTTCACTTTGAACCTTCCACAACAGTTTTAAACAATTCGAATCTCAAGGTCCTGTGACCTTTTTCTAATAATAGTCATTATTTTTTGTTTCCATTAGTTTCGCACAAAAGGTTACTCAAATGTCTAGTTCCTCACACTTATTGTCATATTTGGTTCATTACCATATTTTCGTTTCCTCAGTCGTTATTCATTTCTGACAGATTTGTTCTCTTAGAGAACTTATTTAACTGTATAGGGAGTACCTTGTACGTTTTGTGGCTCCGAAGCCACATAGTGAGGTGATTAGTCTCATCTGTAACTAAAGATTTATTAACATACTTACACTCATTCGTTTGCAAGTACTGCTACCCCCGATTTTTTTCCATTCTGGACTACATATCATATCTCAGCATTTGCTCAAGGCAATTAGTCATCTCATCATTATTATCATTTCATTCGACATTTAAGGTTTATCAAAATCAAGTAAGGTTCTCCAACCATGGAAGTTCTCAACTTCCTTAGTATCACAAATTTTATTATTCTCACTTTCTCCCACAATCACAATTATTCTTATGGCACCTCAAAGAATTATGTACTATTTTATCACAGTCGTTGTCTTCACAAGCTTTTCTAGGAATTTTCACTACAAATTCAATTTCGTTAATCAATAGATCACATTAATCCTCAAAAGCTCTTCAGAATCATTAATCACTTATCTTTTGAAATGAACTCAGCTAACTCGATAGAGCACTGTTAATAATTAGGACTTACCTTCACTAGGATCAGCAAGATCTATTAAATTCCTCAAAGATCATTAGTCACGTGTTAGTTTTCTTTTAAAACCATCATATTTCATAATGCTAACTTTGATAGTCTCGCTTAATAGTAATCGCTTCTCAAGGCTCTAATTGTCTATACCCTATCAGGGTCTATCTATAACTCACTCAAGAGTCCTTACATTTATGATATATCATCAATTCATTTGGAATTTCAAACTCCTCATGTCACTATCATTTAAGTCTCTTTCAGACTGTTCCTCCTATAGTTTTGTTGTCAGATCCACCGACTTTCCAAAATTTTGCAATTCTAGCTCTATATCACTCTATATCTTCCAAAAGAGTACTAATCATTGCCCATGTTCAAACTAAAGTTTCCCATAATTCACTGATCAATTCACAACTCAATTATCTAAGAGTCATCAACCTTAATACTGGTATGACCCTTCCCAAAAATCATTAACCTTTACTTTTATGCGTACTACTATCTTCAATTCTAAAAGTCACTATTTATTTTATCATCTCAATCGTCCAAGAATCATCAAATTCCATCATAGTTTGGTCCTTTCCCAAAGACCATTAACCTTTGCACCTAAACACACTATTGTCTCTCAAAAATCAATGATCATTTAATCATTTTAATCATCCAATAGTCATGAAGTCCAATGCTAGTATGATCTTTCCCAAAGAACCATTAACCTTTCCCCTTGATATCACTCTATCATGACCTGGAACCACCTATGCGAATCAGAGGTTGGTGATCGACATTGTCACTCAGACAGGCCATACAAAATCAAATGAATCGTAGAAGACAGTAATAAATTCTTTTCTTTTATTTATCAAGCGCAGAAGCTACACACATGCAACTCATCTGATATCCAAATCAACTTTAACAATTATAAATAAGATTATCTCCAAGTGCAATTTCTATCATCATTAATCATCATTCAAGTCTAACAACATTTCTAGTGTCACTATGTCATAATATCTAACATTAGTATCAACCTTACAAGATATATATTCAATTTAAGACTCGGAGCTATACATCATCAAGGCTGCCCACAAGCATACCACTAGCTCTATTAGTCACCATCATTGCATTTCTTTCCATATTGTGTTACCTGAAAAATTGTTATAATTCTGGGGTGAGCTAAATTAGCTTTACTAAGTAAATCCTTCACCCTACCATGGGTTAAACAAAGGTGTATAACAAGAGAATAATCATAAGATTTAAAGCTCCAAGGCATTGGCCATCAAACCAAAATAACACAGTTCACAAAGAGGTTATGATTACAATAGGGATGACTAAAAAAGTCAACAAGCACAAATTTATCAATATAGATTGTTTAGCTGCCCAAATCAAAAAGATTCAAATCAAATACAAAGATAAGCCTCAAAGGCGTATTTCACATACAAATGTAACATCATCAAATAAACAAATGGTGCGAAATCAAACATATACAAATTGAGTCAAATAGATGCTATCAACAAATAGTGCCTGGTTACCCCCACACAACACTTATCTAGGTTCACTACTCATCTCTAGATTCCCCTAAATGACACCAAGAGCTCTTATCATCATATCAAAATGTCCTCATCAGGTCAACAAATTAGGTATCATTCCCAAACACCAACCCGTAGGTCATCAACATCCAAAGAGTCAAGATGGGCGCTTGTAACAGACACAACCCCAGGTACTCATAAATAATGTTATCAGCAAAAGGATTCCACAAAGTATGAGCATATACATAGATTAAAAATGTCCATAACAAAAGCGATCACAATGATAAAAAAAAAAAAAATAAGATATAGCCAAGGAGTCAAATGAGTCATAGATGTTAAAAAAAATAGGATCTCAACAAATCACAAATTTCACATAATGGAAACACGATAATCAATGGGTTATGAACTTGAAGCAATTACTGATGCATGTTTCAAGAAGCAGAGATTGGCATCTATACAAGTAGGTCACATTAGCATAGTAGAAATCCATATATTAGAATTCGAGTTTACTTACTATAAAGACCCTGAAAAATGGGGATAATTTTTTCTTTGTGATAGAGCAATATTTAAATGTCCTTAATATTTTTATTATTATTATTATTAATTTTATTCAAGTTTGACTATGGAAATAATGTGAAGAGGGAATAAGGTATTAATGGGGACCTAACATTGATAAAATAAATAATAGTGAACCGAGTCTCGACCTTAAGCCAAGTTTACCGGTATTTCATGAATTAATATTTTATGAAATAAAATGATATTAAATACGGGAAAAGATACCCTGGCTTAATATCAGATTTACCGGCGTATCAGAACTTAATATTTTATGAAGTAAGATATTCAACATTGCGAGGTAAACTGGAAATTATCCTTGGACAAATATATATGATTTTATATTTAAAGATAGAAAAATATATAAAGAATTCATATAACTAAGAATACATATATATATATATATATATTATAGAATAATAAAGTTAGAAAGCTCCAAAGGAAGCTACTGGAAGGGGCTGCTCTTCTAACCCACGTGCATATATGAAACATATATAATATTTATATTATATATGTATATGTATATAGTTGAGAAGCTACTAGAATATACATAAACTAAATAAAATAAAATAAAAAGGAGGGGAGCTTCTAGGTTAGCCGAAGCCTTTGGGCAAATAGAAAAGGTGTAGCGGTGGAGAAACGGCTAGAGAGGAAAAGAGAATTTCAGAATTCTCTATTGGTGCGGCAGGTATATATAAATGTGTGTATCTCGGTTGGCAGCCAAATTAGAGAGAAAAAAGGATTGATTGAGCAGGTTGGGTTTGCTAATCCAGTCGTGTTCGTGTTTGGAAAAAGAAATGGAGTGTAGATTGGCAGCAACGACTAGATCTGAAATAGATCTGGTAGCTATATTGACGTTGAAGCTGGTTTTGGCGATGTGGCAGTTGGCTACGATCGTCGTGCGGTATGGAAGGCTGTGATGGTGTTTGATGGTGACGTTTGAAACTGATGAAGATTTGCGATATGGTGATGTTGGTGATGCAACGGGAGCACGAAGCAGCAGTGTGTGGAGGTTTATTTTTCAAGCGTTGGGAGATTGATGCAGAGGGTTCGTATTGGCAGAATGTATAGATTTCAGGTTGGATTTGTTGTTGGATGGGCTGCATTGGGTGATCAAGCTATAGCAGAAATTCTGCTTTCAGGTGGTTGATTCTGATGCTTGCAGTTTTGTGGGGCTTCCCCTGTTTCTGCTGTTTTCAATTGAGAACAAAGGCTTGTTCTTAATTAGGACGATAGAGGGACCTTGTGGATGATTAAGAAAACTAAAGAATAGGTGCTTAAAATGGAACAACAGTAGCAGCATGTCACGCCCCGAATTCCCGACCGAACCCGGGGACGCGACTGAACGAAACAAAAGAAGAAAAGAAATAAATAGAAAGAAAATAAATAGACAAGTAAGTAAATAAATAACCATTTAACTAATTTATAACTAATATAGATACAAGCCTATTCCACTAACATAACTATACATCCACCAATACACATACATTCCCGTTTTAAAAAAATTTCGGCAGAACCTCCTTTGTTTTTCGAGCCTTTTTTTTTCTCCTTGATAAACACAATACATCATATATATCCAAACACATCACAATCCATCCTCACTCGATGACCACAACTTCATCAAAGTTAAATATACATTGCCTACTTATACAACCGAAAATATACAACCATAATATAACATATATGTCATTGGGCTTAAGCCCGTACATCACAAAACACGCCTCTCGGGCCAAATATCCATCTACAGTCAAGCCTCCTCCACTCGGCTAGACTTCCTCAAGCCTCAGGTGTCTAGAACGTCCTCTGAAATATGGTTCCCACGAATGGGTTAGCGCCAACATGCTGGTATGGTACAATACTAATGCAAGGAACAAAATTAAGACGTGGCATGTGCAAGTGTACATGTATATCTACATGCCTCCCTAATCATGCATACAATATGATGGCAATGTCCAAACTACATCTGTATAAAAACCCTATATCACGTTCACAAATTCATCAACACAATGCACAGGTAATATGCGTGACACACCCATGCATCTCAATGTCACACCCATGTCTCGCTTCACGGTTCTTCCCCGTTAGCATGCAAGTACCAATATATGCCTCGCTTTACGGTCCGGACCCCGTAGGCCTGCGAGTACCTAATGGCCAATTTTGGGTTTTTCACCACAGGATCTGCACCCTCATAATGCACCAGCACCTCGTGCTGACCCACATTATGCTTTCAAGGAATCACACGATGCCAATATGCCATGATTTCATCATGCAATATCGCAATCTCAATAAAACATTTCACCAATGCATAAAGAATGTTTTTTAAACAATATCGTCCTCTTAAAAATAACAATAGCATCTGAATCAGAAGAACTCATCCACAAATATACGCATCATGCACAATCAATCTCAATACTTATACAATCCACATGTCACAACATCAACAATCCTTCTAAAACATAAATCACATATAATGGCAACGCAAGAAGTAAGTCACAATTCCCAAATAATCATAAAGAGCACGGAAACATATAAACAATCAACTCAAGGAAGCAATTAAGTCCTACGTGATCTTCTATCCGCAGACAAGCACAAAAGCATTCAATCAATATGCACATCAATCCTAATTTAATTCTATTCCTTACATAGTAAAGTACCATACCTGATCGGGTTATCTCAACCCTAAGAAGCTGTATCCACTAAGTAGTCCAGTCAACTGATCAATAACTCAGTCCTCCCACTGCATATGTTTAGAGGGTCCTCGCCTTTCACTTCGATGTTCCTAAAATTCACAAACAGGTCTCAATATATGTCGCTACACGAATTTATGCTATTCAACAAATTTTATGTCTTTTTATGATTGGTATTTCTTTTACTCAATTAGGCTTCACCATTGAATCCGGAACGCCGAACAAAGTCAGTTCAGGCTTTCGCGGAATTCAATTTGGACATTTGTACCCTAAAGGGTAAAATGGTCATTTGGTCCTTTCACGATTTCCCACTTCCCGAGGTCTCTTTTCGCAAATCAAACTCCACGGTTGAGTCCAGGATGCTCGGAATAATTAGAATTCACTATTTGTTTACTTTAATCTGATTCCGTTCGATTACTCTTTGACCTGGGGCATTTTGGTTATTTCCCCTTTAAATAATTATTTAATTAAATATTATGTCATTTACTCGGGTCAATTCACAATTAACCCTAATTTCTGGGTATAATTAAAATCTTAAAAGGTTCTATTTATTGCCCATAATTTTTCCAATTCCTATATAAGTTTATATTATTTTTCGTGTATGTTTCTAATTTAAGCTAATTATTGGATAGCTTCTCCTTTTCAACCAAACACTTCCCAAACTCAAATCTAAAATTTTACCCATACAGTAATATTGTTAGGCAGCTATCTGAATGGTTGAGTTGGGTCGGACTCAACCCGGTTTGGCCCGAATAAAAAATACAAAACTCAATCGTTAAATTCTATTCGGATTATTTTTCTGCATTCCCATTTGATCTAAAACAATTTCTATATTTAATGAAATCCCAAAATCAATTTAATTATTCATGTTTCTAAAAATCCAAGACTAAAGTTTAGTATTTTACCATGTTGTTTCGCGTTTCTTCAATCCAAATTCATCCGGCTTGCCGCGCTACTGCCGTAACTCATCAACACCATTCTGAACCGATCCAACCAACATAAACAACACACATAACCCCACCTATTTCTTCCAAATCCCTCCAGGTTCTCCAATTTCACTATGGCAGCCGCTGCACAAGCAGGTCTGCTACACTGCTCTTTCATTTCCCTTCTCTGTTACACACATACAAACACGCACATCAACCCAATCTCTCTCTCGGTCAGCCGCTACACAACCACACCGCAACACCACACGATGTACACACTACACATACTCAACGCAATGCAGCTCTACTGCTGTTTTGCCGCAACCACCCCACACCACGCAGCGGCACATGCTGCTGCTGCGCGACTACACCGGACAGCCCCCACACGGTGCAGCACCCCGCACCGCTACTGCTACTTGGCCGCAATAGCTGCTGCTGCTCCTCTTCCGGTTTCTCTACTCCATTTCTTTCTTTCTAATTTATCTCATCCCCATAATATTCCATATACACATATACATATATCCCTGCACGGCTACACAATCAATTCCAACTGCATCAAAAATCCACCACCTGAACAAGAGATTCAACAACCGTTTTATATCCAGCACCGTCACACACACCCATATTCATATTGATCTGCTGCACCGCTACTGCCATCTCAAATCCCCCCAACAGAACCCATCAAACAGGGCAATCGACCTTTAATCGACTGCCGCAACTCCAATTGCTGCTTCCTCTGTTTTCTCTAAATTGCTGCAACTGTTATTTGAAGTGGATCTTAATCCTACAAGCAACCTTGGGAATCCTCCAACCATAGGCACGGTTGAAGCAACAAAATCAAACCGACCCAATCCCAATTTGACGGATCGACTCAGCTTTGAAATCCAACCAAAACTGCCGTTATCACCATCCCTTCATCTCCAGACTTCATCTCTCTCAACGCCTCAACATTTCCCGACCTCTACAAGCTTCCAATAGCTTCGGCCGTACCTCCTTTGCACCGCCTCCATTATTTTTCCAACACCAAAACATCTCCAGATCGCAAATCTTCCTTCCCAAAAATCTCAGCCACCATCGCTCCTCTGTCGCCCCTCTTCTCCTCTCTTCCTTCTTTCTCTTTTTCCCCTTTTCTCTTTTTCTCTCTTTTCTTTCCTGTTTTCACGAGACCTGCACCGCCTCCCTTTTCTTTTCTTCCCATTTCTTTTTTTTTTTTTTCTTACCCCGTTCTGCTTCTCTCCCTCATGTCATATATTATATCTATATATAAATATATCTAATATATAACACACACACACACCACACGACCAAAGCTGCCGACACTACTCCTTTGTCTTTTTTTTTTTTTTTTTTTCAAATATCTACACAGCATGTGGTGGATAAGGTGTGTGCACAGTAGCAGCAGGAGCTGCTGTTGCAAGATTGTTGCGGCAGTGACCAACTGAGGTTGAGTGATGGTGGCTGCTATGTTAAAAATTAGACACGGAGTTGAAGAATGGCTCGGTGTAATTTAACCAGGGGTGTGATTCATGAAATGGAAGTTGGTGAATCAGGAGAGGGGTAGATGATGGCAATATCAAGCGGTGAAGGGTCAGTTGGATGCTATTGAAGCATCAAGTATAAGTCGTGCATTTGTTGTAAGCAGATTGGATTGAAGGAACACGAAACAACAGGGTAAGACACTGAATTTTAGTCTTGAATTTTTAGAAGCATGAATAATTAGATTGATTGTAGGATTTCCTTAAGCATGAAAATTGTTTTAGATATGCAAATTTGGAATCACGAAAAATAATCCAGAAACTATGGAGAAGGAAACACAACTTAGCGGTTGAGTTTTGTGATTTTATTTGGGCCAAATCGGGTCAAGTCCGACCCGACTCACCCATTCAGATGGCTGCCCAGTACTGTTACTTTATGGGTAAAATTTTAAATTTAAGTTTGGAAGGTGTTTGGTTGAAAAGGAGAAGTTATCCAATTATTGGCTTATAATGGAAACGTACGGGAAAAACAATGGAAACTTGTAGGAATTGGAAAAATTATGGGCAGTGAATAGAACCTTGTGAGATTTTAATTATACCTAGAAATTTGGGTTAATTTTAAATTGACCCAAGTAAATAATATAATATTTAATAATTATTTAAAGGAAAAATTACCAAAATGCCCCTAAGTCGAAAAGGAGTCCAACGACCTCCGATTAAAATAAAAGAATAGTGAATTTTTATTATTTTGAGCATTGTGCACTCAACTGTGGAGTCTGATTTGCGAGAATATACCTCGAGAATTAGAAACCTGTGAAGTGCAAAATGACCGTTCTGCCCTTTTAAGTACAAATGTCCAAATTGAATTTCTCGAAAGCCTAAACCGACTTTGTTCAGCATTCCGAACTCAATGGTAGAGTCTATTTTAACAAAATTAAAACTTATAAAATAAAGACATAAAATTTGATGAATAGCATAAATTAAATAATAGTAAACTGAGTTATATTTTATGATTTTAGGAACTCTGACTGCACAGGAGAGAACAGTCTGGCCTCCGACATTCTCATCATTTAGTTCAGCTACACATCGGGCACGATTTCACAGGGTTGAGACCAACCCATCAGGTATGATGTTTTGCTAATGTGAGAAATGGAGTTAAGTTTAGGAATATTTGTGAGTGACTTGAATGACTTATGTGTTAAACTGTTATAGGGAGGTTATTTGAGATATGTTTACTTAATGACTTGGAGTTGGTTGTTCACATGCTCTTGTGTTGCTTGCATTCCTTTGGAATTTAGTGAAGTGATGAATATGAACTGTGACATATGTTTAAATTGACTACAGGAGATATGCATATATGTGGAACTAACTGGTGATTTATATATTATTGTCTCGAGCATGCTATATTGTCGAAACCATGTTCCATTGAGATTGCATTAGCATATTGGCATATGGTGAATCCTTCGAGAGCATGGTATGGGTTGAGCACATGGTGCTTTGCATTATGAGGGTGCAGATCCTATGGTGAAAAACCCAAAATTGGCCATTGCATTGGTACTTTGAACCATCGGGGCGAGGCTCGTAAATGAGACATGGGTGTGGCATTAAGTGCATGGGTGTGTCATGCATACTTTCATTACATTATATTAATGGAATTGGAAAGCAATTAGAGATAAATGCACACTTTGCACATTTCACGCCTTAGCTTTATTTTTTGCATTAGTATTACATTGTACCAGCAGTTGAGCTGACCCATTCGTGGGACCCATATTACAGAAAAGGATGCCCCGGCTACCTAAGACTCGGTGATACCTTGATAGGAGAATGTACTTGGAGTATTTTTGGCTCTTGGGACATATTTTGAGATGTAACAGCTTAAGCCCAAATGACATGTGAACAATGTATTTATGGGATGTATTTTATGTTTTTATATTTATTGATGAAAATGGATACACGTTTAGTTAAACCCGTTTAGATTATCCTTTATTTTATTTTCTTTTGGTTTCGTTATTCGTGCCTCAGGTTCGCAAGAATTCGGGGCGTGACACTTACATTGGGTTCTTAGCATTGCATTCCCATACTAATACCATAGTAGCTGTCACGACCCGAAACCCACCCTATGCGGATCTCGTGTCGCGGGGCCGACCCGAAGGCCGTCCTTGCTTTTTCCATTCCTGTATCATAGTACTAATATACAATGTGCTAAAAAATTTTAAACAATGAACAGCGGAAGTCTTTATCAATTACAGTAATCCAGCGGAAGTCTTTTTAAATAAATTAAACAGCGGAAGTCTATTCAATACATGACATAGTTCTACATAAAACAAAATGAGAACTAAACGTAACCAGCACCCGGGGGTGGTGAATACATGGGAGAACTAACATAGACTGATACAGTACTTCAAAATGTCCCCCTACGCTCTCAGACTCCTACTAGGGTCTCGCAGCGTCATCACCTGAAATGGGGGGTAAGTGGAGTGGAATGAGCTATGAAGCTCAGCAAGTAAACCAGATCTCTGACACTAGTATCAATGATTGTAAAGAACATGAATCCATGAATAAAAATATGATAGCCAATCATAAGAAGTAAGATGTTGTGATAGCCAATGAGAACGGTTGCCATGATGGCCAATAAATAGTGGGGTCACAATATACAATCAAGGAAATAAATAAGCAGTGATAAAGATTTCTCAACAATAACCTGTCACAATAAAAGTACTGCCACAATAAAACGATTTCAATCAAACCAATGAACAACGTAAGATAACCCATAAGAAACAGTAATCCATAAGGAACAGTAACCATTCAACAATATTTCCATAACAATAATCCAATGGAGATGCTTATAATCTGTAGTAGGGGATGGCAGTCCCTCTTCGTAATTCGAGGCCCGGCATACCTCTCAGTTAAACTCATATCTTTTGCCACACGTCCGTTCACGGACTAGTTCGTCACAGAAGCATCGGATGGATATTGTGACTGAGCACAATTCCAGCATTTATAAACATAGCATGATCATTTGTGATTCTATAGGAGTATGAAAATGGAATATCATATACACAGTAAAGCATAACAGTAAGCCTTTCAAGGCACGGTTCAATATGATAACAATGGCACAATAGTCAATCAATGTCCACAAGATAGAACAATATCACATTGTGGATAACAATAACATGAAGTACTTTCAAGAGTACAAGTTTGGCAGTAAGGAATAAACTTGGCTTTAGAAACACCACATGGAAGAGAAAGTGATCCACTTACCTCTATCGTGATACTATATCAGAAATCCGTGAGTGTACCCTTGCCTTTCGAGTTTCCTATATATCAGAGAATACCTTTCAGAATAAATGCTATTCATCAAATTTTATGCCTTTCTATCATAAGTATTTCAAATACTAATTTAGACTTTACCATTGAGTCTGGAACGCCGAAGAAAGTTGGTTTAGGCTTTCGCGAAATTCCATATGGACGTTTGTACTAAAAAGGGCAAAATGGTCATTTTGCACTTTTATGGTATTTTATCCTTCGGAGTTCCGTCTCGTAAAATGGACCCCACTATTGGACTCAGAACGTCTAAGATAATAAGTTTTGACTATTCATTTGTCTCATTTGGACTTCGTTTGACCCATATTTGAAATAGGGGCATTATTGTAAAAATTAATATTTAATTAATTTTCTGTTTGGGCCATAGTGGAATTTCTTAAAATATTTGGGGCCGGTTCATAATTTCCAAAACCTGCGGTCTGAACCAGTTGGTTCATCAGTCAAAACCCTAAACCGGTCAGCCCTTTTCCTGAACCAAACGGTTCAATTTCATTCAAGAACCGGATTTCAATAACCCTGATTTCCTATCCCATCCTTGGTTTGGATAACCCCAAACCCAATTCCAATTTACTATCCGTGTAACCAAACAAGCCCAAATCCATTTAAATTAAAAAGCCAAACGACACAGTTTTACTTACCCATTCATATCCGGTCGGGTACCGACCCGATCCGAACCTGGATCCGGTCTAGACTTAACCCGGTAGCCCCCACGATTTTTCGATCATCTTCCCCACTACTCCGGTAGGGTTCCGGCGTGAACAGTCGTCTTCTCCGGCGACTGTCACATATTTTCCGGTGGTTTTTCCCCCCATTTCGAATGCCATTTTATTCCCTTCTTCCCAAGGATTTCAAATCCACTCTTGGTTTCCATTGAATCCTTCCCCATCTTCACGAAATAGGGTTTAAATATCTCCGGCCGATTCTCCGGCCAAGTGATATTTTCTATTTTCATGGCGTTTTGATCACTGTTTTGACCCCTAATTGTTTCTAACAGTTTTCTGCACATCATAGGGTCATGCTTGGGTCGATTAAACAAGATTTAATGCATGAAATGACCCACGGCCAATTATTCTCTATAACCTGCAACTAGGAACATCTCTATGGTTTCTAAACCTTTTTCTATCATTCTTCTTGCATTTAAAAGCTAAAAGCATGCTTATCAAGACCCTAGATTTAGATCAATATTCATGTTTAATATCACAAAAACAGAATTTAAAAACTCTTACCTGGGTTTCAGTTTTTTAGCTCACTGTGACCCTCCAACCTCTCTGTTTCTGAATCAATCTCTCTCTCTTCTTCTTCCCTTCAGTTCCTGACCCTTCCTTTTCTTTTCTAACCTCTCAACTCACAAACCCGTATACATATATAAAGAGACTCCACCGCCTCTCTCACTCATTCTCTCTCTCTCTCTCTCTACCTTATCACTCTCTCTCTGTCTCTTGCAGTCATTCTTGACTGCAGAGAACTGCCCCTTCAACTGTAGCCATCCACATACCCTCAAAGATACATATATATACATTCATCAATCATTCTCCTTGTGGAACTTGAACAGTTAATATATAACTTAAGAGTTCTGTCTCTATGTTCAACTAGCAGTACATGTTGAAGCTATAAATCAGTATGTAGAGCAATCATCTTAACAATATCGAGTAAACTATAAATAATACCTGCAACTACTGTTACAGTAGCCTAATCATCTCCCAGTTCACTATAAAAGATCAATGGTCAGTATTCACATACGAGTCTATTTATCATATCAGGATTCATTCTGACTAGATGTTATCGTTAACTCCACTACCTTTTCAGTGTACTTCTATTCCATGTCAATATTACTGTCAACCTCACTGCTTTTCAAAGCGTCATATTCCCAAATCTATGTTACATTTTATCCTTCAATGTGCACTAATTGTTTCCTTTGTTCATTATGGAACATAATACCAGCTCTCACAAATTTTCACAGTATAGAACAATCATTTAATTCGTAAACATCAAGTGCATAATCCGTAAATAGAAATTCAATTTTTAATAACTACCGTAACACAGAACGATCATCAAATCATAAATATCAAGTCTATAAGCTAGATATAGCAATTTGATTCTCAATGTCTCCCTCCATATGGAACAATCATTAAATTGTAACTTAATAAACATCAAGTACATGTTTCTATAAGATAAAACAATCATCAGGGTTTCCTAAATGTCATTTCTTCTATATCACTAAACCCAACTTCCAAGTATAGGTTTAATCATTGAGAATACCTGTGATCCTGATCTGTATCTCTTGTTTTCTATGTTTAATATTTCTAAACAATGATCCTCATGGTAACCATAAAATGGTTCAGTAATTAGTCTAGAGTTCACATACTTTTCTGTCTAACATTCTCCAATAATAACCTTCCCAATGTAATAGAATTAGTAAATCAATCATCCAAGTGTTCAGTTGCTAAGTTCAGTTTAGTGGAAATGTGGGGACATCAATAAGTGTGTAGAATCAACATAAAACCTCAATAGTCTATAAACGTCATGAATAACTAGAAAAGTACCTGTGACTACCACTATAGTGGTTTAATCATTTCCTGGTGTTTACTATTTACTATAAAAGATAACAGTTAGCATTTACGTAAAATAGGCAGTCAATATTCATATATGATTCTAGCGTAATAATAAGCATTATCTACGTCTGACTCCCAGTTAAAGCCTCAATACCCTTTCCATCAGTCACTCTAAGCGATTTATGCGATTCATAACTATTAATGTATTCCTTGTGATAACCATGTCTATAAGATAACCATGTCTGTAAAGATAACCCGTGAAGATAATCAATGAGATGACCAGTCAATGTATAACGTGATCAGTCAATGATTGTAAATTATAAAGTATCAGTCATATCTAACAGTCTTAACTCTAGTCCTATCTCCCATGACTCACAATCGAACCTATAGCTCTGATACCAAGCTGTCACGACCCGAAACCCACCCTATGCGGATCTCGTGTCGCGGGGCCGACCCGAAGGCCGTCCTTACTTTTTCCATTCCTGTACCTTAGTACTAATATACAATGTGCTAAAAATTTTTAAACAATGAACAGCGGAAGTCTTTATCAATTACAGTAATCCAGCGGAAGTCTTTTTAAATAAATTAAACAGCGGATGTCTATTCAATACATGACATAGTTCTACATAAAACAAAATGAGAACTAAACGTAACCAGCACCCGGGGGTGGTGAATACATGGGAGAACTAACATAGACTGATACAGTACTTCAAAATGTCCCCCTACGCTCTCAGACTCCTACTGGGGTCTCGCAGCGTCATCACCTGAAATGGGGGGTAAGTGGGGTGGAATGAGCTATGAAGCTCAGCAAGTAAACCAGATCTCCGACACTGGTATCGATGATTGTAAAGATCATGAATCCATGAATAAAAATATGATAGCCAATCATAAGAAGTAAGATGCTGTGGTAGCTAATGAGAACGGTTGCCATGATGGCCAATAAATAGTGGGGTCACAATATACAATCAAGGAAATGAATAAGCAGTGATAAAGATTTCTCAACAATAACCTGTCACAATAAAAGTACTACCACAATAAAACGATTTCAATCAAACCAATGAACAACGTAAGATAACCCATAAGAAACAGTAATCCATAAGGAACAGTAACCATTCAACAATATTTCCATAACAATAATCCAATGGAGATGCTTATAATCTGTAGTAGGGGATGGCAGTCCCTCTTCGTAATTCGAGGCCTGGCATACCTCTCAGTTAAACTCACATCTTTTGCCACACGTCCGTTCACGGACTAGTTCGTCACAGAAGCATCGGATGGATATTGTGACTGAGCACAATTCCAGCATTTATAAACATAGCATGATCATTTGTGATTCCATAGGAGTATGAAAATGGAATATCGTATACACAGTAAAGCATAACAGTAAGCCTTTCAAGGCACGGTTCAATATGATAACAATGGCACAATAGTCAATCAATGTCCACAAGATAGAACAATATCACATTGTGGATAGCAATAACATGAAGTACTTTCAAGAGTACAAGTTTGGAAGTAAGGAATAAACTTGGCTTTAGAAACACCACATGGAAGAGAAAGTGATCCACTTACCTCTATCGTGATACTATATCAGAAATCCGTGAGTGTACCCTTGCCTTTCGAGTTTCCTATATATTAGTGAATACGTTTCAGAATAAATGCTATTCATCAAATTTTATGCCTTTCTATCATAAGTATTTCAAATACTAATTTAGACTTTACCATTGAGTCCGGAACGCCGAAGAAAGTCGGTTTAGGCTTTCGCGGAATTCCATTTGGACGTTTGTACTAAAAAGGGCAAAATGGTCATTTTGCACTTTTACGGTATTTTATCCTTCGGGGTTCCGTCTCGTAAAACAGATCCCACCATTGGACTCAAAACGTCCGAGATAATAAGTTTTGACTATTCATTTGTCTCATTTGGACTTCGTTTGACCCATATTTGAAATAGGGGCATTATTGTAAAAATTAATATTTAATTAATTTTCTGTTTGGGCCATAGTGGAATTTCTTAAAATATTTGGGGCCGGTTCATAATTTCCAAAACCTGCGGTCTGAACCAGTTGGTTCATCAGTCAAAACCCTAAACCGGTCAGCCCTTCTCCTGAACCAAACGGTTCAGTTTCATTCAAGAACCGGATTTCAATAACCCTGATTTCCTATCCCATCCTTGGTTTGGATAACCCCAAACCCAATTCCAATTTACTATCCGTGTAACCAAACAAGCCCTAATCCATTTAAATTAAAAAGCCAAACGACACAGTTTTACTTACCCATTCATATCCGGTCGGGTACCGACCCAATCCGAACCCGGATCCGGTCTAGACTTAACCCGATAGCCCCCACGATTTTTCGGTCATCTTCCCCACTGCTCCGGTAGGGTTCCGGCGTGAACAGTCGTCTTCTCCAGCGACTGTCACATATTTTCCGGTGGTTTTTCCCCCTATTTCGAATGCCATTTTATTCCCTTCTTCCCAAGGATTTCAAATCCACTCTCGGTTTCCATTGAATCCCTCCCCATCTTCACGAAATAGGGTTTAAATATCTCCGGCCGATTCTCCGGCCAAGTGATATTTTCTATTTTCATGGCGTTTTGATCACTGTTTTGACCCCTAATTATTTCTAACAGTTTTCTGCACATCATAGGGTCATGCTTGGGTCGATTAAACAAGATTTAATGCATGAAATGACCCACGACCGATTATTCTCTATAACTTGCAATTTGGAATATCTCTATGGTTTCTAAACCTTTTTCTATCATTCTTCTTGCATTTAAAAGCTAAAAGCATGCTTATCAAGACCCTAGATTTAGATCAAACATTCATGCTTAATATCACAAAAACAGAATTTAAAAACTCTTACCTGGGTTTCGGTTTTTTAGCTCACTGTGACCCTCCAACCTCTCTGTTTCTGAATCAATCTCTCTCTCTTCTTCTTCCCTTCAGTTCCTGACCCTTCCTTTTCTTTTCTAACCTCTCAACTCACAAACTCGTATACATATATAAAGAGACTCCACCGCCTCTCTCACTCTTTCTCTCTCTCTCTCTCTCTACCTTATCACTCTCTCTCTGTCTCTTGCAGTCATTCTTGACTGCAGAGAACCGCCCCTTCAACTGTAGCCATCCACGTACCCTCAAAGATACATATATATACATTATATTACATATACACACACACCATCACCAAGTCGGTTGGTGTGGTTTCCCAAACACACACACACAGTGATGCACACACACACACATAGTGATGCACACACTGATATTTTCCCTCCCTTTCTTGTTTTCTTTTCCTTTTTATTATTACACATACATATATACATAAATACATGTATATTACATATATATATATATATAATATACACATCAAATACATATTCTTATAAATGTATTTATAACCATATAAATAAGTATAATTGTATTTTTAGTCGCGTATACATACACTAATATTTCGTGAACTATGCATGTGTACGTACGTATGCATGCATGGGTTGCATGCATGCACGCTTTTCGAGCTCAGGTTCTGAGTTGCTCGGGTACTACCCGACACTGTACATACGATAAAATAATATAGAGCTCTAAACAGACCATGTTACACTATTCAATCAACTTGACTCGGTATATGTGTCGTATCCCAGGTCGGGATATCACAGTAGCTATACCATAGCTTTTTTTTCATTTTTCATCGTTTGGTGATCTTATAATCATACATTAAAAATACATTGTATATTGAATGAGTATTCATTCCAATTTCAAGCATCTTTATTTAGCGTTTTAAGTTTTTTTGAACTTAGTCTAATTGATTAAGATATCTTAAAATTCTTAATTTAGGGTTCCTGGTGCTTTATAGCTTATTTGGCCCTTCAGGGCATAAAAGTAATTTATACTTTTAATGTCCCATAGTTCCCTGTTCATGATTTACATATTCGGACTTCATTTTTAAGTCCAGTTGGACCTTGAAATATTTACATAAACCTTCTAGTTTCATCTATACACTTCTGGTAACTTCAATAAGTCTTAAAGGATATATTTGTCATTTCTTAGTTTGTTATCGGGTTTAATTTTTTTCAAAAAGACGTCACCGTCAAGTCCGAAATATCAAAGATAATCAATTTGTACTTTTTTGGATCTTCATTTTCATATATGTGACTTATGTTCAGCCTAGGGGCATTTTTATAATTTTTCATTTTCACGTGTCCCATTTTTGGTACTTTGTTTGCCAAAATGAACTCCACTATTGAGTCTGAAACGTCAAAGAAAATTAGAATATGCTATTTCTAACATTTAAGTGGCTTTTGGATCACTAAGGACATTTGTAATTGTGACATTTCACATGTCTGTATTTTTGAGACTTTGTTTCAGAAAATTGCTCGTTCATATTTTTCAGGATCTAATTTCACAAATTGGACTCTACCATTAAGTCCGGAATGCCCAAAAATATTGGGTTAGACTATTCTTTCATTTTAATCGCCCTTCCTTTGGCCCATTTTTTGCTTAAGGCCATTTTTGGTAATTTCTCTCAATTAAATAGGAGTTAAAAGTAATTTATAATTATTTTTTGGAGCCATTTCATAATTAACAAAAATATTTAGAGCCAAAATAGAATTTCAAGAAATTATTTAACCTAAACCGTCCGGTCTAATTAGATTTTAGTTGAACCGATCTAGCTTGGTTGGGAATCAAACAGTTTAGTTCGTTTTGCTACGTCATGTTGACGTCAGCATGACATCATCCCTTCTCTAAACTGAAATGATGTCATCTGTTTTAAATATGTTCCATTTTAATGGTCAGGACCCAACCCGTATTCGACCAACTCGTGAATAGTCCCTTTTTCCTCATTTTTTCGGTGACTCGCCGGTCACGAAATTTTGGAAAAATGTTAAGTTTTAAAAATCTATTTTCTTGCACTGTTTGGATCTTTTTTTGCTCCTAAACTCTCCTACACATGTTTTAGGGTCTTTTGGTAGCATTTGTGCCCTTCAAATCTCACTATGGTGGTTGGAATGGCCTTTACCTGGTTTTTCAGTGACTATTTTAGTCACTCATTTCTTAGTCATTTCTTCACCAAATTTGGTGATTCTTGCACCTTTTTGTTCCTCTTTCAATTTCTTACATATATGCAGCCTCAAATCCAATCTTAAACATCATTTTAACAAATTGGCCAATTATTCTCTCGCCTGCAAATGGCTAGTAAATGATCATCTTTGAGCCAAACTACCTGATTTTTGTTGCATTATGATTTATTCTCAGTCTAGTTTTGATCCCCCTTCCCTAAATGAAATTTGGTTCAAGTTGAAATACACCCCCCTTCAAAATTTCCTTAATGGCAGTTCAACAATGGTGCACTATTCTAGGGTCTTTCAAACCCTGTCCCTATTCCTAAGTTGTTAAATCTCAATACAGAAGTCCATACATACATTTTAATTTAACCAAACAGAAGCCAAAATTCAAAAATTCTAGAAAGAAGCTTACTTGCTTCAATTGCTCTCTCTTTGGTTTCTTCCCTCTCCTTGTAACAACTTTACTATTTCTTTCTCTTTGTGGATCCTTCCTTCAACCTCAGATAGCCTCACATAAGGCTAGGTTCCTTCTTTCTTCTTTTCCTTTTCTTCTCATCCTCTCTCTCTCTCTCTCTCTCTCTCTCTCTCTCTCTCTAACGGCACACATAAGGTCTGATACACCACCTCACACACGCAATACACAACTAATATAGATTTATTGGTAGAGTTTTTGCATGAAACCCAATTGGTTGGGATAGAAGTGCTATAGGGTGATGACACATGTCTCATTTTTTTGAATTTCCTACACTCTCTTATGGGTTATATACATATCATGTGGCCTAGATAGCACAAAAGTGTTTGTAGCCTAGTTGGCAACTTTTTGGGAGTTAGTATCCATCTTTTGTAAAGTGCAAGAGTTCAAGTCTTGGTAGGAGCATTTTAAAGCTCTTTTCTCCCTTCTTTTCTTTTACACATGCATCATATTGCATTTTAGAGTATTTATAAATTTCCAAACTTTGCATTTTAAATCTCACAAAAAGTCTCATAATTTTTGCAAAGCTTCTCAATTAAGCATACTTGATTCATGCATCATTAGTCTTGCCTTAAGGGTATTTCATGCACTAGTCTTCCAAAATTATTCAAGTGTTAATCATTGATTAATGCCAATCGTAATTTTTAATCAAGTCATGATCGTTGTCATTAAATCATATTTTTTAAAATTGATCATCTCCAATCCATAGCTAATTTGCTCTCATTTATACATTTGTCGCCATATTTATGAACTATTAGTCTTAAGTAGACTCACTTATGATTATTTAGAGAGTTTTTCTATAATATTCATCATTATCCTTAATTGCCCCACTTAATTGGATTGGGATGCTTCAGGTTTGGTCCGCCTAGTCATTTCAAGGCAAAAGTAGGGGTATTGAGCCCCCCAAAATTGGACCATACAAAACTAAGTCTACTAGTAGTTTGACTTGGAATAGGGCTTGTGATATTCCCATTTTTTTAAGAATTTTCATCAACCAGTTGTCCTACATTAATAACTTTTGGTATAAGATATCATTTGTGTGATTTAATATATTGAATGTTGAGTGCATTTAAATTAGTAAATGCATTTGAACATTTATAGGAAATATTTTAAAACCCTTTAAAAAAGGTTTATTTCAAGTGACCATGTGTGTGATTAAGTGTATATTAGTGACAAATGTTTTTGCCATATTTTAGCCGCAATAAATTATTTTCACCACTAAAAAATGCCACAAACTCTTTTATAGTTGTTAAACAATTGCCAAAAGAATTTTCTTGCAGCGGTTAAACAATTGCAACAAAAAAATTGCAATTTTGTGGAGTTTCATAAATGCCACTAACACAAGGAGCTTTCAAAGGCATTTATTAAATTTCCATGAAAATGTATCACTTTAGCGACGCTTTAAGAACTGCCAAGAAATTAGTGGCAATTAGTGAAATGCCACAAAATTTGTCTTGTATACACACTTTTGTCAAAATACAATTTTTGTTTTAGTATCAAATCGAACTGCCACAAAAAATGCCAGAAATCAATTGTGGCAATGGATTTTAGAAAAAATGCCGCAAATTGAATTAGCGGCTATTTTTTTACCCTTTAGCGGTGAATCTAAACTATTGCTACAAACCCTTTTTTCTTGTTTCTAAACTGCGGTGAATCTAAACTGCTACTACAAACATGATTATCAAATGATCATTCCCTTCAAAATCTCATTTCTTTGAAGTCTCATACATCATTCAAATCATGACTCAGAAAAATCATGGGCTTTTGAATCAAACCCAAAGATTCATCTTTCCTACTATCATCATTGAGAATTCAAGTGTGTAGGATTTTAGTTAATGCAATTGGTGGACATCGAGGTTCACAGATTCAAGTTGTGGAGTAATGCCTTGTGGATTGGAGTGGAAGATTGTGGATTCGGCATTGGAGCTGTGAAGAATGCTTGCGGATTCATCCTCGGGTAAGGGTTGAGGAGCCAATTCAGGTGTTAGTTGAAATCAGTATTGTACTTTTTAGTTTTTTCATAGTGGGTTCTGGTTATATGCACTAGGTCTTGTTGTTTTGCCTTTTAGGATTTTTTCACGTAGAAAAAGAATTAGGATTCTTCTTCTTGTGTGATTGCTTGTTTAAATTACTTATTCATTCATAGATTACTACTATGCAAATTGAGCGTTAACATATTGCACTAATCAAATTGAATCATAATTACCATTAATTAAAGTTTGATGAAATTGAAAGAAATTGATTAATTGACCTATTCACCTCCTCTAAATCGAATCCTTATGGTGTAGATTCATTAGCAGCTTCAAAGTGATATAAAAGCTTCTGCATACACTATTTTTACAATACTTTTAATAGGTTCTTATATTCCACTCACAGGGACTATCTTGCTATTACATAAATCCAAAATATCAAAACAGAAAGGTTAATATTTTAAATTTTGAAATAAAATAAAATAAATTTATATATGACAATAACATTATTTTTAAAAAAAATATTCTTGTGACTCGTTCATTTCTTTTAGGAATGAATTTTTTTTTTTTTTGGGATCATATTGAGAATTTATTAAAGAAGCAAAGAAAAGAACGAAAGATTGTTTGGGTAAATGAGAATATATATCTTAGGACTTGAAAGAGAATGACTGTTCTTATATGGTGTGAAAATAACGATTCTACACTTGATCTAGATGCCTTCTTCTTTGGCTTTTAGGTCAATGGGAATTTATATCTTAGAACTTGAAAAAGAATGACTCTTCTTATATGGTGTGAAAATAACGATTCTACACTTGATCTAGATGCCTTCTTCTGTGGCTTTTAGGTCTGAATTAATGCTCATTAGCTCATGTTTTTGCTACTTTTTAAGCTTGTATAGCTTGGGTTGCCTTCCCCCTTCTCATGTATATTCTTCTTCTTTCTATATAAAGCTTATTTACAAAAAAAAAAAAAAAAACAAAAGTAATGCCCACTTTTTCTTTTTTTTGATAACTCAGTATCCGACTCTTTGGGTTGACTAATCTGGAAAACTAATTTCACCGTCCACTAGTAGAGAGTCCGATTAAAATCAGGACAACGCCCCATTTATACTGGCCTCAGAGACAGTGGCCCACTTCAGTATATTCAATCTTAGTAAACGTGATAAGCGAATGATCATTCTATTCAAAAGCTCATTCCTTCACCCTAAACGTGGCCTAAACATCTTTTTGGTAAATGACTAATAAGTAAATTAATAAGTAGTTTTCAGTTTTCCAAGCTACTTTATTTTCTCAAAACTTTGTGCGACACATTTCACTAACGTTATTTTCCCTTTCAGATATTGGAAAATTCTAGCAGTTGAGCATCTTAGTTTAATGGAGTACAGTAAGAGTGAGAGAGACCTTGGCGATAGAATAAATTTAATTTTCATTTGGATTATTGAGATTTTTTTTAGTGACTCTTTATTTATTACTCTTTTGGAGTATCCATATTGTATGGGCTATTTTGAGAGTTGACTTTATTTGGTTTTTAAGAATTAGTTTTAGTTGTTCTAAATTTGTACTACTGTTATTGTGAGATGTGATTTTAGATAAGTTGGGAAATAATTACTGGTTGAATAAAGTCTTGCATATCTATAGGGATGTACCCTACGAACGTGTGGTGGCTCTCATGCATTGGCTCATACATTCGGATTAATTTGAGGTGTCACAAAAAAAACATAATTTCAGCTAATAATTTGCAGTGTGTTATTTTTGTCTAATATTTAAAAAATGATTTTTTTTCTTGTGAATCGTTCGTTTCTTTCAGGAATGACATGTTATATATTAGGTCTTGAAAAAGAAACTAGATGGACGTACTTACACTAAAACCCCTAGAGCAGCCCGTTATGATATTAAAAAGATATATATATATATATATATATATAAAAGCAATATACTCGATAGGAAAAAAGATAACATAGCATTATAACTATCCAAGACTCTTAGGCAAAAGTTGGCTTATTTGAAATAAAAATATCTATCTCTCTTATATACATGACCCTGGTTCAAGTCGCTGTACACACATATAGTTGTTAGGATTTTCCCTTACCCACATTGCTTGTATAAAAAAAAAAAAAAAAACTATCCAGAACTCTTCCTAAAATATTTAAAATTTAAATATTCAAATTCAAATACAATAGCATCCTATGAACATAGGTCTCCCTTGAATTCTCGGTTAAGTAGTATCCTTGTTCAAATATATAATCATATTATTCTTATTCAAACAACAGCACATTTTCCTCTTTCAAATATATAGTCATGTCATTCACAGGGCCGACCCAAGACAATTAGAGACCTAAAACAACTATTTTAAATGAGATTTTTTTTTTTTATGTTTTTAATGATAATATAAAAATTTATTTAATATTAATATATATAATAAAACTCTAATAAACATATAATATGTATAAATATTTTAATTCTTTGTTTCATATATACACATATCTATTTTGTAAAATAAAATTATAATAGTGTGTTTAAATAGGAGAGATGTATATGTTGAATAAAATCTTAATAATAGAGTTCTTATATAATTAATCCAACAATTGAACAATTCTAATAAAATCTATAAAATATAAATTAGCCAATACAAAAAAATATTGAATACAGCTCTTTTAATAGAATTAAAAAATATTTGGAGTCTATATGGGGCCTTATTAGTAGAATTAGACTTTTATTGAACTTAGGCTTTTAGTTTAAATTATACTATAATACATAAAATTTGGGGTCTTTTTGTGAAATTAGATTTTTATTGAACTTAGAATTTTAGTTTAAATTATACTATAAACTATAAAATTTGAGGCTTTTTATTATAGGTAAAACCTAAAGGAATTACTTTGTTGGCTTAATGCACGAGGCACACCTGATCATCTATTATTCAAATATATTGTAGCAATATCTAGGACTCTAAAATTTATCCATTATCACTTAAATATTATGAAAATAGTTCCAATTAGCGTCTCTAATAGTCTAAATTAGCGTTGCTAAATAGTATTAGCGACGCACAAGTGTATGTCGCCATGGGCTTTGCTAATACTATTAGCAGAATGCACAAGAATATGTGTCGCTAATAATCAAGTGTGGCGTCCCTAATGCTATGTAGAGAATTCAATAGGCGTCGCTAATAGTATATTATTAGGGACGCATGAAATGGGTGTCGTTAATAGTATATTATTAGCGATGCACATAAGGGGTCACAAAAAGTGTGTTTTTGGAATGATTATACAGCTTTAGCGATGAACTCCGTGTGTCGATAATAGTATGTTTTTAGCGACGGCAACGAAGCGGCACTAACACTAATATGTTGGACTTTTAGCGACGCCTTTTGTGCGTCACTAAAAAGTTTGTTATTTTTTGGGCCCTATTTTGGACCTCAATTTTCTTCTTTTCTTGTGTTTTATTCTTGTTTAAAACCTATATTAATCATCCTAATATAAAATAATTCCAAACATTATGAAATGAATATATTAAAAGAGAAATGCATTCATATATATATATATATATATATAATTACTTACAATTATAAAAGTAGAATTTCTCAATAAATACAAAAATAAAAAATTGTCTCGAAAAATGTAACTACAGATGTCCAAGTAAACAAAAAAAAAAAGAAGAGAAAAGTAGGTCCCAATGCACAACTAAAAGATGGGGCGCAATAATTTCAATTAATCTGAAATAAAGATCAGATGATATATATTAGAACACTAATTAAATATATATATATATATATATATGAACATAAAATGTGAAAAAAAAATTTTGCATGCATAAATAGTAAGAACGACAGAAAGTAGCATAAGTTGCAAACCAGTGATCAGAACTGAGTGTCGTAAGTTCGTGCAAGTCTATTTTGTTATTTGTGAGGTGTGCATCTACGTGATCCTGGTCCAACCATATTTAAAAGAAAGTTTAAAAATAAAATTTCATTACATCATAAAAATGAAAATGCATTATATCATAAAATTGAAAATCCACACTTGAATTGTGCGTGTAGAAAATGTCACTCTTACCAATGATTTTAATCGTGGACCACTCATTTGTTTTTGAGTAAATAAAGAAAAAGAAATGATAAATGATTTTGTTAAACTAATCTACCACTCTACACACACCCACTCTAAGTATTCCCTTTGCTTTAAAGTAATCAAATGAAGACAAAAATAAACAAAAACTGAATGATTTACAGCCTTTTAACTAATCCATAAATTTTCACACACATACAAAGGTATAGTATATAAGTTTATTGCAAGCTAGACAATACCAAATTTATTACAAGCAAGTCTTAATTAACAAAAAAAACATTACATTTGTACGTGGCGCATAACTAAAGAACATGATAAATTTAAAATTATCATATACATATAGGATAAACATCTCACATTTTAATCCTATGAACACAAAACGATCATATGAATTAAATTTTTTTTCCGATATAAAAAGTGGCCATGAAATATTTTTCTTTGTACATTGGGGCTATTTAATATTATTTGTATATGATATTTTTATGATTATGGTTTGTTTTCATATCCATATTGTTGGAATTAGTACAAAGATCCTAATAAGTCAATCAAAAAAATGTAGAAATAAATATAATGGTGGAAGCCTTTTTTATTAGTTTTTTCTTCTCTTTTCTAGACACTTTTTTTTTAGTCTTTGCGTGTGTATACATACACAAGTCTATAAAATTTATTTGTACATAAGTCAAAGCCAGAATTTTGCTTGACACCAACGGAGTTTAAATAAGCAAAAAATTAAAATAAAGTCACCAAAATTAAAACATATAATCACTTCTATTGTAAAAATTAAGCTAACACCAACAAACTTGTATTGGAAAAAATCTTATTGAAGAAAAAAAATAGAAAAGAAATGGAAAGAAAAAATTTCTCTTGTAACACCCTCACCTGGAATATAGCACTCAAACCGAGGTAGGCTGGGTCAAATAATGTAATACTGACTTGTAACCCGGATACGTATTGTAATGAATGATGTATAGTTTTGGAAACATACGATGATGTTGATTACACAAGTGAAGTTACAACCAATTTTGTGTACCCCGGGATCACCCGTACGAGGGACCCGATAGTATGGAGAATCGTGTACGTAGACATGTGCATGCACAGATGTACGTGTGCAATGTATTATGTATACACGTATGAATATAAATATATATATATATACATGCGATAATGTAATATATATATATATGTATATATAGCATATATATAAGTACATATATACGTATAAAGTATGTATATATATGTGTAGTATATAAGTAATACAAATATATGTATTATAGTATGTATATGTATAATATACTGAATATATATATATACACACACACACACACACATGCAAGTGCATGTAAGGAGAGGGGAAAGGGATACACAGCACACTGTGGGCAATTTGTGTGTGTATCCAGCCTGTGTAGTATTTGTATATATGTATATTATATTAATATATTATAAAATATCTTAAACATTTAATGTTTAGAAAACAAAAGAAAGAAAATGAGGTAGAATTTAGAAGAAGAAAAGTCAAGAAAAATGGCTAGGAAAGGAGGAGGAAAGAGGGTTGCGGTGATGAAATTTGCCTATAAATAGAAGTTGGAGCAATAGAGAAAACTCAGAAAGAAAACAAAGAGAATTGAGAGAAGGATTGAAGTTCTGAGATTCAAAGAAGGAACAAGGAAGAAAAGTAAAGAAAATGAGGGGGAAACTACAAGTCAAAAGCTCAGTAAGGTAAGTGAAATTTGTTTATGTTTTTTTAGAATTTCAAGCATGTTGTTTAAATATAGATAGAGGGACTTAAAGAGCATGAGAATTAGTTTTTTTTGCAAAAATAATCAGTTAAAACGGTTCAAAGATGAGTAAGAAAGCCCTAGTTGCAGTTAGGGTGACAATCAAATGGGTGAGGAGATTTTTGGAGATTCGTGGGGTTAGAGCAATGTAGAACTAATATACATGGTCCTAGAAGCATAAAGGTGAAAATTCGGGGCCCAAATAGTGGCTGAAAAGCCACGAAATTGGAAAAATTTAGTTGGCTAGAGAAACAGGTTCTCGTTGGAGACCCACTGTTTTCTTAATTTGTGAAGATTAGATGGTTAATTTGAAAAACTGAGTTTAAGGTTACAATCCTCATGAAAAAAGGAAGAAAATTACATTGAGTTTGAGTTGAAAGGTGACCAAAAAATTGTCACCAGCGCCAGAGAAGACGCCGAAGACCCACTGGAAATGAAGAATAGTGAACCGGGTTTAGTTCAAGGTTGGTTCGGGTTCGGGTCACACCCGACCCACCCGCATATATGAGATGCTGAAACTATGTCGTTTTGTGTTATGTTTTAAATTGGAATTGGGAGTGTTTGGATGTAGGGTTAGTAAATTGAATTTGGGCGTAATTGGGAATAAGGATAACTTATTCAGGTTTAGTGGTTATCCATTGTTTGGCTATTCCAATTTGGAAGAATAGATTTCAAATTCTAAATTTAACCCAAATGTTTTAGAAATTACAAATTGACCTTGAACTTAGGGTTAATTATGAAAGGACCCAAGGATAATTAATTAAATATTTATTTAATTAAATTAATTAGGAGAAAATTACTAAAATGCCTCTAAGTCAAATGTGAGTCAAACGGACTCCAATTAAAGTAAATGAATAGTAAATTTTTATTATTTTGGACATACTGGACTCAACGGTAAAGTCCAATTTATGAAATAGGTCTCAAAAAAATAAAGACACGTAAAAGTGTAAAATGACTGTTTTGCCATTTTTTGTACAAATGTCCGAATTGAAATCCGTGAAAGCCTAAACTAACTTTTTTCGATCTTCCGGACTCAATAGTAGAGTTTATTTTAGCAAATAAGATACTTATAATAAAGAGACAAAAAATTTGATGAACAACAAAAATTACGTAAAGATAGACTAAGATGTGTTTCCTGAATCACAAGAACATCAAAGGGAAAGGGAAAGCGGTCAAACTTTCTAGAGGAATAGAGAAAGAGGTAAGTAATATCCGATCTCTGCATGTGATACTTCTAGCCATGTCATCAGTTTTTCATACACTACCTATTGTACTCCATATATACCAGAATGTATATTGAATCCATATTTATGATATTGTTCTATCTTGTGGACTACGTTGATTACCATATATCTTGATCATGATTTTTGTACACTTGTGCAAAGACTTTTCTATACACTTGTACCCAGGGCCAAAAAGGGCCAACTAGTTATGTTCGCAACAGCTCCATAACCATAGCCCTAAAAAGTTAAAGTTATATTATGTTGCCAAGAACCAGTTATGATTCCACTATACTCTTCATGGTAAGTAGCACGATCCTGATATATTATTAGTGACGGATTTGTGCTCAATCACAAACTCCATCTGATGCTTACTATGACCTACGGGTCAAGGTTTCAGGAGGAACGTTAGTGACCGTGGCTATGCAAGACATAGTACACGATTTTATCCTGGAGGACACAGATTATATATACATTACAGAGCTCTTAGTGCTATTCAAAGACCCTGGTTTGGGCCTGAGTGAGTACTATAAGGGGCATGTCGGGCCCCAAGTTAGAATGCATCCAATTTTATTGATATCACTCTCATTTTTTGATTTTATAGATGATCATATTATTTCTATATGAATGATCATGAGATTACAGAAATTTTTATTGAGTACATACGATTATGCTTGAGACAGCTCATGACTGTAGCAGTATGATTATTGTTATTAGATCAGATTTTCATTGACTATCATTTGTACTTCTTACCATTTGATATTCATTTATGAGTTCTATATTTCTTGACTGGTATCATGTTTACATTATCCTCATCTTTCTTAGATTATGCCTTTCTATGTTGACCTGTACACATGGCAAAGCAAAGGGAATTACTTACTGGCCTAAGTTAGCTCATTCTGATTTATTTTAAAATATTTCAGGAACATATGTTGAGAGCAGACCATAGAGCCTGCTAGCTAGACATGGACATTTTTAGAAGTTGTAAGTGTAATACGTAGTACGGTCTTGTAGCCTCCCATGTCATCCACGTCCTAGGGATGTACTGTAGTTAAAGAAATTTTATAGTCTGTATTTTGAGAACCAGATATATATTACATGCAACTTTCATTTTAAGTCTTCCACTATTTATGTTTATGTTATGATAGTTGTTGGATGTTAGTAACACTGATTGCGTAACAAGTTCAAAAGTCAATGTGGCAAAAGGGGTGGGCCAGGGTCGCAATTCAAGATCCGCAGATGGTGGGTTTCGGGTCGTGACAACTTGGTATTAGAGCAACTTAGGTTGATAAGTGGTTCATGGGAGATAAGACTAATGTACTAGTATTACCAATGTCCAAAAAGAGTCAGTCACTTTAGAGACTTGAAAAAAAAAAAAAAAACAAATAGTTAAACCGGTTTACCGAGTGCAAGAATAAATCCATGGGATTGAGACGAATCATTAATTATAAGAATATAATATGGGACCCGAATGAGAACCAATATTGGTAAATAAAAAAGTAAAATTGAGCCTCGACTTTATAGCAAATTTACTGACATTTTATCATATTTTGTGGAATAATAGATTTATAAAATATTTAATATGGTAGGATAGAAAAAAAAAAAAAATATATATATATATATATATAGAAAAGAGATATTAGGTGGGTGTCGGCAGCCTTGGGATATGTAGTGTTTAGTGTGTGGTGTGTGTTAAACGTGGTTGTCTCTAGGTCGGTGGAGAAGGAAAAACATAAAGGAGTGGTTATACAGAGAGAAAGAGAAAAGAAGAAACCGAGAGATAGAGAAATAGGATACAGGGGCAGTGCAGGTCGCGTGAAAACAGGGGAAGAAAAGAAAAAGAGAGAAAGAAGAAAGAGAGAAAGGGGAAAAGGGGGAAAGAGAAACAGATTGGGCGATTGCCAAGAGCAGGGGCCAACGTTCGGTGAATCAGGGGCCATGGGTTTTAGATTTCTTGCAACTGTTGGCTATTATGAAGTACTGCGATGAAGCGGATTTAGAGTAGATGGGTTTTGGCGATGGGTGAATCTCGCTGTCTTGCTGTTGGATGAGGTTGTGGCGTGTTGGTTTGGGGGTTTCATCACTGGAGTTGTGATAGGGGTGCGATGATGGTGCTGCCGCAAACGGTGTAGGGGATTTTGTTGGTTCGGTTGATTCACGAAACAAGGACGCCACTGATTGAATCGTGGCAAGCGGAACTGCGGCAGTGTGTGGGTGTTAAAAGAATCAGGAAAGAGGAGAGATTGGAAGAGAAAGAGTGCAGAAATGGGTGAATCGTATCTGGAATGTGCCGACGAGTGTACGAGATACGTGGTGACTAATTCCTATTTGAATTTTCGTCGATGGAAGAAGCCAGGAATGAGCTGTTGGATCAGGACAACAGTGTGAATCAATCGTTCAAGGAATGGTCGACGCACCAATCCCTTTTCTTCTACGATGAGAGAGATCTCTGCCAGAGCATTGCTCACTTGTTGCCGTTTTGAATTTGGCAATTGTTCCTCTGTTGGAATGTGTTGCAGGAATTTATATGTATATATATATATATATATTTATATTGTGTGGATGTTACGGATTTGTGACTCGAAGTTGTGCGTGGTTGTTATGGTTGTGTGACTCGAGATTGTGCGTGTGGAGGTTGCAGTTTTTATGGCTCGGGATTGTGTGTAATGTTACGATTTTGTGGGGGTTTCCCTGTTTTCGCTATTTCCAGTTGAGAACAGAGGTGGATTAGGGGCTGGTTTGTGCAGCGGTATTGATCACCATTTTGCCCCAGTTACATCTCGAGATCTTTGAGTGGGAATTAGGAAGTTCAGCCGGGATAAATTATATGTTGCTCTGATGATACGAAGTTGGAATCCTACGCATTGTGTTGGGTCAGGAGGTGGTGTTTTTGTATAGCTTGTTGGGTTGTGAGTGCGATGTATTGCTTGGTGTTGGATGGCTCTTAAATTCATTCTTTAACTGGTTATAGCTTCTCGGTGAGCACATGGAGTGTTGAATACAGCCACCGGCAAAGCTCCTTGGAGCCAACAATACCAAGAGGTTGCTGCTACGGGAATTATGATAAGAAGTGAAGCACGTTGGTTGCTTCAATCAGTTTGGGTATTAAGTCTCTTGTTCGGGTGGAGATGGCTCACTCAATTTCAAGCAGAGAAGTTATTGTCCGTTCATCTAGAAGGTTGATTGAGCCTGTAACTTTAGTCAAAAGCTTAATAGCTATCCATCAGTTGATTAGACGACGTAGTGGACACGACTTCTTAGGGTTGAGATAACCCGATCAGGTATGGTACTTTGCTAAGTAAGGAATAGGATTAAATTAGGATTGATGTGCATATTGCTTGAATGATTTTTATGCTTATCTGATGATAGAAGATCACGTAGGAGTTCTTGCTTTGTGATACTTTGAGTTGAGTGGCTATGTGCTTTTGTGTTCTTTATGATTATTTAGGAGTTATGATTTACTTCTTGAGTTGTCATCATATGTGATTTATGTTTTAGAAGGATTGTTGATATTGTGACATGTGGATTTGCGTAAGCGTTGAGATTGATCAAAAATGACACGTAGATTTGAAACCTTGTGATTTAAATGCTATTTGTTGATCTTAATTGTGATGCATTATTTAAAAGCATGTTACATATGCTTATGAAAGTGATGTTTCATTTGAACTGTACTATTGCATGATGGAATCATGGCATATTGGCATAGTGTGATTCCTTGAAAGCATAGTGTGGGTCAGCACGAGGTACTGTGCATTATGAGGGCGTAGGTCCTGTGGTGAAAACCCAAATTCTGGCCAACATCAGTACCCACGGCCTGACGGGGGCGGACCGTGAAGTGGGACATGGGTGACATAGAGTTGCATGTGTGCGTCACGCATATTGACATCGCATTGCAGAAATTCATGAATGTGAGATTGATTTTGTATGGATGCATTATATAAATTGCCATCACATCATATGAATGATTAGGGAGGCATATAGATATACCTGTACACTTGCACATGCCACGTCTTAATTTTGTTCCTTGCATTAGTATTGTACCATACCAGCATGTTGGCGCTGACCCATTCGTGGGCACAAGTTTCAGATAAAGCTCCTGGTACGCGGGACTTGATGAAGTCTTGGAGAAAGGAGAGGAAATAAATTTGGAAGAATATTTGGCCCTTGGGGCGTATTTTGATATTATAAAAGATTGGTGTGTTTCTGAAAATAATGGAAATGGCATTGTATATTGTAATAAATATGGAATTTGTGATCTTTTAGTTTAAGTGTAGGAGTAGACGTGATGGATTGTATAATTAGGCGATGTATATTTAACTTTGATAAGATTGTGGCCATTGAGTGAGGATGGATTGTGATGTGTTTGTATATATATGATGTATTGTGATTATAAGGGGGAAAAGGGCTCGAAAAACAAAGGAGGTTCTGCCGAAATTTTTTTAAAACAGGAATGTATGTAGGCTTGTATCTAAATTAGTTAAATTGCTATTTATTTATTTATTCGTCTATTTCATTTCGTCTTTTATTTCGTTCAGTCGCATCCCCGGGTTCGGTCGGGAATTCGGGGCATGACAGTCAGTAGATAAAATCTGGCATGATATGTAGATTCTTAAGTATATGAATCTGATTATTTGCCCTTTTGCAGTGAATGGTTAACACGCATAGTACACCTCTACGAAATCTTTCAATTCCTATGGATTATGTGGAGCGATTAGAACGTTTAGTAGAGAGGCTTATACAGAATATGCCTCGGAATCAGGCTAGTACCAGTGCACCAACTCGGCAAGAGCCACCTGTGGTTTAGCTAATCCGACAAGGGAACGAGAGAGATCAGACGTATCTCTACAAGTAGTTCCAGGCAGTGAAGCCATCTAGTCTTGATGACACTAGAGGCCCCACTATGGCTGAGGAATGGTGGTTAGAAATGGAGAGGATCTTCGAGGTTATGACTTGTGCAGAGGTACAGAAGGTGGCCTT
The DNA here is from genome assembly GCA_008638375.1 of Nyssa sinensis. Taxonomy (NCBI): domain Eukaryota; kingdom Viridiplantae; phylum Streptophyta; class Magnoliopsida; order Cornales; family Nyssaceae; genus Nyssa; species Nyssa sinensis. The sequence continues at coordinate 5,079,976 of CM018050.1, forward strand.
CGCCACATTTTCTTTCAAATGAACAACCCACAAGTGGTGGTTAGTAGAGAAAGCTAGGGAGCCCCAGATGAAATGGCAGTGATTTACATGGATCTTTAACGAGAAGTACTTCTCTCAAGAAGTCAGGCATCAGAAGATCGCCGAGTTTCTTATTCTTCAACAAGGAAACTTGACGGTTGAGGAGTATGAGACCAGGTTCATAGAATTGGCCAGATTTTCTCCTATTATCTTTGGTTATGAGCATATGAGAGCCCGTAAGTTTGAGGGAGGGTTACGATAGAATGTCAGGGATCGTGTTAAACCCCTACAATTGACCACTTATAACAAAGTGGTGAGCACCGCTAAGATTATCGAGCAGAGTGGTGAAGAGTTCGCCAGAAGGAGGGTGACCAAATCCTGAGGCCAAGAGAAAGCCAGAATAGAAGGCCAGAACCTTTATTTGCTAGGCCAAGGGCAGGATTGAGGAATACAGGACCCAAACTGACAAGGGTCAATTCCACAGATAGGAGCACAGCCAAATGCCCCACCTGCCATAGGTATCATAAAGGGCTATGTCAGATGAATTCCAATGCCTGTTACTTTTGCGACCAAGTTGGGCATTTGAAGGCAAATTGCCCTCAGGTGAGCCAATCTAATGGGAGTACGACAGCTACCCTAGTGACTACACCACCAAATCGAGTACAAACTCGTAGTAGTAGATAGAAGACTGAATAGCAATGCTCAGGATGGGTTTTCTCGCTAACGCGAAGAGATACACAGGCTAGAACTTCTATAGTCGCAGGTACTCTTCAGATCTATTCATAGTATGCTTGAGTATTATTTGACACCGGTTCTACATATTCCTTTATATCACCTGTATTGGCGGCTAAGCTGAATATAGAGACAGAACCCTTAGGTTATATGTTAACTGTTTCTATGCCATTAGGAGAGTCTTTATGTAGGAATACTATATATAGAGCATGTAAGGTATAGATTGAAGGCTCACAGTTATTAGCTAATCTGATACCGTTAGATATATGTAGTTTTGATGTTATACTCGGCATGGACTGGTTGGTTATGAATCATGCTTCTATAAATTGCAAAGCCAAGACAGTCAGTATACAGACCCTAGGATGTCCGAGCATCTAGTTTGAGGGAACAGGAGTAGTTGCCCTACCCTATTTTGTTTCTTCTATTCAGACTAGGCATCTGCTACGTAAAGGATGTCATAGGTTCTTGTATAGTATTATGGACACTCGCTTACAACAGCTACCCTTAAACCAAATCCCCATTGTTAGGGAGTCTCCCGAGGTTTTTCTAAATGATTTGCCAGAGATGCATGTAGATAAAGAGATAGATTTTATCATTGATATACAACCAAGTACTTCACCCATATTCAAGAATCCATACCAAATGGCACCAACAGAGCTGAAGATGCAACTACAAGAGCTATTAGACAAAGGTTTCATTAGACCCAGTACTTCACCATGGGGCGCCCCAGTATTATTTGTGAAGAAGAAGGATGGGACTATGCGGCTATGTGTTGACTACCACAAGCTGAATAAGGTCACCATAAAGAACAGATACCCTCTGCCAAGGGTTGATGATCTATTTGACCAGCTGAAGGGAGCGCAGGTTTTCTCTAAGATTGACTTGAGGTCTAGGTACCATCAGTTGAAAGTGAGACTTGCAGATGTTGAGAAGACGACTTTGAGAACCCGATATGGGCATTATGAGTTCCTTGTGATGCCATTTGGGGTCACTAATGCCCCTACTGCATTCATAAACTTAATGAATCGGGTTTTCAAGCCACACCTAGATGACTTCATTGTTGTGTTCATATATGATATCTTGGTTTACTCTAAAAACCAGGAGGAATAGAAGTGCATCTGAGGAAGGTTCTACAGAAGATGGGGAGTAGATACTATATGCCAAGCTAAAGAAGTGTGAGTTCTGGCTCCCTAGCATTGCATTTCTAGGACACCTGATTAGCAAGGATAAGATTCCCAAAAGATCGAGGCTATGGCTGATTGGCCTCAACCAATTAGTGTCATAGAGGTATGGAGTTTCATGGGTTTGGCTGGTTATTATAGAAGGATTGTCAAAGACTTTTCAAGAATAGCTACGCTAATTACCCAATTGACTAGGAAGGATGTTCCATTCATTTGGACCGAGGAGCGAGAGAAGAGTTTCCAAGAGCTGAAAGACTGGCTGGTTACAGCTCCGATCTTGACAGTGCCAAACAAGATAGGGGGATTTGTGATATATAGTGATGTTTCACATAAGGGCTTGCGGTGCGTACTAATGCAGAATGGAAAGGTAGTAGCTTATGTTTCACGACAGTTGAGACCACATGAGAAAAATTCCCGACATATGACCTCAAGTTAGCAGCCATTGTCTTTGCATTGAAGATATGAAGGCATTACTTATACGGAACGATGTGTAAGATTTTTATTGATCATAAAAGCCTCAAGTATCTGTTTACATAGAAAGAGCTCAACATAAGGCAGCGTTGTTGGTTAGAGCTGATCAAGGACTATGAGCGCAACATACAGTACCACCTAGGGAAGGCGAATGTCGTAGTTGACGCTCTTAGTAGGAAGTTATCAGGAAGCTTAGCTTTCCTGTTGACAACACAGGTAGAGATATTGAAGGACTTGGAAAGTATGGAAATAGAGGTGGTCCTACCAAGCTCTGAGGCAATATGTGCCAATGTCATAGTCAGTCTATCGATTGTGGACAAGATCAGAGAGCAGCAGACCCAGGATGAGAAGCTAGCCAAGCTTTGTTTGGAGGTTGAGTCAGAAGAAGACTCTAAGTTTATAGTACGAGAAGGGATGTTATACTATCAGGACAGAATCTATATATCAAATGTGCCAGAGCTCAGAAGGGAAATCCTTGATGAGGCATACAGTTCGAGATTTGCCTTACATCTAAGGAACTCAAAAACACTTATTGGTGGTCTAGGATAAAGCGAGACATAGTTGAGTACATTGCACATTATGCCAAGTGCTAGCAAATTAAGGTCGAGCATCAAAAGCCCGAAGGACTTCTGCAGTCACTTCCAATGCCAGAGTGAAAGTGGGAGCATATTACTATGGACATCGTGTCAGGGTTTCCAAGGACATTTAGGGGGAGTGATTCTATCTAGGTTATTATGGACAAACTAACCAAGACAGCTCACTTCCTTGCGACCAAGACGACATAGACATTGGAGCGATTAGCCGAGCTTTATATCAGAGAGATAGTTAGACTTCATGGCATCCCGGTATCAAGCATATCTTATTGGGACCCACGATTTGTGTCTCAATTTTGGAGGAGTTTACAACGAGCTATGGGCACAAAGATGAGCCTTAGTACTAGTTATCATCTAGAAACTAACGGATAGTCTGAGACGACGATACAGACTCTAGAGGACCTGTTATGGTTCTGTGTCATAGACTTCAAAGGAAGCTGGGAGGATCAGTTTCCTCTGGTGGAGTTCACGTACAATAACAACTATCAGTCTAGCATTTGTATAGCGCCATATGAAGCATTATGCAGCACGAAGTGCCAATCACCCCTGTGCTAGACAAAGGTAGGTGAGAGGAAGCTTTATGGGCTAGAGATAGTAGAGTAGACCATTGGGAAGATACAGCTGATCAGGTAACATTTATTAGTAACTGAGAGCAAACAGAAGAGCTATGCTAATACTCGTAGACGAGAGTTGGAGTTTGTTGTAGGCGATTATGTATTTTTGAAGGTGACACGAATAAAGAGTGTAGTGAGGTTTGGCAAGAGAAGAAATCTAGGGCCAAGATACATTGGACCTTTCAGGATCATGAGGAGAGTTGGGCCAGTAGCCAACCAGCTTGCCTTGCCTTCAGAGTTGGCACATGTACACGATGTATTTGATGTTTTGATGTTGAGGAAATGTGTACATAGTGCAGATCAAGTGATTGAGCACGAGCCTTTAAACGTCTAACAGAACTTGAGTTACATAGAGCAGCCAATACAAATCTTGGATCGTCGAGAGCAGATTCTACGGAGTAAGACTATCCCTTTAGTCAAGGTTTTGTGGAGGAACCATCAGATTGAGGAAGCCACTTGGGAACGAGAAGATGACATGCGTGCCAAGTATCCTCAATTATTCTTACCTTAGGATGTACTAATTTTAGGGACGAACTTATTTTAAGGAAGGGAGAATGTAACACCCTGACCCAGAATATAGCACATAACCCGAGGTAGGCCAGGTCAAATAATGTAATACCGACTCGTAACCCAGATATGTATTGTAATGAATGATGTATAATTTTGGAAACATACGATGATGTTGATCACACATGTGAAGTTATAACCGATTTCGAGTATCCCGGGATTACCCGTAAAAGGGACCCGACAGTACGGAGAATTGTGTACGCAAACTCGTGCATGCACAAATGTACGTGCGTAGTGTATTGTGTATACACATATGAATATATATATATATATACATACGATAATTTAATATATATATATAAGTATATATATACATATATAACATATATATAAGTACATATATACGTATAAAGTATGTATATATATGTGTAGTATATAAGTAATACATATCTATTATTATAGTATGTATATATGTATAATATATTGAATTATATATATATATACGTGCAAATGCAAGCAATGAAAGGGGAAAAGGATACACAACACACTGTCGATAGTGTGTGTGTGTGTATCCAGTTTGTGTAGTATGTGTATATATGTATATTATATTTATATATATATATATATATATTGTAAAATATCTTAGACATTAAATGTTTAGAAAACGAAAGAAAGAAAATGAGGTAGAATTCAGAAGAAAATTCAAGAAAAATGGCTAGGAAATGAGGAGGAAAGAGGGGCCGTGGTAGTGAAAATTGCCTATAAATAGAAGTTGGAGCAGTAGAGAAAAATCAGAAAGAAAACAAAGAAAATTGAGAGAAGGATTGAAGTTCTGAGATTCAGAGAAGGAACAAGGAAGAAAAGTAAAGAAAATGAGGGGGAAACTACGAGCGAAAAGCTCAGTAAGGTAAGTGAAATTTGTTTCTATTTTTTTAGAATTTCAAACATATTGTTTAAATCTAGATAGAGGGACTTAAAGAGCATGAGAACTAGTTTTTTTTTTTTTTGCAATAAGAATCAATTAAAACGGTTCAGAGATGAGTAAGAAAACCCAATTTGCAGGTAGGGTGACAATCAAATGGGTGAGGAGATTTTTGGAGATTCGTGGATTAGAGCAATGTAGAACTAATTCACATGGTCCTAAAAGCATGAAGGTGAAAATTCGGGGCCCAAACAGTGGCTGAAAAGCCATGAAATTGGAAAAATTCAATTGGCCAGAGAAACGGGTTCTCGTTGGAGACCCATTCTTTTCTTTTATTCGTGAAGATTAGATGGTTAATTTGTAAAACTAAGTTTAGGGTTACAATCCTCATCAAAAAAGGAAGAAAAGCACATTGAGTTTGAGTTGAAAGGTGACTAAAAATTTTCACCAATGCTAGAGAAGACGCTAGAGACCCACCGGAGAAGAAGAATAGTGAACCGGTTTTGGCTCAGGGTCAGTTCGGGTTTGGGTCAGACCCAACCCACCCTCACATATGAGATGTTGAAACTATGTCATTTTGTGTTATGTTTTAAATTGGAATTGGTAGTGTTTGGATGCAGGATTAGTAAATTGAATTTGGCCTTAATTGGGAATAGGGATAACTTATTCAGGTTTAGTGGTTATCCATTGTTTGGCTATTCCAATTTGGAAAAACAAATTCTGAAATTCTGATATTAACCCAAATGTTTTAAAAATTGCAAATTGACCCTAAAATTAGGGTTAATTATGAAAGGACCCAAGGATAATTAAATAATATTTATTTAATTAAATTAATTGAGAGAAATTACTAAGATGCCTTTAAGTCAAATGTAAGTCCAACGACACGAATTAAAGTAAATGAATAGTGAATTTTTATTATTTTCGGCAAATTCAATGGTAAAGTCTAATTTGTAAAAATAGGTCCCAAAAAATAAAGAAATGTAAAAGTGCAAAATGACCATTTTGCCCCTTTTAGTACAAATGTCCGAATTGAAATCCGTGAAAGCCTAAACCGAATTTCTTTGATATTTCGGACTCAATAATAGAGTTTATTTTAGCAAGTAAGATACTTATAGTAAAGAGACATAAAATTTGATGAATAGCATAATTATGTAGAGATAGACTCAGATGTGTTTCCTGAATCATAGGAGCATCGAAAGGGAAAGGGAAAGCGGTCTGACTTTCTAGAGGAATATAGTAAGAGATAAGTAATATCTGATTTTTGCATGTGATATTTCTAGCCATGTCATCACTTTTTCATACACTACCTATTGTACTCCATATATGCCAGAATGTTTATTGAATCCACATTTACGATATTGTTCTATCTTGTGGACTACGTTGATTACCATATATCTTGATCATGATTTTTGTACAATTGTGCAAAAACTTTTTGTACACTTGTACCCAGGGCTAAAAGGGACCAACCAGTTATGTTCGCGGCAACCCCGTAACCATAGCCCTAAAAAGCTATAGTTATATTATGTTGCCAAGAACCGGTTATGATTCTACTATACTCTTCATGGAAAGTAGCATGATTCTGATATATTATTAGTGTTAGATTTGTGCTCAGTCACAAACTCTATCTAATACTTACTATGACCTACGGGCCAAGCTTTTAGGAGAAATGTTAGCGACCGTGGCTATGCGAGACATAGTGCACTATTTTTTCTTGGAGGACACGGATTATATATACATTACAGAGCTCTTAGCACTATTCAGAGCCTCTAGTTTGGGCCTAAATGAGTATTCTATGGGGTTTGTCGGGCCCCAAGTTAAAGTGCATCCACTTTTGTTGATATCACTCTCATTTATTGATTTCATAGATGATCATGAGATTCATAGCTTTTTATTGAGTAAATACGATTATGCTTGAGACAGCTCGTGACTGTAGTAATATGATTATTGTTATTAGATCAGATTTCCATTGACTATCATTTGTGTTTCTTACCATTTGATATTCATTAATGAGTTCTATATTTCTTTACTGGCTATCATATTTACATTATCCTCGTCTTTCTTGGATTATGCCTTTTTATATTTACCTGTACACATGGCAGAGCAAAGGGAATTACTTACTAGGCTAGTTAGCTCATTTCGATTTATTTTAAAATATTTCAGGAATAGATGTTGACAGTAGAATATAAAGCCTGCTAGCTAGACAAGGACATTTTTGGAAGTTGTATGTGTAATACGTAGTACGGTCTTGTAGCCTTCCATGTCATCCACATCCTGGGATGTACTGTAGTTAAAGAAATTTTATAGTCTGTTTTTTGATAACTAGATATATATTACATGCAACTTTCATTTTAAGTCTTCCGCTATTTATGTTTATGTTATGATAGTTGTTGCATGTTAGTAGCATTGATTGCGTAACAAGTTCAGAAGCCGGTCCTGCAAAAGAGGCGAGCTGGGGTCGCGATTCGAGATCCGCACAGGGTGGATTCCAGGTCATGACATCTCTCATATTCTTTCTTATGTAAATATATATATATATATATATATAATTAACTAACATGAAAAATATAATAATGCAACATGATACACACAAATTTTAACATATTTCAGAACATCAATCAAACTGAAACTTACTGTAATTTATTTTCCACCAACCCACCTAGTCTTAAGATTCTCAAAAACATAATCAATAAATCCAAAAATTTCTAGCCTTAGAATTCAAAATTCTTTATTTCAAAATGAAACATATGTATGTAAATATGTGTGTGTGTATCTATTTATGTATATATATATATGTGTGTGTGTGTGTGTGTGTATGTATATAATTGAGAATAAGGCTTACGGAGAGAGAGAGAGAGAGAGAGAGAGAGAAGAGTTACCGTGGTAGCCAGAAGCGTGGTCGTCGTTGGATGGGCCATTTGCATCGTCAAAACCGTGGTCGCGATTGGGGAGTGAGAGTGACAGAGAGTGAGAAAAATTAGGGAAATAAAGAAAGAAGAAATTGGGTCACGGCTGGGGAAGAAAAATAGAGGACTTTTTAGCGACGCACATCGAACGTCGCTAATAGATCCTTGGGCGTCGCCAAAAATACCATAAAACGACATCATTCTACTAATCAGACTATTGGTGACACCCATACGTGTGTTGCTAATAATCCCTTTTCGGTCGCTAAAAGATGCACGCCCATTTTTTCGTGTGGGAAACTTGTTTTTTACTTCCTTTTAGCTACGCTTTACTGGGTGTTGCTAATAATGTGTCGCTAAAAATGTAATTTTTTGTAGTGGTTTTAAAGTAATGCCCACTTTAATATATTCAATCTTGTTAAAAGTATTAATCGAATGATCATTGCATTCAAAAACTCATTCCTTGTCACTAAACGAGGCCTAAAAATCTATTTGGAAGATGACCATTCTGATATAGTGGCTAAAAAAGCAATTGAATTACGTTGTCAATGATTTGATATATCATCTGCATAGCATCATTGAGGCTTGTTGAGCTTTTCTCTGTTGGAATCCGTTTTGGATTTTCATTGAAGGGGTATTGACTGTAGTGGCTTTTTCTCTTTACTACATCTATTAGTTAGTGAATTGGTGATTTCTGAACAGATTTTGTGGTTCAAGTGCAGAAGTGGTTTCAGGTTGGTTGTTAAATGTTGAAGTTGTTTTGGTTGATTGATCTACTGTTTTAAGTTTGAATTGTAGTCCGGATGTTTTTATGTGACGCCTGAGTCAGTGGGGCTATAATTTTCTTTGACGCATTCTAGTGGGGTTAATGGTCCGGGATTAAGTGGAGTGTTTGGGTGATCCTTATATTGCTTTGTTGTTTGGGTGCTCTTTATATTCGAGCTCTTTGATTTCTAGTTGTGGAATTTTCCAGTGGTTTTTCTAGGTTAGGTGTGGTGCTGCAGATGATTTTACCAACGGCAATGTGCCAACTTAGTTGGAATATTGTTCTACTTGCTTTGATACTTATAGCACTCCTTCTTTTGTCCCTTTTATTGATATGTCTCGTGTACTTCTGATGCTCAATTTTCATCAATAAGTTTTCTCTTCTTTGTTGATTAAAAAAAAGCAATTTAATTTTTTTTTCAAAAGATTGTGCAACACATTTTACAAACGTAGCCTAATAGAAGAAGTGTAGTTACCAAAATAATTTGACTCTTTCTTTTAAAGAAAGGCTGTTGTATTAGTAATATAAAGAAATGTAGAAAGAAGGGCATCTACTGAGGGCCATCAGCTTACAAAACAACACGTAATGATCCCACAAAACAAAATAGAACTCCACCCTAAGAGAACAGAGTTTGCATTTAGTCAAGAATATCATCATCCATTCCAAGTACTGAATAGCCAAGTGATTTGCCAACTTGTCTTTCTTGTTTAATTCCAATGGAAAAACCAACTGGAATGACCCCAAATAAAGACATTCCTATTGCTGCCAAACATGCAGCAATCAGTGAGGTAGTCAGCTTATCCTTTCGACTCAGCTTGATGCATGCATGAATCATACGAACCCAACGAGCAGCTCCCATTTTGTGCGGGCCGGGAACAAACACTAATCTCGAAATGATGAGAGCGATTCTCAGCCGTCGGTTGACCATCGTAGGCTGTCTTCTCATGCAGTTCGTTGGTTCGATTGGTTTCATTTGGTTGGTTGGCCAACACGTGAATGACAGACAAGTAGACAAAAGTCGTACAATATATGTTCCATGCATGAGCTTTTCCTATTTACAATATTAATTGCTTGCAAATTGTTATCTTCTATAAATAGAAACTGCCCCGTGAACTTCATGTCCCTATCTTACGTAGCAACATACTGTGGTTCCATTCCCCAGTTGTCATTGATTTAGAGGTTGCTTGGCGGTACGCGAATTTACTTCTTTAATTTAATTAAAGACACACCACAGTGGCCAACATGAAATGATGATCCCATAAATTCACTCATTGAATGATACTTATTTGGATTTAGTCAGTATAAGATAATATGATACTCGAAAAATTTAAAATTCAGTGGATTATCTAATACAGAAAAGTTGGCATGCAGGCACTGGAGGATCCAGAAATACCACTTAGAAAAAGGAAAGCAGAATTTGAAGATGATTCCAATTAAACTAGAAAAAAAGTATTGAGGGGCCAGCTCTCAATTTTTGAAAACAATTCATATAAATAATGTGTAAAAAATAAAAATTTGGAAGGGCCTTATCCCATCCTTAGGTCCTCACTGCATGCAGTCAAAAATTGAAAACCCTACTAAGTGAGATGGCAAAAATATTTCTATGGTTCTCAATAAAAGTAGGCGTAAGTGTTAATCATGTCATTTTGATCTGTGCTTATATAATCCTTATTAATTATTTTTCTTCTCTACTATTTTCGTAGTTAAATTTGAGTGTTTTATCATACTTAAACCCATTAATATGAAAATTCCAAATTAATTTGTTAAGTATAAAAGCATAATCCTAGCAGCTTAGATAGGTGGTTATAGTATCTGTTGAGCCAAGCTCTTATGTCTATAGTGTTGAATATTGGGTCAAGTTGGACCCAAACTTATAGCCATTGGGGCATCCACAAAGTTTGAATGAGAGTTGTGATAAAATTAAAACTCTTATCATTATCTGGTTGGTTTTGAATTGAACCAACGCAGCTATTTATTCTGCGTCTTAGTTGCAGGATAAGTGTGGAAAAAGATTTTGGTTATCGTGAAACTCTTTTGGCTCCCAAGTTCTCTCTGAGATTCTTCTGATGCTACCATCTACGCCTCTGGACTTGGATTGTGGAAAGGCGTAGGAAACTCGTATTGTAGCCATTCTATTGATGAAAGAGTTTCATCCATGGAGATCCAGTACTGGTCATAACACAAGCAAATATCTTTCGCTTCCATGAACCCGATTATAAGAGATAACTGGGTTTACACCCAATTTTTTATAAATCTTTCCATCATTGGTATCAGAGCCATATTTTATTTGTGTTTGCTAATTTGATGATATTATGCATGAATATATTATTACTATTATTTAGATCATACATAACTTGTATCAAAAGGTTTACCCACTTGACTGTTATTTGAATGATAATTATTTGAATACATTTTGAACAATCCGCCACGGTGGATATGTTCTTAATATCCCCAAAAGGTAGTCCTTAAAATTTAATGACGATCCACCGTTGATTCAGTGAGAGATCGGAGTTTAAAGTTCTGATTTTTCAAGAAAACACAATTTTAATATGAATTTTTGGGTTTTAATAAATTGTTATTTGAACACCTTTTGAGCGATCCACCACGTTGGATATATTATTAATATCCCCAAAAGGCAGTCCTTAAAATTTCATGATGATCCACCGTTGGATCAGTGAGAAATCTGAGTTTAAAGTTCTAATTTTTCAAAAAAACAGAACTTTAATATGAATTTTTGAATTTTAATAGACTATTATTTGAATGGTAATTATTTAAATATCTTTTGAATGATCCATCATGGTGGATACGTTCTTAATATCCCCAAAAGGTAGTCCTTAAAATTTCATGACGATCCACCGTTGGATCAATGAGAGATCTGAATTTAAAGTTCTGATTTTTCAAGAAAACACAAGTTTAATATGAATTTTTGGGTTTTAATACGATCTATAAAACCTTGATTATTATGCATGAAATTTATATCGAATTTTTCCTTGTCGCGAGAGCTTTCCAACGATATATGGAACATAATTTTTTCTCAAAAAATGAATGAGATATAAGATCCCAAAATTTGACAGCAAGTCAAAACCAAACCTTATTTTTAGAAAAGATGAATTGCATAGGAATGAAACCCTCACTCTCGGCGGGACATGTGGGAACGCGTGCATCATCTTTTGGGGCCTATTTTTTTGACACCTCCAGAGAGTGGGCCTCACTCACTGAATTTGTAACCCCGTGATATTTTTTTTATAATTTTGTCGCTTCTGAAAATTAGTTTAAATTAATTTTTATTACAAAAAAGTGTCAAAAATCTATTTAAATGCTTTTTTAAAAACTTCAGAAAGCTATATTTGAGATTAAAATCACAATAAATATTTAGTATACTGTTGGGGGTCAAAATTATTTTTTGGTATTTTTTTTTTTTTTTTACCTATTTTTGATATTTTTGGGGCTTTAAAAAATTAGTTTTTTTATCCTAAAAATTGGTTAAAAATTTCAGAAAATTTATTTTAAATGTGAAAAATTCTTGGAAAGGCTCTGAGAATTAGGAACAATTGTATTATGTGTGGATCATATTTTTAGGGTCATGTGTGGATCATTTATGAATTAATTATCATATGGATAATTATTTATTGCATCATTATTGTATAATATTGATTCTCATTAATTGTGAGACCCAAATACCCACTCCCATTGTGGTGAGGTGTGGTAAAGTCATCCAACGAAGCTCATTATATTGTTATGTATGTTGTGTTTAGATGTACTTAATAAAATTGATATTCTAGTACACGTGTTGTGTGATGTTTGAAATTTACAAGGATAATTTCGAGATATATGAATTTTTGGTGTGGCAGCCCCATTTATTTAATTGTTACTAGTAGATTGATGTAGTAGGTTGATTCAAGCTATGTAATCTTTTTTTTTTTTTTTGGGAAATGATGTATTAATTTTTTGGAAGCTTTGTAAGGGGATGTGTTTTTGTAGCAGACTCATATATCCAGAAATTATCCTTGGCATGTTGTACTAGAATGCCAATTAGACTCAATTGGAGTCCATTTTATATTGGCAATTATTATTATTGTGTGGATAAATTAAATTAGTTTTAATTCAAATTTATTTTGCTCGAAATCAGCTAAAAATATACTTCTATTTTACATAAATGAGAGATGATTATGAACCTAGCAAAATTTTCCAATCTCATAGTGTAAATATAGAATAATATTTTTAAATGGGTTTTTGGTAGCAAAATAATAAACTATAAAAATGTATGCTAAATGTCACCTTGCGCAAATTGAATGTATATGGCCTCCAAGAATGTAATAGCTGACCTCACAAAGGGTGAAAAGCTTGATGGTACCAATTAGGACATATGGCATAGAAAAATTCAATACCTACTAAATGAACAAGAGGCTCTAGAGACCTTGACTAATAGCATGACCCCACCTGAGGAGGGCAATAGTGCCCAACACCGTCGGAACATGGAAGTCTACCAGGACTGGATAATGAAATATCGATGCACGCGCTTTACTATGTTAAACAGTATGCATAATGATCTTATTGGAGAGTTTGAAAGTTCCCCCACAACCCATGATATGTGGAATAGGCTGAAAATTTCTTTTGGAGGGACTACTGCCACAAGGCTATGTGCCTTGACCCTCAAATTTGAGGGATACAAGATGGATTCCAAGCATACTATGGTTAAACACTTAAGGGTGATGTTAACTATGATCCGTGATCTTAAGGTTGTTGGAAATGATCTTACTGATGAGTAGCAGATCCTAGCAGTTATTCACTCTTTGCTAGAAACATGGAACCAAATGAAGCAAATTCTGAGCCATAATGAGAATATCAAAAATTTTGTTGATATTTCTCATCATTTGGAGTTAGAGGCGGTGCGCCAAGAGGTGAATCGTTCTACTGTCCTTGTCGCCCAAGGTGGCCATGATAAGGCCCGTGGGCCTAATCAAAGGAGACGAGGAGGTAAGAAGAAGCAAGGCGGAGCAAATAACTTGGCTCCAAAGGCAGGCAGAGTAGCCAAGCGCCAAAGATGCAAGCATGGCGGCAAGATAAACTTAGCCAAAGTGAAGTGCTATAATTGTCAAAAGCTGGGACACTTTGCTCGTGATTGCACTGAGCCAAAAAAGGTATCCACTAACTAATACTCTTCTCTTTCACTTGTTTGTTCACATGTATTAGTTGCTTATTTATCTCCTTTATGGATATTAGATACAAGAGCAACCAAACATGTCGCACGGGAAAGAGTAGGTTTTGTGGAATACCATCGGATACCAGTAAGTAGCCAAAGCATTTTTATGGGAAACAGTGCAAGTGCAGAAGTTCTTGGAGTTGGTGCTTATCAGCTTAGATTGCGCTCAGGGCGTACACTGATTCTTTATGATGTGCTTTATGCACCTAGTGTCCAATTTAATCTAGTTTCTGTTTCAGCACTCGTTGAACTTGGTTTTTCTTTCAGTATTGATGGTAGACAATTGGTTATGTTTTTGGATGGTGATAATTTTGGACACGATTTTCTTTCAAATAATCTTTTTCAATTGGATGTATTAGATTATAATTATTCATCTGAATGTTTGGCATATGATGATTATAGAGATGATTCTGTTAAATGGTATGCTAGACTTAGCCATATTGGACAAGAAAAGATGGCTAGATTGGCTAGAGAAGGCCTATTAGGGTCTCTCGCTAAAGTAAGCCTACCTACATGTGAATCTTGTTTGGCTGGAAAGAGCTGCCGTCAGCCATTTAGAAAGACTACTAGGGCTACTCATCCTATAAAATTAGATCATTCAAACATTTGCGGACCAATGAATGTGAAGGCATGCAATGTCGTCTCTTATTTCCTTACTTTTATAGATGACTTCACGCGATATGGTTATATTTATTTGATTTCTCACTGATATAAAACATTGGATTACTTCAAACGCTTTCTAGCTAAGGTTGAGAATCAAATCGAGTAGAGACTTAAGGTCTTTCGCATTGACCATGGACGCGAGTATCTATCAGATCAATTCAAGAAAAAATGTGAGGAAAAAGGGATACACAGGTAATTGACGATTTTTGGAATGCTGCAACAAAGTGGTGTTGTTGAGCAACGAAATTGTACATTATTAGACATGGTTAGATCAATGATGGCGCAAGCTAACCTCCCGATCAGCTTCTAGGGGGATGCTTTATTGACTGCTGCCTACATTCTTAATCGTATGCCTTCCAAATCAGTTTCGAAAACCCCTTATGAGCTTTGGCATGGGCGGAAGCCAGATTTAGGGCATTTACGACCATACGGGTCAGTAGGTTATGTTCATAACTCTTCTCATCGGTATGGGAAGTTGGGCCCGAGAGCTAACAAGAATATTTTTGTTCATTACTCTGAAAGCTCAAAAGGCTATGCGATGCTTGGTAAGCAACCTGATAAAGGAATGACTACGTTTGAGTCACGGGAAGTGGATTTCATTGAGAATGATTTTTTGAGCATTGGTGAAGCCAAAACGAACCTTGAACTCTATGAAATAATAGATTTTGAAGATAACCTGGCTCCTCTCGGCAATGGTGGGGAATTGGTTTCTGATCCTAAAAGTGCCAATGAGGATAGGAGTAATCTTCAATCTAGTGCGAGTTTTGAGTTAGATTCTCAAGAAAGTCAAGTTCGTAAGCGTAAGCGTGGAGTTATCCCTCGTTTTCGTTTTGAGATTGAGAGGGATGCACTTATGGCTATTTTACTAGATTTATATGAGCCTACTTCTTTTAGTGAAGTGCTCTCTTCACATTCTTGTAATGAATGAATGATTGCTATGGAGGAAGAGATGAGTTCTATGGATAAAAATCTTGTTTGGGATTTAGTTGATCTTCCTGCTGGGCACAAGGCCATTGGAAACAAGTGGGATTTGAAAATAAAGCGCAAGGCAGATGGATCAATTGACAGATATAAGGCGCGCCTTGTGGCGAACGGTTATACCCAAAATAAGGGTATAGACTATGACGAGACATTCTCCCCAATGGTGAGGTTTGCCTCTATTCGCCTTATCCTAGCAATTATCGCGCATATAGATTTAGAACTTTTCCAAATGGACATTAAGTCTGCATTTCTCAATAGCGAACTGGAAGAAGAGATCTATATGACTCAACTCGAGGGTTTTGAAGTCAAAAGACAAGAGCGCAAAGTCTGTCATCTCAAACGTTTTATTTATGGTCTCAAACAATCTTCCAAACAGTGGTATGTAAGGTTTCATAAAGCCATAATAGCTCATGGTTTTGAGATGATAGAAAAAGACCACTGTGTATATGTAAAACGATCTAAGAAAAGTTTCATTATCCTTACATTGTATGTTGACGACATTTTACTTGTTGGGAGTAACTTAAAGGAGATAGTCGCCACTAAAGAGTGGTTGTCCTCTACTTTCGAGATGAATTACATGGGTGAAGCACACAATATTTTAGGAGTAAAGATCCTGAGAGATCGATCAAAAAGGCTACTTAGCTTATCTCAAGAGACCTACATTAAGAGAGTCCTTGAGCGTTTCCATATGAATCACTCCAAGCCTACACACAGACCTATAGAGAAAGGATGCGACTTACATCTTGACCAATGCCCTAAGAAAGTTGAAGAGAAGAACCAGATGTCTAAAGTACCTTATGCGAATGCAGTTGGTATGTATGCTATGTTGTGTACTCGACCAGACATTAGCTTCGCAGTTGGATTGGAGTCTGAATATGTAGCTTGTTCGTTAGCAGTACAAAAGGCAGTTTGGTTGAGAAAATTCTTACAGTGCCTTGACATAGCGCCATGTGGGCAGGATGTTGTGGTCATTTATTGTGATAGTATGGCAGCTTTGGCATATGCAAAGGATCCCAAGTACTATGGGAGAACCAAACACATTGATATACATTTTCACTGTATTCAAGATATGGTTGCACAAGGGAAGGTGGTCCTGAGGCATATATCTACAGTCAATATGGTGGCAGACCCATTGACCAAACCCATCCCTAGAAATGTTTTTATATCACATGTCAAGAGTTTAGGTATAGATGGGATATGATGTATTGGACACCATTTTGACATTGTCTTATATATATGATTTTTGATTCATATTGTGGTTTTATTCATATTGAGATAAATATTATGCAAGCATACATTTCTAAAAGATGTCAACAAGCTTTGATTGGCTCTCTCACACGAGCAATCGCCTTGGTGCTTGAACAGTGAGCAAGATGAGACATTGAATTCTTGGCTTGTGGGAGAATTCATTTTGTCATATATGTCGCCTTAATTGAGTCAAGATGAGATTTCTTTTTAAAGAATCGAGCATGAAGGTTGACCACACACCTCTTGTAGCTTGAAGTAAGCCGAATGTGAACCTTCAGACGAGCGCTTGGACAACGACAGGGTTGGAGTGTTCGGGTTAGGCGTTGAGATAATGACGAGGGGTGCTGAGATAGCGACAGGTGCTAGATAGTGACTAGACTAAAATTCGTATGACTGTTTATTCTTATTTTTTTGATATTGAGATTGACAAGCCCTAATTGAGTGGGAGCTCCGTTGTAATATACATTACATATTGTATATGCTGTTAATGTGACCTTTAATAAAGAGAGTGACTGAATGTATCCCTGCTTCGTCTTTGTGTGAGCTCTGAGAACTATTTTGAGTTCCACTATGCCCTTTGTGACCTAAGACTACTGTTATGAAAAGAGAGCTTGATGTTGCTACTTTAGCATGTTGCCAAAGGATAATGATTGATGCAGTCTAGCGGGGCATGTCTAGGAAAGTAGTTGAGTTCGATTGGATGAACGTGAGTAATTAGGGAAGACGGTTCTTTAATACATTATTGTGTTGTGACTCATTGCCCGAGCGATCGTGTCAATTTTTGTGCCTATCGATATGATCATAAGTACAATACAAATTAGATGGTCCATGCATCGCATTGAGATTAGTTCTCGCAAGGGATAACAGATGCTGAATCTAGTGTAACAGATTATTCTAGGGGCATAGGCGAGATCATTTGTTTGTTTGTAGTGAGGTACTATATCGGTGTGATGGTAGCTTGATATAGTACTCCCACCCCGATCTTTCTCGTCCGGTCGTACGATCAATTTCCTATATGTCGAAGGTGATGTAAAGGACTTAGCACTCACCCTTTGTAGATGAGTTGGAGCTGTTGGATATTGGGTCGGGTTAGACCCGAACCCATAGCCATTGGGGTATCCACAAAGTTTGAATGAGAGTTGTGATAAGATTAAAACTCTTATCATTATCTGGTTGGTTTTATTCTGCGTCTTAGTTATGGGATAAGTGTGGAAAAAGACTTTGGTTATTGTGAAACTCTCCTCGCTTCCAAGTTCTACTTGAAATTCTTCTAAGGCTACCATCTATGCCTCTGGACTTGGATTGTGAAAAGACATAGGAGACTCGTATTGTAGCCATTCTATTGACAAGAGAGTTCCATCCGTGGGGATCCAGTGGTCATCAGAAAGCCATAACATAAACAAATATCTTTCGCTTCTGCGAACCCGAGTGTAAGAGGTAACTGGGTTCACACCCGATTTTTTATATATCTTTCCATTCGATAATATAATAGCTTTTAATTTTGTCTCACATCGACTTTTGTGCTATTCATTTTGTATATTTATATATGAAAACTTATTCCTTGTATTAATTAGGTTCCATAAGGTCTTTGTTGACTCATAGGTTGACCCAAGTCTAAATGAACTCTAATTCATAGAAACATAATGCGCACCACGCGCAATAATTCACACACTCCTTTGCATACAACGTAGATTCATCAAAGGCAAATCAATTTTTTATTGATTTATTTTTGGATCGCCTAATAAATGGTCCAAATTTAGAGATGATCGGCTACATTGAATAGGTGTGTCCAATGGGTATTTCAGAAAGGTTGTGTCTTTCCCAAAAGATACATTAAATAGAATGGTTGTGACTCTTTCTTAAAGACATATCCTTTGGAAAGGTTGTGTCTTTTCATGAAAAGACCCCTTGTATCTATAAATACAATGGTACAAAAAATCGGAAAAATGATTAAAAACTCTCTCTCTCTCTCTCTCTCATAATAGAAATTATAATCAAAGGATTTCACAAGAAGTCCTTCAACTTTGTTGGTTGTTGTTCTTCAAACCGAAGGCTTTGATATATCATGGGGACGACTTTGCCAGTAACCATCAGCAGACTCTAGCGAGTGGGGGCAAATTACATTCTAAAGAAAGTGTCCTTAGATACGCCTCAAAGCCTACAAATTTATTCATACTGTCACAACAATTTTAGAATGTAATTTTGTAGCAATGGAAACCGGAAAGAGCCTGACTTCATTGAAGTTGATGAATCAAGATCTTGTCAAACTTGATCAGTTTGATGATAGCAATTTTAGTTGCTAGAGAGACAAGATGATTTTTTTGCTTATTGCCATGAAGGTGTATTACATTCTGGATCCAAATCTTGCACCTGTCCTAGACCTTCTGACAAAGACTCTAGAGCAATTAAGGAACAAAGGCTAAAGCACGCTGAAGATGCATTACTTTGTCATGGACACATCATGAATGCTTTATCTGTTCGCCTATATATTTTCTACAAAGAAAAAAATACTGTTGTAAAAATCTGGAATGCATTGAAATTTAAATACAAGGTTCAAGAGGAAGGTACAAATAAATTCCTTATTGTAAAATATTTTGATTTTCGTATGGCTGATAACAAACTTGTGCTAGACCAGATTCAGGAACTGCAAAGTATTGTCAATAAAATCAGTGTTTTGAACATTAGTGTTCCTGAATCCTTCCAAGTTGGGGCTATCATTGCAAAGCTTCTGTTGTCTTAGAAAGATTACAGCAAAAAGCTTATGCATAAGGCATAAGATTTCTTCTCTTGAACAAATTCAAAAGCATCTTCGAATTAAAGAAGAATCTCATAATAGAGATAAGAAGGGAGAAACTCAAATGAAAAATAATGTTCACAATGTTGAATCTGGACCTAGTTCTGGCAACAACCGTCCCAATAATAAAAGAAAAAGGAACAACAAGAAGAATGATAAGTGTTATAATTGCGGAAAGAAGGGACCTCATGCCAAAGAATGTCGTTCTAAAAAGCAAAACAATTCTGCTAATATGGTGGAATAACCATTGGTGGCAATGGTAACTAAAGTGATTATGGGAGATACTTCTTCTGGATGGTGGTTCGATTTTGGATCAATCGTTCATATGTGTAAGGATAGGTCACCATTCAAAACATATGAAAAACCTAATGGTCAAGAGGTACAGATGGGAAACCATGATCATGCCAAGGTTGAAGGGAAAGGCAGTGTTGAATTGAACTTCACTTCTGGGAAGACTTTGACTCTTCTAAATGTTCTTCATGTTCCTGATATGAGAAAGAACTTAGTTTTTATTGATCTCGTCTGTAAGAAAGGCTTTCGGGTTATTTTTGAATCCAATAAGTTAATCTTGACTAAAAACGGGATGTTTTTGGGAAAGGGGTCTGGTTGTAATAGGATGTTTAAGTTAAGTAGTAGTAATAATAATAATAATAATAATAATACAACTTCTTCTTATGTTGTTGAGTCTTTTTCATTATGGCAGAGTAGATTAGCTCATTTAAATTTTTGATCTATCAAAACCATGAACAAATTTGGTTTGATTAATTACCATGATTAGAATTGTGATAAATGTGAAGTTTGTGCTAAATCCAAAATGGCTAAGAAATCTTTTCCTAGTGTGAAAAGAAATACCAAACCTTTAGATTTAATACATTCTAACATTTGTGAATTAAATGGAGTTTTTACTTGTGGAGGAAAAAGATACTTTGTCACTTTTATTGATGATTTTTCTAGATATACTTATGTTTATCTTATGAAATCAAAAGATGAAGTTTTTAGTGAATTTCAAATTTTCAAAAATGAAGTTGAAAATCAGTTGAACAAGAAAATTAAAATCTTAAGAAGTGATAGAGGGATGGAATACTTTCTCCATGAGTTTGATAATTTTTGTGAAATTGCATGGTATTATACATGAAAAATCTGCACCTTACACACCACAACAAAATGGTTTAGTCAAAAGGAAAAACCGAACTCTTGTAGAAATGGTAAATTGTATGGTAGTGCATGCTCAGTCACCTATGAATTTATGGGGTGACGCTTTATATACGGCTTTTCATTTGCATAATAGAATAATTTCTAAGAAGGACAAATCTTTGTCCTTATGAATTATAGAAAAGAATAAAGCCTAATTTATCATATCTTAAAGTGCGGGGGTGTTTGTCATATTATAGGATACCAGATCCTAAGAGGACAAAGTTAGGTCCTAGAGCAAATAAAAGTATTTTTGTTGGATATGCCGAGCATAACAAAGCCTATAAACTTCTTAATTTTGAGTCTAACACAATTGTAGAATCTCGTGATGTGGAATTTTTTAAACATAAATTCTATACAGATTCTAAGAGTGTAGGAGACTGAAAATTCTGAGTACAATCCTACTTAAGGATTAGAACCATAAAATAATGTCAAAAGGCATGTGGCATTCAATATTAAGGGTGATCCTAAGACTTAGGTCCAGATTTTATCTTTTCTCAATCTATTATATTTTTAGTAGAAGGAAGTAGAGAAAATATGACAATATTAATGCCTATGGCATTCAATATTGAAGCTAATCCTAAAAATTTTACAGAGGCCATTAGTTTTGGAGATGTTGTAGTTTGGAAAGAAGCCATCAATGATAAGATAGGTTCACTCATGTCTAATGGCACTTGGACATTAATCAATTTACCACCAGGTTCTAAATCTATTGGCTGCAAATGGGTTTTTAAAAGAAAGTATAATACTGATAATTCAGTACAAACTTTCAAAGAAAGATCGGTAGACAAGGGTTTTAAACAAAATAAGGGTATAAATTATTTTGTCACATATTCACCCATGGCTAGAATTAGTTCTATAGGAATTCTTATGGCAATTGCATCTATCTGTCACCTACATATACATCAAATGGATATTAAAATTGCATTCTTGAATGGTGATATAGATGAGGAATTGTATATGGATCAAATAGAAAGGTTTGTTTTACTTGAAAATGAAAGTAAAGTGTATAAATTAAACAAATCTTTGTATGGTTTAAAGCAAGCACCCAAACAATGGCATCAGAAATTTGACTCATACATCTTATCTACTGGATTCACTCATAAAAATGTTGATAAATGCATATAATCTAAGTTTACCAAAGATTATGGTGTGATTGTATATTTGTCTGTTGATGACTTCCTTGTCTTAGGAACAAACATGTTGGGTATACTTGAAACTAAGAAGTATTTGACTTCTAATTTTAAGATGAAAGATCTTGGTGAAGTTGATACTATCTCGGGAATTAAAGTAAGAAAGCATAGTGGGGGTTATGCTTTGTGTCAGGAGCATTATATTGAGAATAGGCTTCTAAAATTTAAACATCTTGGTTACAAAGAATTTAATACACCATTTGACTCAAATTATTAAATTAACCAAGAATTATGGTCGAGCCATTGCACAACTTGAGTATGCTAGTGAAATTAGTAATTTAATGTATCTTATGCATTGTACAAGACCAGATATAGCTTTTATTGTATGTAAATTGAAGTCATTTTACAAGTAATCCAAGTGGAAAATACTAGAAGGTAGTCGGTAGAATATTTGGTTATCTCAAGAAAACCATTGGACTGGGCCTATTTTATAATGAATTCCTAGTTGTACTTTAGAGGTATACTGATACTAGTTGGATTACTAATCAGAGAGATAATAAATCTACTTTTAGATAGGTATTTCTCCTTAGTGAGGGTGATATTTCATGGACATCTAAGAAACAGACTTGTATATCCCATTCAACTATGGAATCTGAATTCACAGCGTTAATAGTAACAGACAAAGAGGCTAAATGGATTAGAAACTTACTATTAGATATTAAGTTATGGCATAATCCAAATAAGAAAGAGAATCAATGTTGTTCATTACGTAAAAGAGGGTTGAATTACATTCTTAATGAAGTTTAAAATGTCGAGTAATTGAGATATACAAGGAACTTCACCTATATGGACGTAGAAGTGGTACCGCTTCTCACGGGAGTTTAGGTTTGCTCTTTGGATCATTCATAAAACCAAGAGTTAGCACATGGCCATTTAAGTGCTGAAGGAAATTCAAAATCCTTCTAAGCAGAACATTGTTATGTGCATGGTATATCCGATTTTTTCTTTATAAGAATCTTGGTTTAAAGCTTTGGCCACCAAAGACTCTGTCAAAACTTTGACTTGTTTGTACTAATTGAAAGTTTAAGTTGAAAAAGACCTTCTTGTAGTCATAATAATATTTTTCATTCTAATTGAGAGATTATTTTCGTATTATACTATCAAAGTGGGGGATTGTTGAGCCAAACTCTTATGTTTGATACCATAATAGCTTTTAACTTTGTCCCACATCGGTTTTTGTGCTATTCATTTTGTATGTTTATATATGAAAAATTTTTCTTTATATTTTATTGGGTTCCATAAGGGAACAAATGAGCTGTAGCCCATAGAAATGCAACACGCACCATGCATAATAATTCATGCACACCTTTGCACGTAACGCAAATTCATCAACGGCAAATCAATTTTTTCTTGACTTATTTTCGGATTGCCTAATCAACGATCCAGATTAAGAATGATCGAATGGGTGCAGTGAATAGGTGTTTTATGAATAGGTGTGTCCAATAGGTATTTTAGAAAGGTTGTGTCTTTTCCATAAGACACATTGAATGGAATAGTTGTGACTCTTTCTCAAAAACATATCCTTTGAAAAGGTTGTCTGTTTATGAACAGGTTGTGTCTTTTTATGAAAAGACACTCCTGTATATATAAATACAGCAGTACAATGAATTGGAAAAATGATTAAAAACTTTCTCTCTCAGAATAGAAATTATAATCAAAGAATTTCACAAGAAGTCCTTCAACTTTGCTGGTCGCAGTTCTTCAAACCAAAGGCTTTATTGTGTCCTCGGGATGACTTTGCCAATAACCCATCAGCAGACTCTACCGAGTGGGGGCAAATTATGTTCTAAAGAAAGTGTCTTTAAATACGCCGCAAAGCCTACAAAGTTTTTCATACTGTCCCAACAATATCATATACTGATTGTAAGTTTAATGTCAAAAAATGCATGTTGCATGCATGGCATTGTTTACATTGTCTAGATTACTAGATGCTCATGATAAAAAAAGTCTCTTTGATAGATTGCATTAGTGACATTTTTAACTCTATTATATAAAGAGTTGAGTGGTAATGAGCCAATCTTGTGAAAGTGAGCCCCCACAAAAAATGGTAAATTACACTAACTTCTCATAAGATTTTTGAAGTTACACTAATTTCTCCTACTTTACCTGACAATATCCAAATACTGCCCTCCAGTAAAAAGTTTTAATCAAAATGAAAAAATTGAACCTTTTATTTTTATTTTTTCAATTTTTTCAATTTTGACCAACTTTTTCCAACTTTTTTTAAAAAAAAAATTTATGTACAAATAAATTTAAGGTAAAATAACTTATTTTTATTTTATATAAAAATAAATTTAAGGTTTTAATCAATATTTATTTGAAAATTGAAAATAAAATGGTCAAAATTTAAAAATTGAAAAGAAAAAAAAGACATAAAAGAGGTAGAGTTGTCATTTTGAAAAAACAAATTGACTGAAGGGTAATATTTGTATATTGTCAAGGTAAAGTAGGAGAGGTCAATGTTATTATCAGAAATTTCAGGGAGGTCAGTATAATTTACCCCAAAAAAACACACACACAATAAATAAACCTTTTCTCCCTCTCTCTCTCTCTCTCTCTCTCTCTCTCTCTCTCTTTCTCTCTTTATATATGTGTGCACACAAAGCAAGGCGACTCCAACTTATATTTGATTTTCTTTTCTTCTTTTTTTTTTTTTTTGAAAATGTTATGGATCTCAGTTTTATATTTTCAATTGTAATTCTAATGTGATTAATACAGTGCGAAAACCTAAAAGATAATCAAATACATCGAATTCTTTATAAATCAAGTGACAGGTTTATAAATCAAGTGACACGGGAATTACTCACCCAACAAGAGAAAAACTTGATCTCTAATTTCAAAAGTGAAATGTTATTGATAAATTGAATAATGAGTGTATAATATATCTTAGTTATAGAGCTAAAACTATTACTCCTAATAGGCTACTAATTCCATCTACAAGTATAATTGGGAAACTAAAACTTTATTATAGTGGCTGAGAAAATAATAACATATTGGAAAAAATACTAAAAAGTCTTTAAAATAAAATTTTCAAACCAAAAAATGCATGATAAGTTTTTTATATCTAAAAGACCCAAAAAATAAATTGTTATTATAAAAAAAGTCCAATTATAAACTTTCATCTTAATACCATCAAAAAATATTACTGATTAGACAAAAATAACCGTCAAGATACATTTTAAAAAATACTAAATAGTTTATAAAATAAATTATTCAATCTAAAAAAAAATATAGCATTTTTTATTTATCTAGAAGGCCTAAAAAAGAAATTTTCACTTCATAAAATATTATGATTTGTTTGGATTGAAAATGTTGTTTTATATATTTTTTATTATTTTTTACTAAAATATATCTGGGAGCCTATTTCAGTCTAATCAATAATATTTTTTAATGGTATTAAGATGTAAGTTAACAAATGGACTTTTTTTGTATAAAAAGTTTCTCTTTTAGATATTTTAGATACAAAAAATATATGGACTTTTTGAATTGAAAATTTTATTTTATAAATTTTTTAGTATTTTTCCCTAAAATATTTTGGTAGGCAATGGAATGGCTTACACAACAACCATATAGCCAATAGTATTATTGATCATATATATATATATATATATATATATATATATATGTATGTATGTATGTATGTATATATTTCAATACACATTTACAATAAAAAATAACGATAAGTACAGTTCAAAATATATCAAATTCCTACCAAAGATGAACTTCGTTGTATGATAGGCTCTCATAACCGACACTTTGAAATAATTTTCAAAACCCACATTATCCATATAGAACATGTAGTTGTAACTCTATCTTATACGAATTTTAATTCGTAGAGGATGTCGCTTGGAAGGATTCTGATCTCTTATCAGCCCCCCTCAAGATGGAGGGTGGCGGAAACACCCAACTTGGAAAGTAACATTTCAAATGAAGATTTAGACAATGATTTGGCAAATATATCAGCCAGATGAGATTGGGAAGGAATATAAAAGGTAACAAGAGAACCAATAAATTTTCACCAACAAAATGAAAATCAAGTTCAATATGCTATGTGTGATCAAGAAAAAATGGATTAATTAATAGTCAGTGTAAGAGCACTAGTGTTATCACAAAACATAACATGCGGATAAGATAAATGAAGGCCAATATCAAGAACTAGATAAATGATCCATGTAACTTCAGCAGTAGCAGAAGCTATTGCGTGATACTTAACCTCAAATTTGACCTAGAAAGAGTGGCTTGTTTCTTAGAGCTCCAGAAAATACAACTTGCCCCAAGATAGACACAATCCCCACTGGTAGAGCGGCGGGTGTTAAGATAGCCAGTCGAGCTAGCATTAGAAAAGGCATAGAAGGTGAATAAAGAACAAGAAAGGAAACGAAGGTCGTGATCTAAAGTACCTTGAATATAACATAAGATACGTTTAACCGCTTGAAGATAAGTGACATTTGGTTGATGCATAAATTGACTAACCAAATTAACTGAATGAGAAAGATATGGTGGCATAAAGGTCAGATAAGAAAGACCACCAATAATACTGAGATAGGTAGTCACATCAACCGAAGGCATATTCATAGCATTAAATTGATTTTTTTAGCAAGAGGAGTACTAAAAGAATTGAAATCTAGCATAGAGACCTTAGCAAGAAGATCGCGAGCATACTTCTGTTGAGATAAAAATAGACCACCAAAGAAAGAAGTAACTTTGATGCCTAAGAAATAGTGGAAAAGGCCAAAGTTCTTAATGGCAAGACTAAATTAAGGTGAGAGAAAAGATGGTATAATTAAGTAGGTCTATTACTTGTCAAAATAATGTCATCAAGATAGACGAGAAAAGTATAATATCACCATATAACCAAAAGATGAAAAGTGAGGAATTGGTTCTGCCATGGAAAAAAAACCAAGATGAAGAAGGAACAAGCTAAAGTGATTGGAAACATACACGAGGAGCTTACTTAAGCCTATGAATGGATTTGTGCAAACAATATACATGATTGGGATATTTAAGGTCAGTAAAACCATGGGCTGGTTCCATATAGACAACTTTGTTGAGAGTGTCATACAGGAAAGCATGCTTGACATCAAGTTATCGAATAGACTAACCAAAAGCAAGAGCAATAGATAGAATAAGATGAACAGTAGGAGGCTTGATAATTGGGCTGAGAGTTTCATCAAATTCGATACTTGATAGCTAATTATACCCCTTGATTACTAATCAATCTTTGAATCACTCAATGGACCCATCCAACTTGAGTTTGTTCTTAAAAACCCAATGTGAGGCAATGACATGTTGATTAGGTGTGCGAGGCATAAGATCCCAAGTGTGGTTTTGATGGAGAGGAGTGAATTCCTCATGCATAGTAGTAAGCCAATGAGGACTCTAAAGAGAAATTTTGACACTCTTTGTGTAAAGATTTAAACCCTTCTAGGTATGATATTTTGCTAAGTGAGCACAACTCCCTAGGGTTGAGAAAAACCCTTTTAGGTATGATATTTTGCTAAGTAAAGAATAAAGTTAAGTTTATTAGTGTTTTTATAAATTGATTGTATGACTTACATGATTACTTGTTGTTAGAAAACCACCTAACATATAGTTGCTTTGAAAACCTAGGGTTGGTACTTTGTGTACTTGTGTATTCTTTGAGAATTCGATAAGGTGATGAACATGTAACATGAATATATGTATAATTGATTGCATTATAGCCTATGTTCATGTAGACAAAGTCTTGTACTTTGAAAGTTATGGTTTGTTCAATGTATTGGTACTTTGTGTACTTGTGTATTCTTTGCGAATTTGGTAAAGTTGTGAACATGTAACATGAATATATGTAAAATTGATTGTATTATAGCTTATGTTCATGTATACAAAGTATTGTAGTTTGAATGTTATGGTTTGCTTTATGCATGATGTATAATTTAAGGTATACCCCATGTGTTTGATAAAATACCTCATTAAAATTGCATGATAAAATCAAGGCATATTGGCATGTTGTGAATATTTTGAAACATGGTGTGTGTTGAGCACTTTGGTGCTATGCATTATGAGGGTGTAGATCCTGTGGTGAAAAATTCCAAAATCTGGCCAAATGATTGGTACTCGCAATCCAACGAGGAAGGACCGTGAAACGAGACAAATGAGTGGTACTCACAATCCAAGGGGAAGGATCGTAAAATGAGATATGTGTTGGGCATAGAGTTGCATGTGTGTGTCATGTATATTGACATTGCATTGCATTAGTGAATTGGACGGATTATAGCTCACAAATGTTCATTTTGCACATACCACAACTCACCTTTATTCTTTATATTATCATTATGTCATACAAGCAGTCGCGCTTACCCTACATGGGATTACATTTTTCAAATGAGGCTCTCGGCATATGAGACTTGAAGCAGTCTTAAAGCAAGGAGGGGAAACTGGATTTGGCCCAAGGGCCATATTTTGTATGTAGGGGAATAAGCCCCATGAAATTTAGTTCATGTTTAAAACATAAACTTTGTGTCAGTTGTAAAGTTAAATTTTATGTTGGATTGTGTATAATTGTGTATTGAAAGTGAATGAGGAGCATGAAGCTCCATGTAGTTTTTTTTTTGAAACATAATTGTGGATATTAGGAAATATGACATTATACAAATGAATGTTTGTTGTGGGTACTGAGGAAGATGAGGAAGAGGAATGGGATGAGGAAATAGGTCAATAAACAAAGGAGACTATGGTGAAATTTTTCAAAAATAGCAACTAGATTGAGTGGAGTGGGAGAGCATGCCTAGATTTTCTAAGTAGGGAATTAAATGACTTAAGAGGAAAAAGAAAGGTAAAGAAATGAAAAATAGGGGCAATTAGTCCGAAAATCCACTCAAGGTTAAAAAATAAGGAAAAAATGATAAAATGGTAATTTTACATGTTATAGTGTCCCACACCAAGTTTGGTGATGAAATAAATTGAAATGAGTATAAAAATGTCAAAACCAAGATTTTTGGACCAAGGTTGAAATGTTGGTATTGTAGCAATTTAGCTACTGGAATACTGTAGCAATGAACAATAGGCTAGCAGGCAGCCAGACCCTATGCGTGTGCCTGCAACCCCCGCGTGCCCACTACCTCATGTCGCCCCTCCGCCAGCGCGCCTGCACCCCCCCACGTGCCTACTACAGCATACCGCGCGTGCTTGTGCCTTGCCCCGCACGCATCTGCGCCTTAGGCATGCCATGAGCATGCCATGACTTAACCTCCAAGGCCATTCATTTCCATGTTAGACACCACCTTTTGGAACCTCTTTTTGGCCACTTTTGGCCATTATACCAAGCCTTGTTGGGACACATTTTAATCCTTAGTCAAGGCCATGTTTGGTCACTTCCTCAGACCACTTTAGGTAGGATTTTTGACCTATTCTTGGTCTATGGCTTAGGGCATTCGGGGCCATTTTGGGCCATTATTTTAAGGCACATTAGAAACATTTTTGGGGCTAATTTAGAGGTTATGCTTAGACATGACTTAAACTATTTTTGACCATTGGTTAGGAGAGGTATTTTACTAGTATTCGAAACTCATATTAGGTGAGTCTAATTAGCATTTTTCGTCCTTAATCTCGTAATCAATTAAATCCAATCAATTGTAATTTATTGATTCTTTTTAGTTCATTTTCATTCACTCCCCGGGTTATGAAAATTCGGAGCGTGACAACTTGGTATCAGAGCTCTAGGTTGCGAATACTTAGGCACCTGTGGGGTGTTGTTGAACACAATGGGACCGTAGGCTCTAATAACTTGGTATCAGAGCTTAGGTTTGAATACTTGGGGACCGTGGGGTGTTGTTGAACACAATGGGACCATGGCACATGATTTGAATTCTTTTTTGTAAACATTGTGTAACGTGTAGGCTCTAATAACTTAGTATCAGAGCTTTAGGTTTTGAATACCTAGGGACAAGTGAGAAAGGTTAGACATTAGGTTAATTGGGCTGGTTTGGATTATATGATTATCTGTGTGCTTGTTGCTTTAGTGTGTACAATTGTACAATGTGCTTGTTTTTCCTGATTTGCTGGGAGTATGTGATGTGCATGATTATTGATCAAATGGGGTTAGATGCTTATACCTATGTAATAGATCAAATTATTCATGAGATAGGCTATATGCTTAGTTATTTATAAGATAGGCTATAAGCCTAGATATCGATAGGATTAGTTGTGTGCCTAGTTATCTATATGGTAAGTTGTATACTCATTTATGTATGTGTATATTCTTAGGATAAATTTTATACTTAAGTGTTTATGTGGTAGGCTACGTGTTAGCTGTTGATTGTTGCTTGTTGATTCTATATATGTATGCTAGGTTAGTACCCTGATATTCATAGGTTACAGTACTATGACTATGATATCTATACAGGACTAAATTGGTATAAGGTTTTGAGTTACAAATGTATGGACTGGCCAATCCATCACCTAGTAACAAAAGGAAGCTTGTAATCCATAAAGGGTTATCACCTAGTTATGTATAGGGAAAAAAAGGGTAAAAAATACCTAATAAGACGATTAAAGGCAGCAAGGAAAAGAAATTAACTAATGCAAACTTGCATGAGTATATACCAAATACAGGATGGAACCAGTAATGCATATTTAGTATATGCATGAAAAAAAAAATTAATATCTGTGGAATGATGAGCTTGTCATGGCTTGACTGGTTTATTGCATGCGTTAAATATAAGATTTCTTTTTTAGTTAATATATATAAGGTATGTAGATGTAAATAAAGTATGTCTTATATCAATATTGTTGACGAAAGTGGAAACATATCATGTTTATGTATATGTAAATATATATAGTTATTAGGTATGAATACCTAGAGATGAATGGGTTATATGGTTTCGGTTACCTGCCTAGGTACCTCGTAAGGATAAAGCATGTGGGTTTACTTGTAGTGGATGAAATACATCTATTGTACATGTTTTCTTTTCTTGATACATATGATGAGAATATGGTGCTTAAGAGCATGGATAACTAGAAATGTGCTAATAAAATGGCATATGTGTTGCCTGGCTATTGTGTTGATAAAATATGTTGAATGCTTTAATGTGTAAGACAGATATAGTGCATATTTTGTTTTCATAACACCTATGGATTGGGTACATGTGTGTTTGCATGGTTATATTACATTTTGGAACAGATCATTGGAAAATGCATGAACTTGAAAGCTTAAAAAGATGAAGATGAAAAAAAAAAAACTTTTAACAATATATGGTCTGAATGGAAATGAATTATACTAAGATGAAATAACTAAGATAAATAAGAAAAGGTAGAGATGAACGTCCGGCGTTACTTCGTATATGTGGGAATGTATATAGAATATACCTAGGATACAAAGTAAAAGATTTTAATCATCCTTTGATGCATTAGATTGTTGAATTATTAATAGATTAGAAAAATTGATGAATTAGATTGTTGAATTATCAGTAGATTGAAAAATATATATATATATATATATATATATATAATAATAAAATAAATAAATAAATAAATGATCATGTTGTTTGATATAGAGAATGAATTATGAATGGAATGGTTAAGTCAAGCTTGTAGGGAGTATCATTTCAAATTTTTGCTTAACATGTAATTAGGGATGGATTGGTTGTTTGCTTTTCGGGCGAGTAGAGACTGCTTACAAGGGGAGAAGTGACAGTGTGTAATCTCGAAGGAGATAGGTTTTTATTTCATGGGGTATCCGTGGATCCTTCTAAGAATGACTTTGTTATGAGTTGGGAGAGGCCAAAGAATGTGTTTGAGATTCGGAGTTTCTTAAGATTGGCAGGATACTATCGTCGAATAGGGATTTTCTCAGTCTTGCCTAGCCGATGACTTCATCTGATGCGTAAGGGCATTAGGTTCGAGTGGAGTAATGACTGTGATCAGTCATTTCAGGAGCTTAAGAAGAGACTGACTTCAGCACATATTCTGATTATACCTGAGGGAGGTATTGGCTATACAGTCTATTGCGATGCGTTGCGAGAGGGACTAGCTTGTGTATTGATGTAGGGGGTAGGGTGGTGGCTTATGGTTCTCGTCAGTTGAAGAACCACGAGCATAATTATCATACACATGATTTGGAGTTAGTTGTCGTCATCTTTGCACTTAAAAGTTGGCGATGTTACTTATACGGGGAGAGATTCGAGGTGTTCTCGGATCACAAGAGCCTCAGACACATTTTCACACAGAAGGACTTGAACCTTCGGCAGATGAGACAGATGGAGTGTATGGAGGACTATGACTTTGACTTCAGTACCATCCTAGGAAGGCCAATGTTGTAGCAGATGCACTTAATAAGAGACCGAGAAGCATTGTTGCTAACATTGCTATTAGGACAGTGGGAGATGATGGGGGATATTAGAGAGTTTGACTTGCACTTTTTCAAGTCTGATGGACAGGCCACACTATTCAGTTTATGTGCACAGCCTATGCTGTTGAGCAGGGTTATTGAGGCATAGTTACAAGACACATAGGCAGTGCAGATTCGAGCACGAGTTGCTAGTACCGAGGGCTTTGAGGGATGGACAGTTCATTCTTACCTTAGCTTGAGGTATATGGGTAGAGTCTTTGTTCCAAAGTCTCTTAGGACTGATGTTCTTTGAGATTTCCATCATTCACATCTAGTAGTGCATCTAGGGGGCACTAAGATGTACCATGATTTAAGCTGCCAGTATTGGTGGATGGGGATAAAGGGAGATGTACATACAGTTTGGATGAAAATGTCTTATGTGCCAGTAGGTTAAGGCCGAGCACCAGAGAACTTGGGGCTTTGTCACAACCGTTGCCACTCGGGCGAGTGGAAGTAGGGAGTTTATTACTATAGATTTTGTGACGAGTCTTCCGAGGTCACCTAGAGGGTCCCGATATAGTTTGGGTTATTATTGACAGGTTGACGAAGTCCGCACATTTTCTACCGATTAGAGTAACTGATTTAGTGGATTTTCTTAATAGGTTGTATATCCGAGAGATAGTACGACTACATGGGATTCCTGTTTCCATTGTTTCAGACCGAGATCCACGTTTCACTGCATGGTTTTGATAGAGTCTTCAGACAGCCTTGGGGACTCAGCTACTATTTAGTAATACTTTCCATCCTCAGACTGGCAGTCAGTCAAAGCATATTATCCAGATACTTGAGAATATGCTTAGGCATGTGTTATGGATTTCAAGGGGTAGTTGGGAGGATCATCTTGCTCTAGTAAAGTTTTCCTACAACCACAACTATTAGTCTAGTATCGAGATGACACCTTTCGAGGCTTTGTATGGCAGACCTGTGTTGTTCACTGATATGTTTAGACCGAGGTAGAGGGAGATGACTACTTTGGGGCCTGACATAGTCTGTGAGACCACAGAAAGATATATATGATTCGGCAGTGTTTGTTGACAGCACAGAGCCACCAGAAGAGTTATGCAGACATGAGGCAACGACCTCTGTCATTTGATGTTGGGGGACATGTGTTCCTTAAGGTAGCACCACGACGGGGATTGATAAGATTTGAGCATAATGGGAAGCTATCACCATGGTTTATAGGGCTATATGAGATCCTTGAGAGGGTTGGAGAGGTGGTCTATCGGTTGGCACTACCGCCACAATTATCTGGGGTTCATGAGGTCTTTCATATATCAATGTTAAGGAAGTATGAGCTTGACCCTTCATATGTGCTCAATTGAGTCGATCTTTAGGTTGAGGGTGATGTTTCTTATGATGAGAGGGCCTATAGAGATATTGGAATCAAGGGACCAAGTTTTGCGGGGCAAGACCATCCTTTTGGTCAAGGTTCTTTGGAACCACCACAAGGTCGATGAGGCTACTTGGGAGCGCGAGGTTGAGGTCCGCGCTAGGTATCCTAGAGTTGTTTGTTCATAGGGGTACATTTCTAAATTTTAGGAGGAAATTTATTTAATGGGAGAATAATATAAAGATTTGAAAAATTAGGGATAAATTTTTCATTTTTTCGGTAGGATACTATTCATACATTATTTATCAGGTAAAACACTCTATATGCATTATTTAGACATAAGTCATCTTTAGAAGCAAAAT